>JAYESA010000017.1:15517021-15934521 GCA_036927795.1 Iris macrosiphon | reverse complement strand
GGGATTTGGGTTTGGGGTTCCAAAAGCACTCAAACTAACTCCTAATCACTCCAACTAACTAAAATAAAATATAATAATAATTCTAAATCCATAAATAGGCCTCACAAGGGTGTTGGTTGGGTCAGA
This sequence comes from Iris macrosiphon, assembly GCA_036927795.1. Lineage (NCBI taxonomy): Eukaryota > Viridiplantae > Streptophyta > Magnoliopsida > Asparagales > Iridaceae > Iris > Iris macrosiphon. The sequence goes on along the minus strand of JAYESA010000017.1, from coordinate 15,934,395 downwards.
CATAGGTCCACTAGGGTCTGACATGGGTCCAGACTAGCCAAAACCATAAAACAATCTATAAAAAAAATACAATCAACAATTAAATATAAATATAATTAATTATAAACAATACATAATTTACCAAATAAAAATAAAAAAAAATCCTATTTTCTAGAATCGGGTAGTGACAAGCCTACCCTCCTTAAAATAATTTCGTCCTCGAAATTAAAAGACGAAACTAGGACATGAATGCAAGGAAAAGAAAAGAACCATACCTCGGGGCTCGAAAAGATAGGGGTATCGCTCGCGCATTTTATCCTCCCTCTCCCAGGTCGACTCACCTGGAGAGTGATGCCTCCACGCGACATAAACCAAGGGAATAGTCTGGTTCCTCAACACCTTCTTCCGCCGATCTAGAATCTCCATCGGCTGCTTTGGATAGCTAAGAGTAGGGCCCACCACTATCTCTGAGTGATCCAATACGTGACTGGAATCTGCCACGTACCATCTTAACTGTGACACGTGGAGCACATCATGAACTTCCTCTAGCGTAGGCGGCAAATCTAGCCTATACGCCACAGCGTCGACCCTCTCAAGGATGTTGAAGGGTCCGACAAAACATGGGCTAAGCTTCCCGCCTCCACCGAAGCGAATAGTGCCCCGCGTCGGAGAAATCCTTAGAAATACCAGATCTCCAATCTAGCACAAACAAGGTCTCTGCACTTAATATAAAACAAGCAATCATAAGCAAACACAAGAACAAAATCTAGATTCTAAGCTAAACCTCGAACTCCAAAGGTCTCCGGTGGCTATCGGCCCAATGCCGCTACCTGTCCTGTGCCACCCGAAGTCTATCTCTAATGAGCTTGCCCTTCTTCGCTGCATCAACCACCATCTTCGGGCCAAGCAAAGCTCTCTCGCCTATATCATCCCATGATAATGGAGTACGACACCTCCGTCCATACAACGCCTCGAATGGTGACATCTTGATACTGGCTTGGTAGCTGTTGTTGTAAGCAAACTCTACCAAGTGCAAGTGATCCTCCCAAGAGCCTCTAAAATCCAGAACACAAGTGCGAAGTATGTCCGCAAGTATTTGAATGGTCCTCTCTGACTGACCATCTGTCTGTGGATGATATGCACTACTAAACTTGAGCTGGGTGCCCAAGCTAGCCTGCAGACTCCTCCAGAAATATAAAGTAAAATGACTATCTCGATCTGATACTATGCTTACAGGGACTCCATGCAGTCTGACTATCTGGCGCACATACATCTCTGCTAGTCTCTCAGTAGACATACCCACTTTGAATGATAGAAAGTGGACCAATTTGGTCAACCTGTCTATGATGACCCAAATCGTATCCTTCCTACCTGGAGAACGGGGAAGTCCAGAAACAAAATCCATGGTCACATGCTCCCATTTCTACTCCAAAATGGGTAACGGAATCCTCCTGGCCTCTGCCTCTCCGCCTTCACCTGCTGGCACACTAAGCATCGGGATACGAAGCGTGCTACCTCCCGCTTCATCCTGTACCACCATACATGCTCTTTCAGATCTCTATACATCTTATTGGCACCTGTATGCATAGAGTACTGGGATCGATGTGCCTCCTGAAGAACCTCCTCGTGCAACGACCCACTCGGTACACACAACCTGGTACCATGCCGCAATGAACCATCATCAGCAATGGTGAAGTCATCTGATAATCCAATCTGAACCTGCGCCCTGATGCTCCTCAGGGACTCATCCTCAAACTGCGTAGCCCTGATCCGGTCTACCAACTCTGACTGAATCTGCAGTCCCCACATCTGTATCTCAACTCCAGGTACTATCACCTCAATGTCCAAGCTCTCTAGATCTGCCAGAAGATAATGATCTGTAGTCAGGCATATAGCTACCGGATACCTGCTCAGCGCATCCGCAACTACGTTCGCCTTTCCTGGATGGTACTACAATAATATGTCGAAGTCTTTCATCAACTCCAACTATCTTCTCTGCCTCATGTTCAGCTCCTTTTGGGTAAACACATACTTCAAGCTCTTGTGGTCTGTAAAGATCTCCACACGCTCTTCGTATAAATAGTATTTCCACAACTTCAGAGCAAAGATGACCGCTGCCAACTCCAAATCATGGGTAGGGTAGTTCTTCTCATGAGAACGTAATTGCCTAAAAGCATAGGCAATTACCCTCCCATTCTGCTACAACACACAACCCAGTCCCTTCTCCGATGCATCACTATAGATAGTGAATCCTCCAAATCCTGATGGCAACGTCAACACTGGAGCTATCATCAACCTCCTCTTCAGCTTATCAAAGGCGATCTGGCACTCCTCTGACTAAACAAACTCCATGTCCTTCCGAGTCAGCCTAGACAACGGCTCTGTAATCCGGGAAAAATTCTGAACAAATCTCCTGTAATAACCTGCCAGTCCTAGGAAACTCCTGACCTCGGCTACTGAACTCGGAACACTCCATGCCTTAACTGCCATGATCTTTCTCGGATCCACCGAGATTCCCTCTCCAGTCACCACATGATCAAGGAATTCAACCTTGTCAAGAAAGAACTCATACTTCGAAAGCTTTTCATAGAGCTTCTCCTTCCTGAGAGTCTCCAACATTATCCTCAGATGCTCCTCATGCTCCTCTGGCATCTTCGAATATACCAAGATATCATCTATAAACACCACCATAAACCTATCTAGATGCTGATGGAACACCTTATTTATTAGATTCATGAACACTGTCGGGGCATTAGTCAACCCAAACGGCATCACCATGAACTCATATTGTCCATACCTAGTCCGAAAAGCTATCTTCGGAATATCCTCCCTCCTGACCTTCACCTGGTGGTAGCCTATCCTCAGATCAATCCTGGAAAACATCCTTGCTCCACTCAATTGGTCAAAAAGATCATCAATATGCGACAGCAGATACTTGTTCATGATTGTGAGGTTGTTCAGAGCCCTGTAGTCGATACACATCTGTATTGACCCATCCTTCTTCGGCACAAAAAGTACCGGAGCACCCCACGGAGAAGAACTAGATCTGATAAATCCCTTCTCCTGAAGTTCATCCTCCTGCTTCTTCAACTCTATCAGCTGACTGTTGCTGACTCTATAGACGTGCTAGGATATCGGCTCCGCGCCTGGCACCAAGTCTATAGAGAACTCTACGTCTCTGTCCGGAGGTAACCCTGGCAACTCCTCCGGAAAGACATCCATGAACTCCTCTATCAGTGGACGTGGCAACCTCGGCTCTACCACCAGGGCTCCGCAGAAGACTCCCTCGCTCTACTCCGCTGCTTCTCTGGCAAACTCAAACTCTGGATCACCCGACGGACTAAACAACACTCTGCCTCCATGATAATCTATACTAGCATAATGCATACTCAACCAATCCATCCCGAGTACAATATCGTAGCTCGGAAGTGGCATTACGAGTAGGCACACACTCCACTCCCGGCCTCCCAAGGTAACTCTTCGGCCTCTGCAGACATCACTGACTAGGATGATGCCACCCCCGGTCATGATCTTGTAGAGTCTAGCTAAAGTTTCAGCAACAAGATGGTGTCTAACAGCAAAAGATACAGACACAAAACTATGAGAAGCACCGGAATCAAATAAAGCAAGTGCTGAAATATAATCAAGAAGAACAGAACCTGAGATCACATCACCAAAAGTGTAAGATACGATATCATCAAGGGAGAACAATAATATTGTAAAAGAAAACAATTTTAGGAAAGTTAAAGATAGCAAAAGAAATCAGGAAGGATCCTAGTTATGATTGAGCACACTCTCTCTCAGCCTATATCCTATATCCTATATCCTATATCCTATTGTAGGTAGACCTAGAAACTAGACCTGCATACTAGACCATGCATGGGCCGCCACCAAAAATGTGTCACGACCCGCACCCAAAAATCGGGCATGAGTCGTGGTTACATCCAGCCTACGCCACAGAATCGACAGTAGAACGGTGTAAATGTCCGTTCTAGGTCATAATCTATATATATCACAAAACCTGTTAATATAACCTCTCCAAAAGGAGGACAACCATGCAGTATATATACGCCTTAATCATAATAACTAGGGGAAGAGTAAAAGCACGATAAGATATTATAACGAAAAAAGAACCAAAGAGCAAGTACAATATCCAAATATACAGTCCAAGTCTAAAGTCTACAACATCTCACAAGAGCAAAATAATAAATACAGTACAGTCATCCAAAATATCAATTGGGAATAACCCAGAAAAACCTACCTAGCTAACTAGAGTGCTAACGGCGTCCCCTCGACGGGCTCCTCCTTAGTCTCTGGGTCACAACTCTCCTCGACGCCCGGCCAATAGAATATCGGGCAAAAATCCTCAGGATCATCTGGAAAAAATATGCCCAGTTAGGACTGGAACGAAGTACATAACTCTGAAAGCAACTCCAAATACATGGTAAGGTGTATATGACTAGCAATAGAAAAGTATACAAGATGCACAGGTAAATAAATACATGGTGGAGCAGATAAAGTAGCTGCAATATAAAACTGGAGAATAATACAAGTAGTCGAGAAGTAACGATATGTGAGAAAACAAGAATACTAGCTAAGTGCCTTGAGCACAATTTCGTTATGTGTTCGACTTAGGTTACACATGAATAATCTATGATAACTCCGTTATGCGTGAGTTGCATAACCGACATACACATGAATACTGTTTGGCTTTGATCACATAACCAACTCCTACTTCCCTCCCCCACTAATACTCTTGGATCCAACCATGACACGCTACGTACATGATAAATAACTCGCGCACATGAAAGACGAGAGCACACGAAGCACATGATAGCACATGAGAATAAATACCCGAAGCACATGATGAAATACACGTAATAGAGTACCCGCTGAACATGGTAAGGGGGATAACATCTCATGACGGGATCCACTAGTACCAGCTCGTGTAACAATGTGTCAGAATCAAGTATTACAGTTCTAAAATAGGTAATATATACTCTATCATGAAATAAAAACAATCAGAGGTAGGTACTCGCCTGACGTCCTGAGCAACTGATGAGGATCGAGATTCGGACTGGCGTCGCAAGAACCTATTACAAAAGCAAGATTAAACAGGATTCTAAATAGTTAAACTGATATAAAATAACTAAAAATAATGTTCTAGGGTTATTCTAGGTCGAACGGGTCAAACCGGTGAAATTTTGGTCAAAAAGTCAACCCGGGGTCCAAAAAGCCAACTCTGGGTCAAAACTAGGTCAAACGTTGACTTTTACGGTCAACGAGGACAATTATGGTCATAGCTAGGTCAAACTAGGGTGCCCCTAAAATTCTAGGTCAAAACTAGCTCATTAAGCTAGTAAACCCTCAAACTCGCCTCCTCGAGATACCGGAATACCCTCGGTATCCAATATCTCCTCAATCTAGGCTACGCACCCCGCCTATACCCGCTAAAACCTATGCTAGCACGCGTAAATATATACACATATACATATAAAAATAACTCTAAACCTATTCCTAGGTAATTGCTCAAATACCTCGCTCGATACTCAATACCTTGGGTATCTCAAGGTATTGAGATACCTTGATATCTCAAGGTATTGAGATATTCCTCTAAACCTCTCTCTAACACTAACCTTCTAGTTAACTATCTATGCATAAATATACCTAGCTATATATATATATATATATATATCTAGGCTAATATATATATATATATATATATATATATATATATATATATATATATATATATATATATATATATATATATATATATTATATATAAACACATAATCATATATCTACTACATATATATCACACACATACACATACACACATATACCACATACCACATACCCATACTCATATATATATATATATATATATATATATATATATATATATATATAAACTTATACATATATCTACCTATATATATATATATATATATATCTAAGCATACATACTCATCTAAACTCTCTACCTCTCTCTACCTGCTGCTACTGGCGCCTCGCCACGAGACACTAACGCAACAGGCTGCTGTTGCTGTTGCTGCTGCTGCTGCTACTGCTACAGTGCGCTGCTGCTGCCGCGGCGCTGCCGCAGCCAATGCTGGCTGCTGCTGCAGCTCTGCACATGCTGGCCTGCACTACGCGCATCGCTGCTCCTATGCCACTGTGCTCACTGCCTCCTAGCTGCTACTGCTGCTCATCTACTACTCACTGCTCCCCATTCAACTCCCCCTAGCTACTGCCCCACACCACTGCCCCTCGCTACACACAGACACAAGCACACACACATATATATATATATATATATATATATATATATATACACACACACACAAACATATATACATATATATATACACACAACCAAATATATATATACAACTTATACACCTATGCACTTATACACACACATATCTATAATCACACACACATACGTATAGATATGCAAACACTCTACATATATATATATATATATATATATATATATATATATATATATATATATATATATATATATATATATATATACACACACACACAGACTCATACATATATATACATATATATATATATATATATATATATATATATATATATATATATATATATATATATATATATATATATATATATATATATATATGTATGTATAAACACTCAAACACAACGCACACAACATACAAAACCCCACCAACGCACACACAACCATCCCTACGCACATAAATAACTATAAATATATAAAATATAGCCCAAGAACTCTAGCACACACTCTCCGAAGCTAACCCAACGCACGCACAAGCCCGAAACCAAGAAACCAAGTCAAAATGGCCATTTGATCATTTCGACGAACACGTGGTGTGCGATTCGCAAAACCTCGTGAAACGTACAACAAACCTACTCGGAATTGGCCTAAAATTTATCCACGGGTTCTAATCGATGTCTAAATCCTAGAAAAAATACTAACTTATCAATTCTAGGTCCGTGGCAAAAACGCGCATGCACATAGAACCTACGACGACGAAAACCCCCAAAATGCCCGAAACGCCCATTTCTTCGCGACACGACCTCACGTGTCCGAACGAAGACACGTACTAACCCTCAAAACACCCGAGCACATCTACCTAGGTCTGTCTAACCTAGGGCATCATCCAAAATTGAGTCAATCTTGGATTTCACCCAAAATTGACACAAAATCTAATGTCAAAGTCTCCAACCACAACCAAACTTGTTCTAACTTTCTCCCACGGGTAGCCTTAGGGTCTAGAAATATTCTAAACTACTAATTACACTTAGCAACTACTAAGACAAAAGTTAGGATTTACCTCTTGGGAGTTGGAATCCCAAGGCCAAAGTCTCCAAAACCCTTGAAATCACCACCCTCAAGCCTCCAAGTCTCCAAATCAAGCCTCCACACTAAGTCTAGGCTCTATACACCTAGGTTAGAAAAAATCAAATGGTTAGGGTTCACATCCATGGAAGAAATAGAAGAAGGAAGAGAAGAAATGAAGAAACACTTACTTGGAAAGAGAAATTGGAAGAAGAAGGAAGAAGAAGAAAAGAGTGGAGAGGAGTGGAGAAGAAGAAGAAGAAGTAAAAATGATAATGGGGAGGGGGAAGTGTTCGGTCCAGATCTAGAATGGCCGGCCAAGTGCATTAAAGTAGGTTTACATAAGTGGAAAATGACTAAAAATCCTCTCCTTAAGTCATTCAAATTAGGATTTGGGTTTGGGGTTCCAAAAGCACTCAAACTAACTTCTAATCAGTCCAACTAACTAAAATAAAATATAATAATAATTCTAAACCCATAAATAGGCCTTACAAGGATGTTGGTTGGGTCAGACATGGGTCCAGACTAGCCAAAACCCTAAAATAATTCATAAAAATAATAATACAATCAATAATTAAATATAAATATAATTAATTATAAATAATACACAGTTTACCAAATAAAAATATTAAAAAAAAATCCTATTTTCTAGAATTGGGTAGTGACAATAGCTAACCAGATGGTTAGCCTAACCTCACATGTATTATAGCCAATCATATATAACAAGTCTGATCTTGTCCCAAGCCGATCACATAATAGACTGATATTTCAAACACTTAGCTAGATATTCTATTTCTTTATTCTAGTTTACTTGTTCTAGCATTTACTTATATCTGTTCATTGCTAGTTGTACTATTGCTGATTACATATGCTCCAATATTTCTTTATCTTGTATCTCCTTACACTGTATTATAGTTTTATCAATATAAATGAAACTGATGTTTAGTGTTTGTGCTTCGCTCCAATCCTGACTGGATAATATTTTTCCAAAGGACCTTGAGGACTTCTGTCCTACACACTATGGGCCATGTGTAGAGGGAGACTACATACCAGAGATCTTAGAGGAGTCCCTTTCCTTAGAGGAGACACCACCTGCAGTCATTTAGTCAGTTATATCTATGCATCTTTTATTCTAAACTTGAAACTGGTTTGTATTTATATTGAGACTATTGTTGAGACTATTTATGTTGGACAACTAGACTCTAGTTTATTATTGTACTTTATGTTATTGTGCTTGACTTATATCAGTACTTCCTTATCTTTATATCTCATAGTACCATTTATTCCTATAGTTATTGTGATTGAGTATATTATGAATTGTTGATTAATGTATTATTCATTATCCTCCTTATGGAGTTGAGATCAATGACAGGTTATGAGTTATGTTTAGTAGTCTTGAGACCTAGACAATATACTCTCGACCTGCATGGTCCACCACAAAAATATGTCATGCCCCAGTCCCAAAATACGTAGGACTAGGAACACGTAAGCATGTCAGCCGCATGGATATAGCAACTCCAATATATAAAAACCAAACCCATACGTACGCTGTAATATGAATATAAAATCCACAAGTAGTATAAACATATGTCACAAGTCACAGGGTATAATCTAAATCTCATCCACAGAAAATTAATATAAATGAATAACCAGCATCTATATAACTAGATCTCAACATAAATATCTAAGGATGATAGTTGGATGGAAACAAATCCACTACCAACTCGAATGGAAAAGTACAACACAACAAATACAATATAGGAATACCAGCTAACGACCATGGGCTCGAAGAGAAAACATTCTCGCAACACAAGTAATCATCCAAATCTGCGCTCCTGCAATTACTCAAGAACAGATACACCTAGCAGAGGACCAGGTCCTCAGAGGGACGTAACAAGATACAGAAAATACGAGCCAATTTGAATACAGTAAACATGCATATAATTTGAAAATAAATAAGTACGCTGTACAAGACAATCTATATGAATGTAAATAAGGACAACTTTTTGACGTATGGGCAAGGGTAGGCTACTCAATCTACCTCACAACTCACACACACGTCAGTGGACTTCAGAAATCAATATACCGCGGGGGTAGCGACCAGCGAGACTCCAGAAATTGACATACCACGGGGGTAGCGACCAGCGCGACACACGCCCGTAGTGCGAGCTATATACTATGGTTTACCAGAGTGGTTAAAAGCCCATACGCCTAATGATTGTCCTCTATGATACTAAGTGCCATGTGTGTGTCAACATATCTAATACATAGTAATGACTGAAAAAACTACACATGCAAGAAATATACAGAAATGCAATAAATATACAGAAATATACTAAGCATGCAAAATACTATAAGTAATTTGGCAAGGTATCTTGCCTGGGATCCTGCTGCTGGTATGAATCAGAGTCCAAGTCACAATCCAAATAGCCTATGTATTACAAATTTATCACGTCAAAAGATAATTTATTTTAATTTATTTAATTCTGGAATAATTACTCTAAAATCCTATTTTAATCTTATTATTCTGATTTTTATGTTAATTCCTAAATTTTGTCTAAAGAAACTGAATTTTATCAACTCGAGACTCATGGCACGCAAATCGAGACGATCTGTTGACCGAAAAGTCAACCGACACAAACTCAACTTTTATGCATGATTTTCTATAGATTTCAGCATCAAAAACATGCTGGAATTTACGGCTCGTCCGAATTCAAATTCATTTGGGAATTATGGCACATACAAATTTTGTATTGTGCACCGATGGTTAAATTCTAATCTAGAAGTTCTACAGAATCAACAGTATGTAAATACTTAGAATTAAATTCTGGGAAAAATATATGTCGATGATCTCGACATTAGCTTTCCGAAACTTTAAATGGTTCATGATTCTGATTCCTAGTTCTCCCGGAATCGTGAAAACAATAAAATACATCTATTTTCGGACATGCTGTGCTCTACGAATTTTCCAAAATTTAATAATAATAATTTCGAAAACAATTTATATAATCAAAAATCTAACCTCAATATCTTTCTAACGCAAGAAACTAGGCCTCGTTTGGAGTCCGGAGCTATGCGCAATGGCTTCTGGAAGATGAAGGAACCCTAGATGGCAATTCTCAAAAAATTGGCTCAAGAAAAACCCTAGAAAATAACTTAAACTATTATATATATAGAGGAGAGAGAAAGAGCAGCCGCAGCTCGGATTCTGCCATGTGGCAGCCATCCGTGGCTCCCCGCTCAGATCGAACGGTCAGATATTCACGCGGCTCGGCTGAGCTGAGTCTGACTCGGACTAGGACGCGGCTCGGCTCGGCTCGGCTTCACCCCGCGGTCACTGACAGGCAGGCCCGGTACTGTTCGCTGCGGGAGGCTGACAGGTGGGGCCCCTGTTTGCTGACTGGGCAGAATTAATTACTTTTTGGGTTTTCTTTTTCAGAAATTAGTTTTTAATTCAGTTTTTCATAATTAACTCAAAATAAGTGCTAAAAATAATCAAAAAATTCTAGAAATTATATTTTATTATTTGGAACCTAAAATAAAAGTTTGGGATATTTTTAATTAAGTTTTAACATAAAATAAATTCTTCAAAGTCCTAAAAAATTAGTGTTACTAGTTTTTAATTAACTAAAAATTATGGAAAAATCTCAATAATCTAAAATAGCCTAAAAATAATTCTAAATAAATATTTATATAAGTAAATATACTAAAAAAATTTATTTTCTAATTAACTAAGAGAATACTCTAAATAAATTCAACATCTATAATAAATATAATAATATAAAATATACACAAAATATCTATTTTGGGTGAGGGAGTTTACAATCTACCCAACTTAAAACAATTTCGTCCTCGAAATTAAAATAAGGCATAATTTGTTAAATCCTTCATATTCGTACATAAGGTACGTCAATCGCAATATCTTCCAAAAATTTGAATAACAAAATCTATTCAAATCTATCGCGATCACTTCAAATTTAAGATAATCATTGTTCAAATCAAAATTCAACCTATTGTAATCTCTTCTTACTTTTCCAAATCATCAATATCCAAATTTAAATTGAATCCATATAATATCTTCAAGATTTAAATAACCCATATCAAATTTTACCTCATGATCTCCAACTATCATAATCTCCTCTAGAAGTAATTCGAGTCCAATATTATTCCTATTTTCACTTATAATTTTTTTTTTGTATTCTTCAACTTTTTAAATTCCATTCACATCCTCAATATTTCAAATAGGTAGTCCAACCATCAAATTTTAATTCTTAATTTAAATCATCAAATTGAAAAATAATTTAAATGCAGTCCACCAATGTTCAAGTCTAAAATTATATATTTATCCTTCAAATTCAAATTGATGATTTTACCTTCAATACTCAAAAATTTAAATTATGTACTTAAGGTATAAATATTGGGTCCTCAATATCAAGATTTTTAAAATTCATTAATCCTCATCATCATAGTCATTCTTCTAAAATTCTCAAAATTAAAATGGCTTGAACCTCTCCCAATATAATCTTATTCGATCATAATCTAAAAGAAATTCCTCTCGAGTTGCCAATGCACTGCTACCCAACTTAGAATTTACCCATCTATCACAGAAGGCTATATACTTTAAGAAAAATATTCCTTAATTTATTTACTCATGTCATTCAATCCTCAAAACTTCAACGCCGATTATATCATATATGATATGTCCTTAATTACAAAAGAATAATCCTCAAGTATGTGATCGGCCTACGGGGTATATCTAGTACTCTCTGTGTATTAAACTTATACCAAGCACGAGGTCTCATCTTTCCGAAATAAGGGAAGACAGAGACCAATAATAAAGAGTTAAAGGGTGAGGTAATAGAATAGAAGTATCGGGATCAAGGAATTTAAGGAATTCAAATAAGAATTGTCAAAGCAGTTGTGGATTGAAATCCTATTTTGGTAATTCTTTGTTCGCATGCTCGTATTAGTACAGTTATGTAATCGATACGATCCGCTCAGACATATCTAGGGGCAAGTATATTCGTCTACCAATCACTACATATCTTAATCCACGTAAAGTAGTATTACGAAGGGCGAATCAAGCGCACTAAAGTTATCTAGACCTTAATACACTGATTCTGAAATATATTAGTAGGCGTCCCCAATAATACATATCTCATGATCAAGCTCGATAAAAGAGTAAGCTTACAAAACTAGGCTATAATAGCAGCATAAGTCAAGGTAGTGCAGCAAATATAAGTACGCTAGATGATGATGAAAAGAGGTACAAATTAATTCAAGTTCATAAAACAAAACAACTAAGCAACAATAATAAAAGACTCTACAATCCCTACAGTTATCATACAACCTCCTTGTCTATGTCGCTAGTCGACCAAATATGGGCAAGGACCTCTAACTTCTATTGTCTGAATAACCACTGTCGTCTTATGCTAGTATACAATTAATGTTGTTCAATCATACTTCAATAATAGGTCAAAAGACTATGTGATACTAGGTTGTGAGGTATACTACCCAACTTAAAACAATAAACTAATACTGTGACAATCTTAAGGGTACCGTAGAAGCTCATGTTAAGGTCTTCGAGAAGGGGTCTTGGTACTTGTTAGGGTATCCTCTTATATTACATAGGTCATGGTCGTCTTAACTCTTAGTCATAGTGCAAGTGTCAATAGTAAGAATGGGACAGTTACTGGCCTCAAGGGAAAGGGAATATAACTCGTATTGAGGTGTGGTACAAGTTACACAATTTAAAACTAAGGGATAAGCACCAGGTCTTAATCTATAAGAATAACTTAACTATCAAGTTCTAACTACTAAGCACACAATTTCAAAATTCAAGATTACAACTATAATCCTAGCAAACTATGTGTCCTTAACAAAAAAATAAATTACTTGGCCTACTATCAGAAGTGTCAGGTGGCACGAGTTGAAAGATAAAGAAAAGAAGAACGTAATTTTGGTCGTCGCACAATTAGCGAACGCTATGGTCACAGGGGAACAATATATGAAAATAGAGGGGCTCTAGATAGCATCATAGTTTTCCAAGGGAAAGGGGTATGCTAGTCTCTGTATTTGAGGTATGATTAGGAAAATATTCTATGCATTGCTCTTGGCTTTCTAAGGTACTGTCTGCTTATCTCAAGACAAGAATCTAAATTTATGGTTCTCCAATACTCATCTAACGGCGTGGGTTAGGTTCAGTCCTAATATTCATTTTGGTTTTCTATTGGTTTCTCAATGCTAGGGGCAACCATAATGGCAAACTTCTAACTAACTCTAGTAGTGTCTATACTACTCTCAAGTCCTCATAACACATCAGGGGGTAATGATAAACCAATTCTAGAGATAAGGAATTCTAGGGTTCACTAGACATCCTAAACTTAGTGGTGTGTCAGCACTCTAGTTGTACTCTTAATAGGAAGGTTACCCTACTTATCATCTAACAACAGGAACTTCTATATTCTAGGAGAGACTATACTCAAGGAAATATCAGGGAAGTACAAGAATCAAGAAGGATACAATTATTCAGATAGAATGGATTAGAAGGAAAGCGAATCATAGTCAATTGTGGATGAGATCCTATACTCTATTCCTAGGTGCAGGCTTGCTCGGTACAGTAACGTAACCGAGACAATATACTCTCGACCTGCATGGGCCACCACAAAAACATGTCATGCCCCAGTCCTAAAATACGTAGGACTAGGAACACGTAAGCATGCCAGCTGCATGGATATGACAACTCCAATATATGGAAACCAAACCCATACGTACGCTGTAATATGAATATAAAATCCACAAGTGGTATAAACATATGTCACAAGTCACAGGGTACAATCTAAATCTCATCCACAGAAAATCAATATAGATGAATAACCAGCATCTATATAACTAGATCTCAACATAATTATCTAAGGATGATAGTTGGATGGAAACAAATCCACTACCAACTCGAATGGAAAAGTACAACACAACAAATACAATATAGGAATACCAGCTAACGACCATAGGCTCGAAGAGAAAACATCCTCGTAACACAAGTAATCATCCAAATCTGCGCTCCTGCAATTACTCAAGAACAGATACACCTAGCAGAGGACCAGGTCCTCAGAGGGACGTAACAAGATACAGAAAATACGAGCCAATTTGAATACAGTAAACATGCATATAATTTAAAAATAAATAAGTACGCTGTACAAGACAATCTATATGAATGCAAATGAGGACAACTTTTTGACGTATGGGCAAGGGTAGGCTACTCGATCTACCTCACAACTCACACACACGTCAGTGGACATCAGAAATTGATATACCGCGGGGGTAGCGACCAATGAGACTCCAGAAATTGACATACCGCGGGGGTAGCGACCAGCGTGACACACGCCCGTAGTGCGAGTATATACTATGGTTTACCAGAGTGGTTAAAAGCCTATACGCCTAATGATTGTCCTCTATGATACTAAGTGCCATGTGTGTGTCAACATATCTAATACATAGTAATGACTGAAAGAAAACTACACATACAAGAAATATACAGAAATGCAATAAATATACAGAAATATACTAAGCATGCAAAATACTGTAAGCAATTTGGCAAGGTATCTTGCCTAGGATCCTGCTGCTGGTATGAATCAGAGTCCAAGTCACAGTCCAAATAGCCTATGTATTACAAATTTATCACGTCAAAAGATAATTTATTTTAATTTCTTTAATTCTAGAATAATTACTCTAAAATCCTATTTTAATCTTATTATTCTGATTTTTATGTTAATTCCTAAATTTTGTCTAAAAAAACTGAATTTTATCAACTCGAGATTCATGGCACGCAAATCGAGGCGATCTGTTGACCGAAAAGTCAACCGACACAAACTCAACTTTCATGCATGATTTCTTGTAGATTTCAGCGTCAAAAACATGTTGGAATTTACGGCTCGTTCGAATTCAAATTCATTTGGGAATTATGGCACATACAAATTTTGTATTGTGCACCGATGGTTAAATTCTAACCTAGAAGTTCTACAGAATCAACAGTATGTAAATACTTCGAATTAAATTCTGAGAAAAATATATGTCGATGATCTCGACATTAGATTTCTGAAACTTTAAACGGTTCGTGATTCTGATTCCTGGTTCTCCCAAAATCGCGAAAACAACGAAACACGTCTATTTTCGGACATGCTGTGCTCTACGAATTTTCCAGAATTTAATACTAATAATTTCGAAAAACAATTTATATAATCAGAAATCTAACCTCAATATCTTTCTAACACAAAAAACTAGGCCTCGTTTGGAGTCCGGAGCTATGCGCAATGGCTTCTGGAAGATGAAGGAACCCTAGATGGCAATTCTCCAAAAATTGGCTCAAGAAAAACCCTAGAAAATAACTTAAACTATTATATATATAGAGGAGAGAGAAAGAGCAGCCGCGGCTTGGATTTTGCCATGTGGCAGCCATCCATGGCTCCCCGCTCAGATTGAACGGTCAGATATTCACGCGGCTCGGCTCAGCTGAGTCTGACTCGGACTAGGACGCGGCTCGGCTCGGCTCGGCTCGGCTTCACACCGCGGTCACTGACAGGCGGGCCCGACACTGTTCGCTGTGGGAGGCTGACAGGTGGGGCCCCTGTTTGCTGACTGGGCAGAATTAATTACTTTTTGGGTTTTCTTTTTCCGAAATTAGTTTTTAATTCAGTTTTTCATAATTAACTCAAAATAAGTGCTAAAAATATCAAAAAATTCCCAAAAAATTCTAGAAAATATATTTTATTATTTAGAACCTAAAATAAAAGTTTGGGATATTTTTATCTAAGTTTGAACATAAAATAAATTCTTCAAAGTTCTAAAAAATTAGTGTTACTAGTTTTTAATTAACTAAAAATTATGAAAAAATCTCATTAATCTAAAATAGCCTAAAAATAATTCTAAATAAATATTTATATAAGTAAATATACTAAAAAAATTTATTTTATAATTAACTAAGAGAATACTCTAAATAAATTCAACATCTATAATAAATATAATAATATATAATATACACAAAATACCTATTTTGGGTGAGGGAGTTTACAATATATACATACTAAGACTCCATGATACTCATCTCTAATCCAAACATCATGATATACAAGTATCTCCTCATGATACACAATACATTAGCACAAACACCTAGAGGGCACTTCTCATACCACCAATACACCAACCCCTCATGATACTCCATGATACTCACCAACACAACCATAATATCAACACGATAATCCCAAAATCATATAAATACCATAATATATATGATATCTATATAATTATATCTAGAATAAACAAGTATAGTACACACTAAGAGGAATTAACACCGATTGGTCCAAACCCCCAAAAATATTCAAATTACTGACACGTATCATGGCATATCATGATACGGCCTACATGTATTCAATTGTGGACACATACACCCTACTAATATACGAATTAGTCTCTCAAACTACCAAGGGATCATCCTTCAAATACTTGGCAGACCAAATTCAAATTTTTCCTAATTTGACCACAAAAATCATCATAGTTATATCAATAGAGACTTCTAGCACCTAGTTCTTCTCCTTAAGGGTGATACTTAGCCATAGATAGGATCCTAAAAGTATAATATCATAAATTAACCATAAATTAATGGAAAATAGAGATTATACCTATTGAAAGTCAAATTCCAATGAAACTCCTCCAAATGGTCACGTAGAAAATTGAATGGACACGAACTCCCTAGCAATCATCCCTCCAAGTAGTGCTCCTTGCAACCCAAGATCCTAAGCCTCCATGGGAATGAATTTGATTAGGAATGTGAGTAATTTAAGTATAAATGGATGGAAATTGGTCTCAATTTGGAGATGAACTAAATTAGAGAAAATGGAAAAAAATGACAAATGAAGGAGACTACTCCCCTCTATATAGGGCCTGCTCTTAACCCTAGGTTTTGGGTCAATACACAAAGTCTAATTTATCCCTATTGGTTGTCATGAAGGAATAATTAATCATGAGGAAGAGATCTAATTAATGTAAGGGAATATTCTATCCTTTCACTAATGAGACTAATTAAACCATGACTAGTCTAGTTGGTCTAGTTGATTCAATTGGTCTAATTATGGGTTGAACTAACACTAAGTCTAAACTAACTAGCTAGTATACTCATAACAATAAATATATTAGAACTATTTATATAATACAATAGCAATTTATGAAATAACAAAAATGCCCCTCCTGGAAATAGGTGGTTACATATAAAATACTTGTATACATACATTATCAAGTGATTATATATAATATACTAATTTTTATATGAATATATAGAACCCTACATATGTATATATGACTAGCTATAACTTATTATTATGCTAACATTGTGTACACAAGATCTTGGATCCAACATATATATAATGCTATTATACACACACATACAAAAATGACATATCTATAAACATATCCAAAGCCAAGTGGGGGAAAGGGGTATAATGCACAAAGGCAGATGGTAGCTTTAGAAACCCCACAAAAAATCATAAAGTAAGGAAAAAGAGGGGTAGATAAGTAAATTACCTAAATAAAATAGGTTTTCACCTATCTTCTTCGTGAGACTGTTGCTTTAACCGTTACTGCTAATCGTACTTCTTTTTCTTGAACACGACGGTCACGGGAGACTGTCCCGACCGCGGAGAAGCCTCTGGGAAGAGGGTGTCTACATGGGGAGGATACAAGCACCCCGGAGCTTGCAGGTACAGATGCCAGATGCATGCGATAGTGACAGGCATGATCTGGGCTGCCTGGACGTCGTAGGGGGTCATGACCTCAGTCCGGGGATGAGCTCAAAGCTCCGGCGGTGGCACGGCTCTGCCGAGTGACTGCTATGGTGCAGACGCACCACCTCAAATGCGACACTGCATTGTGCTCGAGTGAAGGTGCACGCTCGGTAGTCAGGTCATGGAGGGAGACCGGGAAACGAAGCTCGTGTGGCTCCGAGCTGCTGCTGCTCGCTGGAGGTGGCTGCAGGGGAAGGGCGGTGGCATGGGGATGATCCCGACGCACCATCGCGGGCTAGCCGAGTGGTGCTAGCATAAATGACGCACGCGAGGGGCTCGACGTATGCGGACGAGGTGCATGCGGACTCCGCCGAAATAGGAAATTTGGGTTCGACGAGCAAGAATGACGGTGCGGCCTGGATCTCGCAGATAGGTCAGCGGTGATGAAGGTCGGGGTCAGCTTGGAAGTTGGTATGGATAGCATGGATGTCGACGAATGGCCCGACGATCGTGGGGCTCGATGATGGGGGACTTGAAGACGATGAGGTCAAGGAATCTGTCGTCGTGGGGGTGTTAATGTGGTGTATTAAAGTAGGGCTCTGATGAAAAGATAAATGATGTGTTGTAAGAAAACGTCTAGGGTTCTATTTGCTCCAGTTGATGCTCCTGTAGCTACATATTTATATGTGGAGTTATGGGCCTTAGCTAAAATAGGGATTTGACTAAAGGGATAGAATTTGCACTATGGGCATGGCGAGCTGCATAAGTAGGAACAATGCATAGCGATAACTAATAATATAACTAGTATCTTAACACTAAATACAATATTAATTATCAATAATAACAATACTAATCATGTAGATTTTAACTATCAATTAAATCATATGATAAAACTTAAATACCATTTTATAATAACACGAATAATATCAATGACATGGAAATTTGAAATTTTACATTATACGTTTGATAACGAAGGTAAACTAACACAAATATTAAATTAGAAAAATCAAAAAATTAGGGAGTTTATAATCTATCTACGTTAGAATAATTTTGTCCACGAAATTTAAATTTAAGTATCCCATGTAAATTCATAGTCTCACCATGAATTGCTCATCTCAATTTTTGTAACACAGTCATCGTTTGATATTTGTGGGGTCCTTAACTACCTATCATATTGGCAATTACTATATTTTCATCTATGACTAAGAATCACTAAAATAATTGTAACCTCGAGTAGTTGCCCCCATTCGTATATACATTCATTCTTATTCTGGTCGATCCTCAAAATTTTCTATAGGTTATGAATCCATAAGTTATGAATCCTCAGTAATCACACCATAGAACTATCATCAATTTTTTTTTCATTCCCTTGATCTAAGTGCATACTTTATTAATAAGTAACAGTTCAATTTGGTCTAATACTTCTAAAAATACGGTTACAACCACCAATCGCCAATTCCTTAAAGGAAAGATTCTATCACCGATTCATATTCTCAATTTCTACACTTGGTCATGTATCCTCTAAGTATTTAATGCATATATATATTCTGACCACTAGTCCTCAAGGTGTGTTCATAACTCATTATTATTAGTTATCAAATCTTAGTCAATCCTCAACCCATAAGAATCAAAATTTGCCTTCCAACTATCACTTTAATCCTTGGCTATAGTAGTTAGTTGATTAGACCATCGCTAATGAAATCCTTAAGTCCCGCTACTTAAATCATTCTTATCAAGCTTTAGTCAAGTATACCTAATATAGACACAAAATTATACCCTTAAATATTACCTAATATCATTGCATACCAATAACCGTATTTAGCATTTATATCTATAAGGGTTGCTTAACCTAGCTATTTATCCTATATCCAGGTTTATCAAATTCGCATTCTCAACCCTAATGTCATCAATCGTCTTTTACAAATAATTAAAAATAGTGGCTATCTCTAAAACTCTTATAAAATATCAATTTTGTCACCCTCCTGTAAGTGGAACGTTCTAAACTAACCTACCAACCTTGAATCACTTTGGTCAACCCATATAACCTTACGGTCAATATCTATGAAGCCTTATAGTCAAACATAGTCTAATTATCATAATTAATATAGAAGTTTTACCCTTGCAACATCTAAGGATTCACGTACCCTTAACGGTCCTAACATAACAATAATGCAACAAATTTACGTAATTTACTAAGTGGTCCATGTATGAGGTTATTCTAATCCAGTCATTGGTCAAGAAAGAGATAGTAAGGCTATAAGGCTGGGTCAAGCAATCCATAACAATATCAAATAACGTTAGTATCAAGCAAAGCAGGAAAGAGGTAATATTTTTTTAATAACGGTATCGAGCCAAACGAGATGTAAAGGACGTAGTCTAGGCAAAGTCCGAGAACCATATACCTCCATGATCATGTCACATGAAGTTACTACCACACCAGGGTGCATTTGGCTGCAAAAAACTTTCTTGTTTCATAATACGACAGATGGCTGCAGTGAACCACTACCATACCAGATAATACAGGTTCTTGAACTTATCTTCGGCTAAATCCATGAGATGTTTCAAAATTAACTTTTGTGAAATATGCTAGAAGAGTCAATCAAGATGCATAGGATGTAGTCTAGGAAAAATTTGAGATGCATATACATCTGTGATCCCGTTATCTGAAGTTCTACCTGGACAGTATGTCTCTGGTGGAAAAATCTCCTGATATCTGTAATACAATAATAAAATATAGTTTCTCGAATTTGCCCTTGACCCAATCCCTGGGACATTTTCAAATTTAAAAAAAATGAGATGATATGAACCAGAGGTTAATAGAGAGGGGTTCAGTCAAATCACAGGACGAGAAAACAAACACGAATACAATTATGTCAAAAGGAAATAGCATGAAAGTAATCATGCTAGAAGGATCCTAGAAAAGCCTATAACCCTAGATATGGGTGTATCCTTAATTATTTAACTCCTCAATTGGTCACAGGTGTTTTCCATTACAAGTGAGTTTAGGTACACTTTCGTTTAACAACAAACAAACGTATAAGGAAGTCCTAAGCAGAAGATCTAAGTATAATATTTAATCTGGATAGTGTGACGATGGAGATCGAGCGTCGTGGCGGCTCCTTTACTCCGACGATAGTTTGATGAGGGAATGATGATGCTCTCTTCTCTTCTCTCTCTAGAGCTTGTGTGCACATACGTAACTCTCTGGGAGGGTATGGTCTCTCTCTCCCAGAAGCAGAAAAATCCAGCACTTGGGAACGTCCAAGTTACTCTTATTTATAGCCATCATGCTGATGGGTTATAGGTATCGCATGTCGTTCTGTTTGGTGGCTGCACGGGGATCCTTCAACAGAATGCGGTTGCAACTATGGGCGTATAGTATGGGTTGAATCTAGGGCAAGCTGTCATGTAGACATTTTATTGGGATTTACTGTTTGCAGGAGATCCTGGCGGTTCTCGTCTTCTGTTAGCGTGACCAGGTCAGCTTGACACGTGACCCGTATCCAGTTGGAGAAAATCGTGACATAAAGATTTTGTCTCAAGGAACCTTGCCATGTTGGATGAGACACATGGGACTCATAGGACTAGAGGCGATTGAGACGCGTGGAATCTAAAACCCATGGGGCCAGAGATACATGGAACATATGGAGTTTGGAACACAGAGGGACAGCATCGCATGTGGTGCATAGAGTCTGGGACATATAGGGCCAGAGTCGCATGGAGCATATAGAGTCTGGGACACATGAGGCCTCATACACATGGTGTTGCACATTTGTCAAAAGTTATTATTAGTCTGACGAGAGCTTCTTGTCGCTTAGTGTGCTCACATTTTTTTAAAGCATTCAGAAAATCTTTTTTATCAGGATTCTCTGTCAGACATAATATTGGTATCATACGCTTAGGCATCCCATATTTGGGGTACATGGATGCTACTTTTTTTTTGCGGTATGGTCATTATGCAGCCTGGTTTCTTTTGAGTCGAATGTGGGGCGCATGGTTGTTGGACGCATAGATCCAGATTTTCTATGCTTCTACAAGACCCCTTTCAAAGTTTTTAAATTTATAAGTTTGGGATACTTTGAATAAGAAGAATGGAGGAGATAACTTTGGGCTACATGGATGGCGGGTCACATGGACGAGTCTTTGTCAGGCTGTCAAGTCTCTATTTAATGTAGAATTTGGCTCGATCTTCGAGTAAATTTCTTGGGATTCCATGTCGTCTCTTAACACGGGGCTTGATGCATCAGTTTCCAAGGAGATTAAGGTGGACCCCATGAATCGAGGCGTCAGGTTCATCCTTATAACTGCTTGGTTCAATGCCTCGATCTCTTCATGCGGCTTTAAAGCCTATAAATAGGTGGCCACGAGGAAAGAGAGAACTTTATTTCTTTTCTTCATTTCTTCTTTCCTCTAAATAATGTCGACAATTGTGGCTCTCCTCGCCGAGGATTTTGTTAGGGGCGGTATTGATCCTTGGCCCCCTAATTTTGATGCTTTACTTGGAGGTAGGGGAGCACCGCGTTCTTCGTGTTGGGCTTCTATGGACACAGTGACACTAGTACACAGTCTCGTTGCATGGATAAAAAATCATCTATAACTCGTGTGGGCTCTTTATACAGCCTTGCCGTATGGATGAGAGATCATCGCGAACATGGGTGGGCTTTTCTCATGAGTCTATCGCATGGAAGGGTAACCATCATGCAGCAGCTAAGACTCTGCCTCATGGATGGATGCTCGACCTGGATATACGACAACTATGATTCTGCCGCATGGATAGATGCTCGACCTGGACATGTGACAACCATGATTCTGTCGCATGAAAGGCACCTCATGCGTCAATTCGGCTTTGTCGCATGGATATCAACTTTGTTTTTTTGCTAATGCTATATGTTTTTCTTGCGCAGGCTTTGTTCTCCCTCGTGTTACCCATGATGGAGCATGGAAAAATATCATAACACCCATTGTTCGGGGTGAAGATCAACCTTATGCGACGGTTCCTCGTCAAGAACTGATCTAAGAGACGAGGATAGTTGCCAAGAACTAATCCAGGAGATGAGAATGAACATTCTGTGTCATGCGCGGAGCTGTCCTTGTTCATGCAGCATGCTAGCTGCGTTTCTCCCCTTTATGAGTCTTTTTATCGGCCTGGGGCCTGCGACATCGATGACAGGATTTAGATTAATTTTTATTCCTGTCTTCGGTCTTCCCGTATGGTTGTAGAGCACCTGCTCCTGCTCCTTCCTTGCTATCCGTCAGTATGGAGTATTTTCCATATATTGAGGTTTGCATTATGGAGGGATGATCCAGAAAGCATTGAGCTCTGCTGCTGGGTCCACTTGTGTCAGTAACAACGATAACAGAAAGGGGCGCCTGGATGGAGAAAGTTCTATTTATAGAATTTTCCATCATTTGTACTCATGATCTTGAATATTAATGAAAACTCTTAAAACATAATAGATTTTTACTGTATGTACTCATGATCTTAAATATTAATAAAAAGTTTATCTTTTTCTAGAACTTCTCTTTTGTACTTGTCTTATTGCTTGTTATGGACCTTGGGTATTGTGCTAGAGGTAGTATAATACTGCAGTTGTCAAGGATGTCCCATTAGGGGATCTTTGGTAGACCTATTACTTATTGTGTACTTAAGTACAAGTAATAGATTCAAAACAGGCCTTGCTAGAGATAATATGGATGTGGCAAGTTTGGTGGACTTAACACCGCTGGCACACTTAGAGTTAAATACGGGTGCTAAGTATAGAAGACGATCAATATTAGAGGTAATATAGACGTGATAATCGATAGTCGAGTAGGGAGGTTTGCTCAGAGGTAAGAAGAACATGGCAAACCCTACTGGGGAGGATGTGATGACGGCAGCTTAGAGGTAATATGGACGTCAGCTAATCGATAGCTATACCGAGAGGTTAGGCATGATCCTGGTATTTTTGGTGGAAGAAAAAAGAAACGAGCTAGAGGTAATATGGACATAGTTATTTTCTTTGGATGGTAAAATGGGCAACTCATAAGTTAGAGGTAATATGGACGTGAACTGTTTACTTCCATTGAGGACATCCTATTGGGGAATTTTTGGTGGACCTATTACTTCTTGCGCATGAGAGTGCAAGTAATAAGTTTGAGATAAACCCTATCAGAGGTAGTATGGACATGATAGGTTTTGTGGACCCATTACTTTTTGCGCATCTGAGTGCAAGTAATGAGTTTGAGACAAGTCCTACCAGAAGTAATATAGACGTGGCAGGTTTTGTGGACTTAGCACTGCTGGCATACTTTTGAGGTAAGTATGGGTGATAAGTTGAGATGGAAACCGATATCAGAGGTAAGGTGGACGTGATAATCGATAACCAAACCCGAAAGGTTTGCTCAGAGGTTATATGGACATGGCAAACTCGGCCAGGAAGAAATATTAGGATAGTAGTTCAGAGGTCATATGGACGTGAACCAATGTCCGGGATACTCACTGAGGAGCGGTTTGTTGAGTGTGGTCAATCCAGAAATATAGATAGATCTGAGGGTTACTCCGCTAGGGAGATCGTTAGGATGATAGCTCAGAGGTAATATGGATATGGCTAGCATCTAACGAGACTGGATTTTTGAATGGTTCCTGCTGAAGTATGCAGATGGACCTGGGGACTGCCCCACTGGAAAGCTTTTTGAGGATCCATTATCCGTTGCATATCTAGAACTCCTGAATACTGATAATGGCTTATAGAGAAATGCCATGCATAGGCACTCACTAGGAATGAACATGGAGTAGGAATCCTATACATCTTTTTTGTCTTTATTTGGGTAGAGAAGTACCGACCTAGCCTTAGACATAGTACTTTTTTAGAAACTTATCGTTGATGGGCATCATGAATAAGTCACCATTGTGTTTCGACAATCGGTAGGCACCATTGGAGAATACATATTCTATGACGAACGGGCCTTCCTATTTAGGTTGGAACTTGCTGGCCGTCTTGTGGGTCATAACCATCGGCCTTCTTACTGTCAGGACAAGGTCACCCACTTGGTAAGTCCTCTTCTTGACCCATTTGTTAAAGGCTTCCGAGAGGCACGCTTGGTATAACTTAATGCGCTGTTGAGCTAAGAGGCTCTTATCAATGAGTGCTTTTAACTCTTGTAGCCATCGATGGTGATTGTCGTCGATGGTTAGCCGGTTGGAGAGCCACTCGGAGCGAGAGAATTTGGACCTCGAGGGGGAGAACCTCTTAGCTTTCGTAGACTAGGGAGAATAGCGTACTGCTAGTAGGTGTCCGGACCGTTGTTCGATAAGCCCAAAGACATTCACCCAGATTCTCATTCCAGCCATGCTTGTTGGATGACACGAACTTCTTGAGTAGCTTTATGATGGTCTTATTGAAAGCTTCTGCTAGACCATTTGTTGCTAGGTTGTAGGCCGTTAATGCTATATTCTGAATTCAGTTTTTGTCAAAAAATAGATAAAAAGCATGACTTGCAAACTATGGACAATTGTCATGGATGATCCCCCGTGGCAAGCCAAAGCATTATATGAAGTGATGCTTGCCGAAGCTGATCATGTTTGACATTTTTACTTCAGCGAGTGGTACAGCTTCTGCCCACTTGGAGAAGTAGTCGGTAATAAAGAGGATAAACCGATGTCCCTTAGACGAAGGTGGACTGATCGGTCCTATGATGTCCATGCCCGCGGCTTCAAATGGCCAAGACGCAAGGTATAGAAACTCCAATGGTTAGTGGATAAAGTCAGAATAGATTTGGCATGCTTGGCACTTCCTTGCATAGCTGACAATATCCAAGACCATTGTTGGCCAGTAGTAACCTATTCTCCGGAGACGGTCCTGTAGATTGGGTCCTGGCTGATGGGCACCATAACCCCCGTCATGAGCTTCACGGAGAGCCTGCTTCACTTCTGCATTCGATAGGTATCATAGCTGTCACGATCCGCACCTGGTGTAAGGGCATGAGTACATGGGTAAGTCCAGCCTACACCGCAACATCGGTGGTAGAACACTGTCTAGGTCATCAATACTATCCAAACATCTCACACAATATATATAAAGTACCTGTCAAGATATCTCAACTCCCAAATAGAGGATAATATGATAATAGTAAACAATGCTCAATCACAATAACCAACTAGAGGAAGATATGACATAATAAAGAATAAAAAAAAGAAATAAAGTCACAATACTTCACGAGTCTAAGTCTAATCTCAACATAAGATATCCAATATAATATAATGTCAAAAGTGTCTAACTGACATATACAATAACATGAATGAACTAGCTAAGTCTCATCGACTGCTGGTACTATCTTAATAGGCTTTACGGGTGATAACTCAACTGGCTCGCCATCCTGTGGCCTGTAGTGCGTAGGACACCAGTCCTCTAATAAATTATCTGAAAAATATATCCTGTCAGAATTGGAGCGAAGTACAACCTAGTATTAGTTCCAATAATTGACAGAAACTATGAAACAACAATAAAAATAAAAATAAAAATAAATGATAGAAGTAACTGAACTATTATATATCATAAGAAAAAGTATCTTGGTAAATAATGACAAGAAATTATGAACAATATGGTGAGGAACAACAATGTAATGAATTGGAATAAAGAAAATAATATAGTAAATGTGCCTTAAAATATTAGTAAGATAATATGATCGGCTTGGGCCTAACACGGGCTATATAAAAAGGTGAGCTAGCGTGATCACACGTGAGTTGCATGATCTACTAACTATCACGGGCTACACTAAATCACGAGCTATAAGGTATGATCACATATCCATTAATATTTTTTTAATCCCCCAACTAGTACACGGATCCAAATTACGGCACGTTATAACACGTATATCACACTGGACGGTCTACAATATCATGCATTATGATCACGGTCTATATAATCACTAAGATATCACGGTAATCACTGAGTAATCACGAAGCACGACACGGTAATCACTAAGTCATCACAACAATAACATCTTATGACCAAGATCCACGTATACTAATCCGTAAAACCATCGTGTCAGGAATCAAATATCTCAATACTAAATATATGAAACATAGATACTATCAAATAATAAAACTATCAGAGAATGTACTCGCTTGTGGTCCTGAGCAAATAATATATCTCGATATCCGAGCTGGTGTCACACAACCTATATATGAATGGTATGTGAATTGATGTAATGAATGAGAAATGATCTAATGCGCTAAATATGCTTTCTAGGCCATTTCTAAGTCACTCCAGCTAAACTAGGTCAACCTTAGTCAAAATAGTCAAACTAGGTATTTACTTTGATTCTAGGGTCATACCTTGGTACTAGCAATACTAGCTATTAAACACTAAGTACTATACATAATACCTTAATATACAGCTAATACCTTAACTTACACCCCAAAACCTATTACCTAATCTTTACACCAATCCTCATGAACTCACATATCATAAACTAACTTGCTCACTAACTTATATTAATTGTTACCAATAACAAGACCCATTAATTGATAACTTAACTATATACTAATTGATATATATACATACCAACTCTTCTTTAACTGATATCACTATTGACACTATACTAACTTAGCTCAAAACTCTAACTGATACACTGAAGTTATCTCCCCACCTCACTGCTAAAGGTCACAGTTCACTTGAACTGTTACTGCTCCAATGTGCATCAGTGTACATAGTGTAATGTTGCTGCTGCTTGGCTACCTGCAGGTAACCCCCTATCTTTCTTCCTTTGCACAACCAAAACTGGACCTACTCCTTACTGCCCTTGACTTGTATCCAACTGATACATGTATAGCCATCTTATTACCTCACTCACTAATGTATCAAGACACCAAGGTACCCTCATAAATTAGTTGATATACCTATCAAATACCCGAGCTATCCAATTCCCTGATATTGTAAAATATGCCCACTACTGCATAACCTTGCAACTCTAAGTTGAGTTGCAGTTGCTGTAGTTCTCCTTAGGTGCAGGTCATGCACTGCTCATATCTGTGTAGTTAACTTGCAGTGCTATGCTACCTGACTCGACCCCCCATCAGTCCAACTCAGACCTGCACACTACCCGATCGCCAACTCACCCTACTCTCATTTACCCGATACATTCTCCTCCAGTTCACACCTCTGACACTGCAGTTCACTAATTCTTGCTATCAGTTCAAACTTCAACTAACCTGTACACTCCTGCTATTGGTATAAGTTGCTCCATACCAACTCATAATCCCAAGTTGAACTTACTGCTGCTCATGAGTGCACTCACACACAATCTGAACACTCTTCCCCTCACTCCTACCATACATGTATTTAGTTCCCCCTCACTTCACATGCTTACTGCCTGAGCACCCGAGATACTATTGCTGCACTATCCTCCCCTCATAATCAGTTATGCACAGTAGCTATTGCTGCTTCTGAACTCAGTTCACAATAGTGAACTGTTGCTGCTATGCACTATTGTTTCAGTCTCTCCTAACTTGCCTCAATATCAGACCTCCTACTCTAGCACACATACACACTATATATGTATACATAACTACACCATCTATATATATAACTAGCAATGCATATATTCCTATATTATATATAATATATATATCCAAACACGTTCATGAGCATTAAGTCAAACACTTGGCATGCACAACTAGGATACTCATGATACTCATTCAAATAAGATACCAAAACTCCTAATATACCACAATAATCATTCCTACATATCAATTATACTATTTCATAACTAATCCAACTTGTTACAATAGGAATTAAAGAGAATTCATACAAAACACCCAAAATAAATCTTCTATCATACCGAATCACAAGATACTATGATACGCTCAACTCGTATTCAATTGTGGATACGTATTTAGTCTCACAATTCTGATCTAAGTCTAATTAGATCTAATTGGTCTCATGACACACACTCGATATGTCAATCTCAAAATTTTCCCTAATTGGACATAAATTACTATGTAGATTCCACAATACAAGTCATATAAACCTAGTTCTTGATCCTATAGGTAAACTGAAGCCAAAGGATAATTCATAATAGTTAAATGCATGAATTGGAGTCTAAATTAAGGGATAGATTCAAAATTTATCTATTGGGAGACGGATTCCCAATAAAATGCATAATGGACACAATTAAGACACAATCTCCTTGTCAATTCCTCTTTCGTCAAGTGCTCCTTATAATTCAAGCTCTAATACGTCTTAGATAATGAAATTAAGAGAGAATATGTATGAATTGGATTAAATTTGGTGGAGAGATGAGTCAATTTGGGGAAGAACACAATTTAGGATCTAGAATTAAAATGAGAATAAAGTAGAGAGAGAAACTCTCCCCCTTAATAGTGGCCGCCCACCTTACTCCCCCTCCAAGCAACACTAAATGTCCCATCTACCCCTAGGTGTTAGTCATGAGAAATTTAATTAGGAAGGGCTATATTAGGAAGCTTCTAATTCTACATAAAACTAATCTAATATCCTTAATTAATTAATGGAATGGGTCTAATGGGCCTAGTCTAATGTTGGGCTCAATTGTGTCATGACAATCCAATGGGTCCACTAATGACTAGTCTAAATAAAATAGGCTAGTCTGTCACGCTCCGATCCCGAAAGGGTCAATCGTCCTCGCTGGATCCTTCACGGAACCGGTTCGTCCTCGCTGGGGCGTGATGTCGTACGAGCCTGGAGTTGCGCTCGTACAAGGCAAGAACTTGCAGTTATAGAAACCCACTTTGAAACAAAATTTAGAAAACACATTCACAAATATTTGAACACAAGTGCAGGAAGAAATATGCTTTTTCATTGATAATTCAGAGTAATTTACATAGAGTCTACATTGATGCGCCTTCTCGGCTACTTGAATTACATTAGAAAAGATAACTCAAAATGCAGGGCACGCTCCATCAGATAGTCCCCGTCGTCCATACATTATGCCCTTGTATAGGTTGAAAGTCCAAGCCTCCAAAATGATCTGACTCCAACTATACTTCAAAATAGAGGTGCTCCTAACGCCTCTTCGTCTATCCACTAGCGTTGCACCGTCTGAGTGCCTGAAATAGTTGCCCACAACGTGAGTCAGTACTCAACTTGTACTGGTGAGCGGGATGAACCCACTCGACTAAATCGACACTAGCTTATTAGGGGCGAGCATGCATTAAGATGACTTCTATAAAGAAGCAAGTGAATTCAATTCATATCAGTTGCATGTTTTGATAGGAATAAAAATAGCATTGAATCCAACCAGTGCATCGATTGCTTACTCAACCGATGCACGCCTTCCCTGCAACGAAACACAAGTATACTTACCATCTGCATAAGATAATAAATTAGTATGTGTTCTATTCTATGCGGTCATTGGTGTGATCGACACCTTAGGGACTTATTCCAAGCATTAACGGCGTGCCCTATCAGCCCGGGTAGCAAGCCCTGCTGGAGGTCCCGCAATGTATCGTGACGAGCACGAATCAATATTTCCCTCCGGATCGATACGGTTCCAGTGCCCCGGAAAGCCGTTTCGAGGAAATGATAAACCTTGTGCACAAGTTGTCCCAGACCATGCAAATGCATGAACATTTTATATCTCACACAATGCATCAAATTAAACAAATAAAGTAAAGCAGCAATATATATCTTATGCAACAGTTCATATTTTCTCAATGCGGTGTTCCGATTTTGATATCCCATAGGTCCAAACTCTATCCGAGGCACCAGGCCGTAACCAACAACCAAATTCCCATTCCAACCAACTCAAGTGATAAGGTGTGCAAGCATATATTAAAATTAGTCTATAATTCCCATGTTCCTTTCTTAGTGGCTGGCATGCCTTGTGGCTAAGCATTTCCTAGGCGTCCAACCGGGCATCATCGAGTGAACGTTTGAAACATTAGAGATGTTGGCATGAAAAAGTAGGAAAGAAGGGACCAAACCACTCACTGGTTAAGGGAAAAGTTGTCGAAACAAGGAATCCCGCCTAGCGACGATCAAACGTCAGTTACGCGGACCTGCAACAGCACGAGCACCGAGTTAGAATTCTTGTCTATCCTTCCTTGCCGAACTCCCCAAAATTCAATCTCCAATCAATAAAACCAACAGCAAAAACCAAGCAACTCGAAAGCAACACCAAATCAAATTCCAAAGCGGTAATCAAGAAAACCAAGCAACCAAACACGAAAACTATTGGACTCGTTTTAATAGAGGCCTTTCCATGAGTTGGAAAAGATTATCGTATTTCGTCCGTGGCAAGAAGATGCCGAAGATCTAAGCATACTCGGACGGACTAGCCACAAGCCCAATTATATAGTGCATATCCCGGTCGGATCAGGATTTGAGGCACTACATAATATACCACTAAGAAAAAGTTTCGTCCCGAAACTTAAAAACAAGGCCCTACCTCCGACTGAATGAATAACGAAGGATATTTCTCCTTCATCTCCGATTCCATCTCCCAAGTTGATTCCCCAACTGAATGGTTCCGCCACAGCACGCGAACCAAGGACATCGTACGATTGCGAAGTACTTTTTCCTTACGATCCAAAATCTGCACCGGCTCCTCTGAGTATCATAAATCTGTGCGTAGTTCCAAATGTTCGAAGCTAACCATATGACTCGGGTCATGCACATACTTCCGAAGTTGAGAAACATGGAATACGTCATGCACTTCAGCTAAGGCGGGAGGTAGTACAATCCGGTATGCCACAGCTGCCACTCGTTCCAGTATCTCGAAGGGGCCGACAAACCTGGGACTCAGTTTGCCCTTCATGCCAAAACGTATCACCCCACGCATCGGCGTCACTTTCAAGAATACATGATCCCCAACCATAAACTCCAAAGGTCTACGATGAGCATCGGCATAGCTTTTCTGTCGGCTCTGCGTTGTGCGAAGTCTTTCCCGAATCAAGCAAACTTTCTCAACTGCCTACTCTACCAGCTCTGGCCCGAGTACTTGCCGCTCGCCGACTTCGTCCCAACAAATTGGAGATCGACACTTGCGCCCATAAAGTTCTTCGTACGGTGCCATCTGGATGCTCGATTGGTAGCTGTTGTTGTACGCAAACTCCGCCAACGAGAGATGCGTGTCCCAACTTGTCTTCAAATCGATTACACACAGCCGCAACATATTTTCAAGTATCTGATTTGTCCTCTCTGTCTGGCCATCAGTCTGGGGGTGGTATGCAGTACTGAACTGTATCTTGGTTCCCAAAGCAGACTGTAGGCTTGTCCAAAAATGAGATAAGAAGCGTCCGTCACGGTCAGAGACGATTGAGGCAGGTACTCCGTGTAATCGAACAATCTCGTCTATGTAAATCTGTGCTAACCGATCGACGCTCCAAGTAACTTTTATAGGAAGAAAGTGGGCTGATTTGGTCAAACGATCAACTATGATCCAAATCGCATCATGCCCCCGCGGCGTCTTCGAAAATCCTACAATAAAATCCATAGTGATGTTGTCCCATTTCCACTCAGGAATAGCGAGGTTCTGTAGCTCCCCGTCGGGCCTCTGATGTTCAGCTTTCACCTGTTGACAGGCCATGCACTGTGACACAAAGGTCGCCACATCCCGCTTCATACCTTGCCACCAGAAGGTTCTGCGTAAGTCCATGTACATCTTAGTGCTCCCCGGATGCAAGGAATATTTCGTATAGTGTGCTTCCGCCATAATTTTCCTTCGGAGTTCTGGGTCGTTAGGAACACATAGCCTTCCTTTCATTTGTAAGGTCCCATCTTCGCCTGCCATAAAGTCAGACGTCTTCCCCACAAAAATCAGTCCGCGTGCCTTCGCTAGGAACTGATCGCCCTCCTGAGCTGATTTGATTCTATCACGCAAACTCGGTTCAAGATGGAGTGATGCCAGCTGCACTCCTTGATGCTGAACCCGAAGTTCGATGCCCATCGCCTCCAGATCTCAAAGTAAATGGTTGTTTATGGATAATAAGCCCATGTGCTTTCGACTCAGAGCATCAGCAATGACGTTTTCCTTGCCCGGTGTATAAGCGATTGTCAAATCATAGTCCTTAATCAGTTCTAGCCAACGCCGCTGTCGGAGGTTCAGTTCTCGTTGGGTGAAAAGATACTTGAGGCTCTTGTGATCTGTGAAGATTTTGCAAGCAACACCATAAAGATAATGCCTCCACAACTTCAGTGCAAATATAATTGCCGCCAATTCCAAGTCGTGCGTCGGGTAGTTCTTCTCGTGCGGCTTCAGTTGCATGGAGGCGTACGATATTACCTTATCCCTCTGCATGAACACACATCCCAAACCGAGTCCTGATGCATTACTGTATATCTGAAACTCCTCTACCCCATCTGGAAGAGCAAGGATCGGAGCTGAAATAAGACGCTGCTTAAGTTCCCGAAAGCTGGCTTCGCAGTCATCACCCCATTTGTATACAATCCCTTTTTGAGTAAGGCATGTCAAAGGCGAGGCCAGTTTAGAAAAATCCTTCACGAACCTACGGTAGTATCCCGCTAGGCCCAGAAAGCTTCAAACTTCGCTGGCTGATGTAGGTTGCTTCCAATCCACCACCGCCACTATTTTCTTCGGGTCTACGGCGATGCCTTCTGCCGAGACGACATAACCAAGGAATGCCACGCTGTTCAACCAGAACTCACACTTGCTGAGCTTAGCGAACAACTGATGCTCTCGTAATGTCTGCAGCACGATCCTTAGGTGTTCCTTGTGTTCCGTCTCGTTCTTGGAATATATTAGAATGTCGTCGATGAACACGACCACAAACTTGTCTACGTATGGCCGAAACACGCGGTTCATCAGATCCATGAAAGCTGCAGGGGCGTTCGTCAAGCCGAACGACATCACAAGAAATTCGTAGTGTCCGTATCGGGTCCTGAATGCAAATTTTTGAACATCATCTGGTTTGATTTTCAACTGGTGATATCCTGACCTGAGATCAATTTTAGAGAAAACTGTTGCACCTTGCAGCTGATCAAACAAGTCATCTATCCTTGGCAATGGGTACTGGTTCCGCACGGTCGCCTTATTTAGTTCTTGGTAGTCAATACATAGCCGCATGGATCCATCCTTTTTCTTCACGAACAGCACCGGAGCGCCCCACGGAGAAACGCTTGGACGAATGTATCCTCGGTCCAACATATCTTGTAACTGAATCTTAAGTTCCTTCAGCTCTGCTGGGGCCATTCGATAAGGTGCCTTCGATATCGGTCGCGAATTCAGAAAAGTGTCAATGCTGAATTCGATCTCACGATCAGGAGGCATTCCAGGCAGCTCGTCCGGGAAAACGTCGAGGAAATCTGCTATGATTTCAGCCTGAGCTGTATCTGCACTTTCCTGTCGGGTGTCTCGAACAGAAGCTAAGTTCCCTTCACAACCCGAATGCAACATACGCCTAGCCGAAATTGCTGATATCATCATTGCCGTCTTCGGTGTAGCGCTACACGAATAGTAAAAGTCTGCCTCACCGGGTAGACGGAATACGACTCGCTTCTCCGTGCACTCGATTGTTGTATGGCAAGCACCCAACCAGTCCATCCCGAGAATAATATCGTAATCCTTGATGTCTAATACAATGACATCTAAGGAAAGCTTCCTTCCTTCGATGCAAATATAACCATCCCTACAGATCGCATGGGCGGGCATGTCGACTCCCGAAGGTGTACTCACGCAAAGGTTCATATTTAAAGGAGTAGAAGCTAATTTATGCTCAATAGTAAAATCAGCAGATATGAAACTATGCGTAGCACCTGAATCGAATAAGACTCTAGCGGGAAAATCTCTGAAAAGTAATGTACCTATCACGACAGTTTCAGAGACGGATGCCTCATCCCGAGTCAGTGCATAGACTCATCCTTGAGCACCCTGGCGTCGTGGGTTCAACGCCACAACATTGGCATCACTTGCTGGAGGCCCCCTGTTATGATTCCCGTGGTTCTGATTCCCGTGGTGCTGATTCCCATTGTTATGATTCCCATTGTTATGATTCCCGTTGTTCTGGTTCGGTTTTGGCTCACGGCAGTTGAAATGCTTGTGGTCCAGACGACCATATTTAAAACATCCAGTAACTCGGCATTCCTCCACTCGATGCCCTAATCTGCCGCACCTTTTACAGTATGGTGCACGGGACGGGCCCCTATGCTCAGATGTGTGCGGACGCTTCTGTGCTCCAGACCCTCCCGTTTCTTGAGGTTGCTTATTGTTGTTGGTACGGGAGGTTTGCACGTCGGCCTTTGGTGGACAGTGCCCAAAGATCCGCTCGCTGTTCAGGGCAGCTTCATAACATTCCCTGTAGGTTTAACATTTCTGGTTGATAACGTCCCTACGCAAATCGTCATTCAAACCCTTCTGAAAACGATAGCACCACGCCTGCTGGTTAGGCACGAAGTGCCCAGCAAACTTAGCCAGTTTAGCGAACGCTGAGTCGTAATCGTCAACAGACATACTTCCTTGCACCAGATTGCTGAAGTCATCTTCTTTTTGTTACCGCACGGCCCGGAGAATATATTGTTCAATGAAGGCAGATTTGAACATTTCCCAGGTGATTTTGCAGTTGGGATTGGCTTCATAAATCCCTTGCTTAGTGGCTTCCCACCAATCATGCGCACGCAGCTCCAGTTGAACTGATGCACGGGCCACTCTTTTGGATCCCCTAATGCCAACCAGATTGAAGAGTCCCTCCAGCTTTGTAATCCATCCCATCACCACGTCCGGTTCTGCTCGTCCGTTGAACGTTGGTGGATGCATCTTTGTGAACTCTGCAGCACGGCAGTTGTTCCTTGTTGGAGGCTGTGTTTCTTCGGACTCATCCTCTACCGCCACAGCCGGCGGTGTAGCAGGCGTCACTGTAGCTCCCCCGTTGTTGGGTACCAAGGATGCAATCAGTTGCATCATGGTATCCATCTGCTTTTGTTGAGCAGCAAACT
This sequence comes from Iris macrosiphon, assembly GCA_036927795.1. NCBI lineage: Eukaryota > Viridiplantae > Streptophyta > Magnoliopsida > Asparagales > Iridaceae > Iris > Iris macrosiphon. Next base: position 15,898,393 of record JAYESA010000017.1, on the reverse strand, counting down.
GTGCCTGCTGAGAAATGGCTTGTTGTTGCTGCACCTCCATGAGATGCATAAGCCGTTCGGACATATCCATTGAACCCGCTCCTCCGGATTCTCCAGAACTTGCCGGATCGTTCTGGACGGGCTGAGCACTACTTGCAGCGGCAGTGTTTTTCTTAGCCATTGCTACAAAAGAGACTAGCTTGTTAACATTCCAAAAATGATAGATTTTTGTATCTATGGGCTCATTGTATAGGCGACTCATCTCATGCAGCGGACGCCGAATGCAACTCAACCGAGAGGCGCATCAAACCCCTTTATAATCTTTTGAAATCCCAAGGACGTAAAGCCTAAGCTCTGATACCAATATGTCATATCCCGATCCCGAAAGGGTCAATCGTCCTCGCTGGATCCTTCACGGAACTGATTCGTCCTCGCTGGGGCGTGATGCCGTACGAGCCTAGAGTTGCGCTCGTACAAGGCAAGAACTTGCAGTTATAGAAACCTACTTTGAAACAAAATTTAGAAAACACATTCACAGATATTTGAACACAAGTGCAGGAAGAAATATGCTTTTTCATTGATAATTCAGAGTAATTTACATAGAGTCTACATTGATGCGCCTTCTCGGCTACTTGAATTACATTAGAAAAGATAACTCAAAATGCAGGATGCGCTCCATCAGATAGTCCCTGTCGTCCATACATTACGCCCTTGTATAGGTTGAAAGTCCAAGGCTCCAAAATGATCTGACTCCAACTATACTTCAAAATAGAGGTGCTCCTAATGCCTCTTCGTCTATCCACTAGCGTTGCACCGTCTGAGTGTCTGAAATAGTTGCCCACAACGTGGGTCAGTACTCAACTTGTACTGGTGAGCGGGATGAACCCACTCGACTAAATCGATACTAGCTTATTAGGGGCGAGCATGCATTAAGATGACTTCTATAAAGAAGCAAGTGAATTCAATTCATATCAGTTGCATGTTTTGATAGGAATAAAAATAGCATTGAATCCAACCAGTGCATCGATTGCTTACTCAACCGATGCACGCCTTTCCTGCAACGAAACACAAGTATACTTACCATCTGCATAAGACAATAAATTAGTATGTGTTCTATTCTATGCGGTTATTGGTGGGATCGACACCTTAGGGACTTATTCCAAGCATTAACGGCGTGCCCTATCAGTCCGGGTAGCAAGCCCTGCTGGAGGTCCCGCAATGCATCGTGACGAGCACGAATCAATATTTCCCTCCGGATCGATACGGTTCCAGTGTCCCAAAAAGCCGTTTCGAGGAAATGATAAACCTTGTGCACAAGTTGTCCCAGACTATGCAAATGCATGAACATTTTATATCTCACACAATGCATCAAATTAAACAGATGAAATAAAGCAGCAATATATATCTTATGCAACAGTTCATATTTTCTCAATGCGGTATTCCGATTTTGATATACCATGGGTCCAAACCCTATCCGAGGCACCAGGCCATAACCAACAACCAAATTCCCATTCCAACCAACTCAAGTGATAAGGTGTGCAAGCATATAGTAAAATTAGTCTACAATTCCCATGTTCCTTTCTTAGTGGCTGGCATGCCTTGTGGCTAAGCATTTCCTAGGCGTCCAACCGGGCATCATCGAGTGAACGTTTGAAATATTAGAGATGTTGGCGTGAAGAAGTAGGAAAGAAGGGACCAAACCATTCACTGGTTAAAGGAAAAGTTGCTGAAACAAGGAATCCCGCCTAGCGACGATCAAACGTCAGTTACGCGGACCTGCAACAACACGAGCACCGAGTTAGAATTCTTGCCTATCCTTCCTTGCCGAACTCCCCAAAATTCAAGCTCCAATCAATAAAACCAACAGCGAAAACCACTCCAATCAATAAAACCAACAGCGAAAACCAAGCAACTCGAAAGCAATACCAAATCAAATCCCAAAGCGACAATCAAGAAAACCAAGCAACCAAACACGAAAACTATTGGACTCGTTTCAATAGAGGCCTTTCCATGAGTTAGAAAAGATCATCGCATTTCGTCCGTGGCAAGAAGATGTCGAAGATCTAAGCATACTCGGACGGACTAGCCACAAGCCCAATTATATAGTGCACATCCCGGTCAGATCAGGATTTGAGGCACTACATAGTCCACTAACAAATAGTAAATAACACAATATAATATAATATAATAATTAATAGCAAAATATATAAATATTTAATTACTAAATAATAATATGCTAAATAACAAGAATACCCTCATCTAGAAATGTGGTAGTGACAGTAGTAGAAGACCATCGTAGGAACGACGATACAATATTTTGGTAGCCGTATCGTAATAGAACCGGAGGAAACGTCTTCTGATGGAAGTGGCTTCCTTTGAGTTTTTGGAGAGAATTTTATAGACTGCGTAGTCGATGAATGAAAGTCTCCAGTCTTGTGAGCCAGTGCTGGTCTCTACTGAGTAACTCAGGCACAGACGAAGTTTGTTTTTAGGAAAGAACAGACTAGCTCCTGACCGACCACGGTGATCAGTTCATGAATATTGACTGGAATAGCTAAAGAGGCTGTTAGGCCTGCCAGGACATCCACATCAATATTTTGCAGTCGAGGGACATGTTTTATGAAGAAACCCTAAAAAGGTGGAGATAATGTCGAGTGCGGCTTGATGATAGGGAATCAAGTCTTCATTCTGGACTTCGTACTCGCCTCTGACTTGATTGGCTATCAATTTGGAGTCACCGTAGGCCTCTAAGTTGTCACGTCCTAGTCCCAAAATACGTAGGACTAGGAACACGTAAGCATGCCAGCCGTATGTATATGACAACTCCAATATATGGATACCATAATACACACGTACACTGTAGTATGAATATAAACTCACATGTGGTATACATATTATCACAAGTCATATACTAAATCTCATCCACACAACAAGTCACAAAAGGAAATAACTAGACTAGAATAATGAGTCTAAATAATCCAAAACTAATAGTCGGGTTGAGACAAATCCACTACCAATGACTGTATCAAAACTAGAATGAGAGAGGAGGGTAATCTCCAATATAAAATAAGGTGACGACAGAAGTGTATCAGCTAAGAAGATCCATCGCTAGATATAATCAAAGATGCTCCGAAGGTAGGACCTTCTCGGAAGAGATAAGTAGTAAGTCCTGATCCGTGCTCCTACGAATAGTCATGAACACGTACACCTGGAAAGGGACTAGGTCCTCAGAGGGACGTAATAAGATACATAGAAGCAAGCCAATTTGAATACAGTAAACATGCATAATGTTTGAAAATATATAATTACGCTGTACAAGATAATCTATATGAATGCAACTGAGGACAACTTTTTGACGTATGGGCATGGGTAGGCTACTCGATCTAAGCCTCACAACTTACACACCCGTCTAGAACATCAGAAATTGACATACCTCGGGGGTAGCGACTAGTGCGACTCTACAAAAATTGACATACCTCGGGGGTAGCGACCAGAGCGACACACTCCCATAGTGTGAGCTAGATACTATGGATTTTACCAGAGTGGTTAAAGCCCATACGCCTAATGATTGTCCTCTCATGATACTAGGTGTCAAGTGTGTGTCAACTATCTAATATATAGTAATGACTGAAAAAAATTACACATGCAATAAATATACAAAAATGCAATGAATATACAAAAATATAAATAGCATGCAAAAGTACTATAAATAATTTGGCAAGGTATCTTGCCTGGCAAGAATAACTGCAAAGTGTAACGTCCAGGAGTCAAGCACACAGGATCAGAAACTACGACCTCAGAATGAACGTCTCCTGATGCTGAAATAAATATCACCAATATTCCCAAAATAAGCGAGATAGCTAGAAAACACTACCCTTTCGTCCAATTTGGACACAGGAGCAAAACGACAATTTTGGGTCAAAGCGGGGTCCACATGTGGTCCACTTTGCATCGAAAAGCATGCCAGGGGTAAAGGTCTCTAAATGGGACAAATTATAGGTCTAACTAATTCTAAACATCAATGCGAACTCAACGGTACGTCCAATTTTGGATTTCGGTGAGCCGAACACAAATTCGCCCAAAAAGTCAACCGTAGGGCCTGCAAATAGGCAACTTGGTCAACTATCTCAGAATCGCATGAAACTTGGGTCATAGGACCAGAGTGATACCACGAGTCCAATGGCATAAGTTTTGTCACATTTTGAGGAGCATACAATAAATGGTGCAGTATTTTACAAAAGTCGTGATACGGGGATTTTTTGCGGATACGTGGTAATTCCGACGCGCACACACGTCTGAACCAGTTTCTGCGAAAGCTCACACATCTGGGTATACTGTGCGCACCTTTTGGTGCACTTGGTACACGATAGGGCGGTCCCATTTGGCGGGGCGTGCTCCGTATCACAATTTTTAGAAGTTAGAAAAAGTATATTTTTGAGATTTTTAACTTAGTTTATTTCTACATATAGCATCAAATAAAATAATATAATTAGTAGAAAATAATCTAGGTTAGGTGGTCTTTGCATACCAAGAAGAAAAACTTAATTCGGATCTCTGTGGTGGGAGAAACGAGTCCGTAAATATGGGTAGTTACAACAGATTTTCTGAAATATAAAAACGTAGTTTTTCCTAAAGTTGGCATCGATTTTTATCTAGGTTTGCGTGCTGCACGATAGAAATTAATCTATGGGATTGGAAGAGGGATGGGTCATGAACATACCGGTGAAGACGGGGTCGAGTTTGGTCGAACGATGGTACGGAAATCGAAGCCTGAACAGGGATAAGCTACAGTGTAATCCTGTCGCAGCGCTGGGTCGCGGTCATGGCGGCGGGCGGCGCTGGGGCTCTGCGGCGGCTCTGGTGGTGTCGAGGCTGAGGGCGGCAGCAGATTTGGAAGAGATAGATTAGGGTTAGGGTTTGGGGTTTAAGTCATCGTATGTATATATATATATATATATATATATATATATATATATATATATATATATATATGTTTAAGTCATCGTATGTATATATATATATATATATATATATATATATATATATATATATATATATATATATATATAACGAAGGGGGGTCAAAGGAATTCACGGGTTTGGGAATTATATGCAGCGGGTGCTACTGCTGCTGGGTTTTGATTCCACGCGGGCCGGGTTGGGTTGGTAATGGGTAGCGGGTAGGATATATAATGTGTTTGGGTTAGTTTATTTCTAATTCTTTTCCTTTTCTTTTTCCTTTTCCTTTTTCTTTCTTTTTCCTTTTCCTTTTTCTTTCTTTTTTTTCTTTTCTAATTATTTTTCTTTCTTTTTCTTTTCTAGTTCTATTTCTTTTCTTTCTATAAACTTTATATATATATATATATATATATATATATATATATATATATATATATATATATATATATATATATATATACATATATATAGAAAATTCTAGAAATTTGTATTAGTGCGTACAATAAATCTATCAATCGTCCACAAGGTCTCCTACATATAAATAATTAAGGAAAAATTATAATTGCTCCATAAATCCTCTATTGCACAATCACCTCAAAATAAAAATTAAATAAATTCTATTTCTTCTAATTAGATAATAATTACTATAAATTAATTAATAATTAATTAAAATAGTTAATATGATTTTTAAAATTAGGGGTTTTATATTCTACCCAACTTATAAAAATTTTGTCCTCAAAATTGACACTACCCATATTCATAATAATCACTATAGCTATTACACTACATTGCTATTTAACAGTATTTCTTAAAAGTCATGGTCTGCCATTCTAACACTTCCTCATTTATTGTCCATATATTATCCTATTATCCTCTAACTCGTCTACACCACCCAACTTACGAGAGTTCCACTAGTAGTCAAAGTTTCTTGAGGCTATGGTCTAGGTTGTTAGACGAATTTATTTATTGGGTCGAGAATCTTTGGACACCTGTCTGGAATCTCATAACTATGATTTTTTTTTGTAACCGTCAAGTATCATAGTCTAATACTGCCACGCCACCTGACTAGTATGTCTGCAAATACTTTGACTACTCTAATATAACGGTCTAGCTACATCTGTCGCTATTTCGCCAGCGAATTGTCATAGTTGTCAGTTTGTAACAAGTACCTTTAACTCTTTCCTGGGCATAGTCTAAGTTTTAGGGCAACACTTGAGGTCTTGACTAACTTATAAAACTATTAGAAGTAAGTACTAATTCGATAATCCAACTAGTTAATGTTTAGACTAAGGGATGCTATTCATGGTTTAAAATAATAAGATGATACAGATATTGCTATAGTTCATATACATAAGGGTTATCATTATGTACTCATCTTTTAGTTATTAATCATTTACTAAACCATTTATATTTTTTTAACTAACAAAATAAGGGTGAGGTTGAAGTAAATCAAATAATTCATAATGGCACGAAAGGATACGACTATGATAGGAAGAGTTAAGCACGAGATACGGAATAGATAGAGAAGAGAAGATGAGCCACCCAAGGGGCGAGATGGTGATAGGAAGAGAATACTACTACTGCTACGCATGATATTTATTAGCATTAGGTGTATGCCATCTGGGTAGAATATCCATACATCCTCATATCTGCTAAACTACCTTATATATAATTTTACGTCTATTTGTACATCTAAGATCTTGTGTCACAATAGGGTCATGAGTATGAAATGACACATATAACTAAGGTCGTACCTGTATCTATGACTTCCTGTGCCTGCGCTCTCTTATTTGTCATCATGAGTGCTTGGCCTATAGAGTATATTTGGTACTATCCGTGTATCAACTTATACTAAGCACAAACGTTCGTCTTTCCAAAATAGGGGAAGACGAAAATCAACAATAAAGAATTTCAAGGAGGAGATGATAGAATACAAGTACGAGATTCAAAGGGATTAGAGAATTTTGAAAGGGAGTTGCCAAGGCAGTTGTGGATTGAAATCTTATTTTGGTAAATTCCTATATGCATGTTCATATCCACTTTAGAATTCGCTAAGCGTTATAGGGTGAGATGGGGGACTAAGGATATTTCTCTGGTCTCTCTCCGTTTAGCCCAATTAACGCCATATTCTTTAATCACGGTCCTACCAGCGTACATGGCTAGCGCATAAGGCGCGCCTATTCTTAAATCGCATGAATGTACGGGTGTTCTTTAACCGCGCGCAAGCGCATACGTGTTCTTTAAACGCTTCTATAGGTGAGGCCAAACTCCGCCGGGTTTCCTGAGTTCACTACAGAAATCTTAAAAAGGGTATCCCTTCAGGCATCCAATGCATTTAGTACAACTGACTAAGCACCAACACAATCTTGATGCTTAAAAGAAAATATTTATACCCTTCCACACCATATTCTTTCTTTCACAGTTCGGCCGGTTATAAAAAGTATTATAAAATTTCTTAATTAAGACGACATATACTTTTTTTCTTCTATAACCTTAGCTGAGCCGAGGGCTTACAGCGCCTTTAGAAGGAAAATGGCATTTTGGACTAAATTCCCCGGTTTGAAGGTACAGATGAATTGAATGCGCTATTTGCTAACAGTTATATACCTGACATGATATGCTCTGACCAGTCTAGAGGGCAAGTATATTCGTTTAACAAGTTGAGTCAACTATATCTCAATCCACATAAAGTAGTGATACAAAGAGCGAACCAAGTGCACTACGGTTGATCAGACCATAATACACCAATTTTGATTTAGACAATGTATTAGTGTGGGCCCCCAATAATACATATGTCATGAACAAGCTCGATAAAAGAATAAGCTTGCAAAACTAGGCTATAATAGCAGCATAAGTCGAGGTAGTAAAAATATAAGTATGCTTGATTATGATGAAGGAAGGTACAAAATAATCTAAGTTCACCAAGAAGATCGGTGTTGTGCCTCTACAGTTTTCATAATAACTCCTTGTCAAGATCTTTAGTCGACCAAATGGGTGTATGGGCCTCTAAGTTCTACAGTCTGGGTAAATACTATCTTTTTATGTAAGTCTATAGTTGGTGTCATTCATTTATACTTCATTAATGAGTCAACAGGACTATGTGTTACTAGGTTATGAGGCATACTATCCAACTTACAATAATTTAACTAATAGTGTTATTGAATACTAGAGTGTATATACCTATTACAAGTCATCTTCCTAACCTTTATTATGCACGAGAGAAGATTGACGTTGAGAAGGGATCAAGCAAGATGCAATACAAGCAATCAAATGAGAATGTGAAACAAAATCAAGGGAGGTGATAATTAAGTGGATGAGATCCTATATTCTAATCCTATGCGCAGGCTTGCTCATTACAGGAACGTAACCGAGACAATATGCTCTCGACCTGCATGGGCCACCACAAAAACATGTCACGCCCCAGTCCCAAAATATGTATGACTAGGAACACGTAAGTATGCCAACCGTATGTATATGGTAACTCTAATATATGGATAACATAATATACACGTATGTTGTAGTATGAATATAAACTTACATGTGGTATACATATTGTCACAAGTCACCGATATACTAAATCTCATCCACACAACAAGTCACAAAAGAAAATAACTAAACTAGAATAATGAGTCTGAATAATCCAAAACTAATAGTCGGGTGGAGACAAATCCACTACTAATGACTATATCAAAACTAGAATGAGAGAGGAGGGTAATCTCCAATATAAAATAAGGTGATGATAGAAGTGTATCAGCTAAGAAGATCCATCGCTAGATATAATCAAAGATGCTCCGAAGGTAGGACCTCCTCGGAAGAGATAAGTAGTAAGTCCTGATCCGTGTTCCTACAATAGTCATGAACACCTACACCTGGAAAGGGACCAGGTCCTTAGAGGGACGTAACAAGATACATAGAAGCAAGCCAATTTGAATACAGTAAAGATGCATAATGTTTGAAAATATATAAGTACACTGTAAAAGATAATCTATATGAATGCAACTGAGGACAACTTTTTGACGTATGGGTATGGGTGGGCTACTCGATCTAAGCCTCACAACTCACACACTCGTCTAGAACATCAGAAATTGACATACCTCGGGGGTAGCAACCAGCGCGGCTCTACAAAAATTGACATACCTCGGGAGTAGCAACCAGAGCGATACACTCCCGTAGTGCGAGCTAGATACTACAGTTTTTACCAGAGTGGTTAAAGCCCATACGCCTAATGATTGTTCTCTCATGATACTAGGTGTCAAGTGTGTGTCAACATATCTAATATATAGTAATGACTGAAAGAAACTACACATGCAATAAATATACGGAAATGCAATGAATATACAAAAATATAAATAGTATACAAAAGTACTGTAAATAATTTGGCAAGGTATTTTGCCTGGCAAGAAGAGCTGCAAAGTGTAACATCCAGGAGTCAAGCACACAGGATCAGAAACTACGGCCTCAGAATAAACGTCTCCGGATGCTGTAATAAACCTCACCAATGTTCTCAGAATAAGAGAGAGAGCTAAAAAATACTACCCTTTCTTCCAATTTGGACACAAGGGCAAAACGGTAATTTCTGGTCAAAGCGGGATCCACGTGTGGCCCACTTTGCACCAAAAAGCGTGTCATGGATAAATATCTCTAAATAAGATAAATTATAGGTCAAACCAATTCTAAATGTCAATATAAACTCAATGGTACGTCCAATTTTGGATTTCGGTGAGTCGAACACAAATTCGCCTAAAAAGTCAACCGTAGGGCCCGCAAATAGGCGGCTTGGTCAACTATCTCAGAATCGCATAAAACTTGGATTACAGGACCAGTGCGATACCATGAGTCCAATGGCATAAGTTTCGTCATATTTTGACGAGCGTACAATAAATGGTGTGGTATTTTACAAAAATTGCGATACGAGAATTTTTTGCGGATACGGGATAATTTCGACGCCATACGCGTCCGAACCAGTTTTCGGGAAAGCCCACACATCTAGGTATATCGTGCGCACCTTTTAGTGTACTTGATACATAACAGGGCGGTCCTGTTTGGCGGAGCACGCTCTATATCGTAATTTCTGAAAGTTAGAAATAGTATATTTTTAGGATTTTTAAGTTAGTTTATTTCTACATACATTATCAAATAAAATAATATAGTTAGTAGGAAATAGTCTAGGTTAGGTGGTATTCACATAGCAAGAAGAAAAATTCAATTCGGATCTCTGTGGTGGGAGATACGAGTCCGTAAACATAGGTAGTTACAACAGATTTTCTGAAATATAAAAACATAGTTTTTCCTAAAGTTGGAATCGATTTTTACCTAGATTTGTACGCTGCACGATGGAAACTAATCTACGGAATTGGAAGAGGGATAGGTCATGAACATACCGGTGAAGACGGGGTCGAGTTTGGTCGAACGATGGCGCAGAAATCGAAGCCTGAATAGGGGTACGCTGTAGTATAATCCTGTCGCGGCGCGGGATCGCGGTCACGGCGGCCGGCGGCGCTGGGGCTCTGCGACGGCTCTGGTGGTGTCGAGGCTGAGGGTGGCAGCAAATTTGGAAGAGATAGATTAGGGTTAGGGTTTGGGGTTTAAGTCATCATATGTGTGTGTGTGTGTGTGTATATATATATATATATATATATATATATATATATATATATATATATATATATATATATATATATATATATATATATAACGAAGGAGGGTCGAAGGAATTCGTGGGTTTGGGAATTATATGCAGCGGGTGCTACTGCTGCTGGATTTTAATTCCACTCGGGCCGGGTTGGGTTGGTAATGGGTAGCGGGTAGGATATATAATCGGTTTGGGTTAGTTTATTTCTAATTCTTTTCCTTTTCCTTTCCTTTTTCCTTTTTTTTTTTTTTTTTTCTAATTCTTTTTCTTTCTTTTTCTTTTCTAGTTCTATTTCTTTTCTTTCTATAAACTTTATATATATATATATATATATATATATATATATATATATAGAAAATTTTAGAAATTTGTATTAGTGCGTACAATAAATCTATCAATCGTCCACAGGGTCTCCTACATGTAAATAATTAAGAAAAAATTATAATTTCTCCATAAATCCTCTATTACATAATCACCTCAAAATAAAAATTAAATAAATTTTATTTCTTCTAATTAGCTAATAATTACTATAAATCAATTAATAATTAATTAAAATAGTTAATACGGTTTTTAAAATTAGGGGTTTTACATAAGTAGTCAACTCCCACTTGTTTAGCGAGCTAGAGCCCAATGATGAGAGTGTTGTACTCTGCCACATTATTGGAGCATGGCTCTGTAAGGGAATAAGTGCGGTTGATGACCAGGTCGTATGGAAAAATAAGTGCGATTAATGACCAGGTCCTTTAGGCCTTGTTCTTGAAGCACCGCCGAAGAACATTCGCCAAACGGCTTCTGCACTTGTGGTCATATTTGAATCTGCTACCTCGTCGGGGGTCTCCTCGTAGAGCTTTAAGGTTTCTGGTACAGAATAGGCTATAAGAAAATCTGCCAATGCTTGGCCTTTGACCGTCTTTTGTGGGACGAATGCTATGTCGTATGGTGACAACAATATTGCCTAAGTGGCTAGGCGAGAGTTGAGCGCTCCAGGTTTAGTCATAAGGACCCTGAGGGGATTGACTCGTGAGATCACATGGATGGTCTATCCAGCCACGTAATATCGGGTCTTCTGAATGGCGAAGACTAGAGCGAGGCACTCATTTTCGATGGGGTTGTACCTATGCTCTGTACCTGCCATTATTTTACTGAGATAGTAGATGTCCTTTTTGTGACCTACATCATTTTTTGGCCTAGTAGAGCTCCGAGAGAGTGATCCCTTGCCCTTATATATAGTAAGAAGGGTCTTCCCACCACGGAGGCCACTAATACTGGGTGGTTCATGAGATACTCCTTTATGTCGTCAAAGGCGCGCTGACATTCTTCATTCCAGACAAAGGAGACTCCCTTCTTCATAAGCCGAGTGAACGGTTGACAATATCCAGAGAGATTTGATATGAACCTCCTAATATATGCCAGTCTTCCTTGAAGGCCATGAAGTTCTCTAAGGTTCTTCGGTGGATGCATTTCAAGAATTGCTTTAGTCTTGTCAGGGTCTACATGGATACCCTTCGAAGTTATGACAAAATCCAGAAACTTGCTGCTGGAGACTCCTAGGAAGAATTTAGTGGGATTCATCTTTATCTGGTGCACACGCATGAGGTCGAATACAGTCTTCAAGTCCCAGAGGTGATCATCTTTGGAGCGACTCTTGACAGTGATGTCATTAACGTAACACCCCACCATCTTGCGTACATGTTCACGGAAGATGGTGCTCATATCTCGCTGGTATTTTGCACCTGCGTTCTTCATATTGAAGGGCATGAATGTATAGCAGTATACTCCTATCGATGTTTGAAATAATGTATTCTTATTATCATCAGAAATATCTTAATTTGATTGTATCCTGAGAACCCGTCCATGAAAGACATATACTCGAAGCCACAAGTATTGTCGATCATTATGTCTGTGATCAGAAGGGAGAACTCGTCCTTAGGGCATACCGTATTTAGATCACGAAAGTTAATGCATATCCGGATCTTTCTGTAATTTTTGATGTTGGGTAGAATATTGGCTACCCTATCTGGATGTTGTTCTTTGTAGACGAAGCCACTAGCTATTAGTTTGGGGGTCCGGCCAGAACCATTGTTGCTTTTGCTTGACTGGCTTAGTATTTGACAAAATATTAAGTTTGTGGACCACAATTTGGGAGTCCAGTCCCGGCATATCTTCGTAACTCTAGGCAAAGACATTGATGTATTCCCTAACAAGCTATAGCAGGGATTCCTGATCCTCATTGGACAGGCTCCTGCTGATGAAGATAGGTTTAGGGGAGGATTCATCGCCCAGATTGATTTGTATGACTTCATCCTCAGTGGAAGGTTCTCGTTGTTTGAACCGTATCTCCTATTGTGCCCACGGTTCTACTTCAAAGAGTCCAGGTGGATCCTTATCGTCTTTTTATGGCTGGTCGACACCATATTGGCAAATAATATTTGTTTGAGCATCTCTCCGATTTTGATGTCAGAGTCCAAAGAGGAAGATTCTGAAGAGTGAGAGTATAACTCATCTTCTTCATCCGAGCCTTCGGGGGTTGTGGAAGGCGTGATATCCTAAGCCATGCTTGGTCTTATGGTAATAATCCTCGGGCTTGTATGCAGGAGCCTGCAGATGCAGAGGCAGCCATCGGCCTTTGACGTAGTTTAATCCCCTTGCGGATTTAAGATCGTATTCTATCTTCTGGATAAAATTCTTGGTTTGAGAACAGTACATGTGAAATGGTATCTTTTCTGTATCGAGCTCTGGCTCCAGTTCCTCTGGGATGAAGGATTGGGGACTTTCTACTCTGCCAAAGATGATGAGTTTGTCTCTCCTCTTTCTTATTGGAACTATGAAGTAGGTGTTCTGACTGGCAAGAATCTGGTTGACTGCATAGGTGGTAGTTACTTGTGTATGCTGGTGCAGGCCTAGACCGTACTATAGGGAATATAGCGCGTTGAGACCTGCAACATTCTAGTAGTTCAAAGATAGCCCTTTATTGATAAAATAAGGTATCTCATCTTTCGGAATTATATCGTTGAGAGAAGGGACGTTAGAATGAGCGGCTATGTACTCCTCTAGTTCATTTTTTCCGAGCTCTACCCCCAGTACGAGCGATGGCTTCGGAGGTTTCCTGTATAGCTTTACCACAAGAGGTTCGGGAGTCGTAGTAGGTCTCGGACCTTCCTTCAGTGATTGATTCGGTCTACGAAGGTGAACGACCAGAGACTTACGGCATGGCACGAGGATGTGTGTGCCAAGTGGAGAGCTGCATGAAGAGGTTTTATAGGAGACACATCGCTCTCAGTACTCGATGCATCCCAGTGCCAATAAGATGTATCGAGATATGAGGGAACACGTATGGTGGTATGGTATGAAGCGCGAGGTAGCACGCTTGTATCCCGATGTTTAGTATGCCAGTAGGTAAAAGTAGATCGACAGAGGCCAGGTGGATTGCTTCAATCTTTACCCATTCCTGAATGAAAGTGGGAGCACATGACCATGGACTTCGTTTCAGGGCTTCTACGTTCTTCAGGAGGAAAGGACGCAATTTGGGTCATCGTGGATAGATTGACCAAATCAGCCCACTTCTTATCATTCAAAGTGGGTACATCAACACAGAGGCTAGCAGAGATGTACGTGCGGCAGATTATCAGATTATATGGGTTTCCTATGAGTATCATCTCGGATCAGGATAGTTATTTCACTTTCCATTTTTGGAGGAGTCTGTAGGCTAGCTTGGGCACTCAGCTCAAGTTCAGTACCGCATATCACCCCCAGACAGACGGGCAGTATGAAAGGACTATTCAGACACTTGAAGATATGCTACGTACTTGCATTTTGGATCTCGGAGGTTCTAGGGAGGATCATCTACACCTAGTAGAGTTTGCTTACAACAACAGCTACCAGACCAGCATTAAGATATCACCATTCGAGGCTTTATATGGACGAAGATGTCGTACACCGTTATCTTAGGATGATATTGGAGAAAGAGCTTTGTAGGGACCAAAAATGGTCATGGATGCAGCAGAAAAGGTAAAACTCATCAGAGATAGACTGCGAGTGGCACATGACAGACAATGACATTGGGCCGATAGCCACCGTAGACCCCTAGAGTTTCAGGTATAGGTTTTGTATTTTTGTTTTTGATTTTCTTGTTTTAGATTGCATGTTAAGACTGTTTGTTCTAGGTTAGCGATTTGGTGTTCCTACGGATTTCTCCGACATGGGGCACAATTTGTTTTGGTAGAGACGGAAAGCTTAGTCCATGATACATCAACCTTTTGGTATTCTTGCAAGGGTCGGTGCAGTGGCCTATAGACTGGACTTGTCGCCAGCTCTAGATGGAGTGCATGGCGTGTTCCACGTGTCATAGCTAAGACGGTATATGGCAGATCCTAGTCACGTACTAGGTCACTCAGAGATCGAGGTTGGACTGACTCTCAGTTATCCTGAGCAGCCCGTAGAGATCTTGGATCGTAGAGAGAAGGTATTGCGGAACCAGACTATTCCTTTGGTTCGTGTTGCATGGAGACATCACTCTCCAAGCGAGTCGACCTGGGAGAGAGAGGACGAAATATGCGAGCAGTATCCGTGTCTCTTCGAGACTTGAGGTATAATTCTTTGTTAATTGTTTGTTCTTGTACTAGTTTATTTTAATTTCGAGGACAAAATTCTTTTAAGGAGGGTAGACTTGTCACAACCATATTTTCGAATAGGGGTATTTTTGTCTTTTCATCTGTTTAATTTAATATGTTAATATTGCATGATATTTACTTATATTCAATTACTGTGATTTTATTTGATTGTTGTACCTTACCGTTGCTTCGATAATTGGAGCACTTCACTAGCCATTGCCTTCCAACAAATTTCATACCCTTGTCCTAGACGTGTCAGTATTTTATTTTAATCTTTTTGTGACTCATAACTATGCCCTACTGTGCTTCATTTTAGTCGTACACCATTTGTCGTAAACGATTATATTCAATTTTATATAAATCCAATTTTACATCTTTGTGCGTTCCAATCAAAATTGGAGACACAAGCTCGAGTCATTTTGTGCAACCCAATATATGTTAATATTCTACTCTGAGTCTTTCACATCCATGACACTTGTGTCCCACCTAATTTTAGCCCCTTGTACTTCTAATTAAATTTAGAACACCAATTATATTATTTTTAATTAAAATAATCCAAAAATCTCAGCTTGTGTAATTTCCCAATTGTTGGGCACTTTTATGTAAAAGTGCATTGAGGTGCTCACACCCCATTGGACCAACACATGAAGAAACCCATTTTCTTTCATGTAAATTTTCTCCATAATTTTGGAGTGTGTAATACTCAACATCAACCCTCATTGAACCTTGGCCCTCCATTTTGAAATAATAAAATCCTAGCCCTCAAATATCTATATAAGAAGCCAAGGCCCCTTTCCAAGGATGTTGACCAGGATCAACTACCTAGGTTAATACCCAACCCTATTTTTCTACATGTGTATATATCATCTTTTATTATTTTTATCCCTAAACCCTAACCTAGTTCCAGCCGACCCCTCCCATCTCCTGTTCACCATCTCCTTCTCCCAGCACGCCTCCACCCTCATTCCCTCGCCGAAAGCCCACGTTGGAGTCATCCTCGACTACTGAATGAAACGCCTGTACCAACAGCTCATCGCCAGAATACCCCGCCTCGCCACCCTCGCAGGAAGCCCGACCGGAGCAGCCGAGTCCGGCCACCCCAACTCGCTGACCCACTGCTTTTCGCCATTCCCTCCACCTATCTACCAATCTCCTCGACCAAGCATCTCCCTCTCCCTGTACATGTCTCCACCGCTCGACCAAAGCTGACAACACAGCTACCACCATGCCTCATCCTCCTCGACGACTCTTACCATCCCTCGACTAAACCCCACGCCGGACTGAACCGCAAGCACCACCGCCTCCTTCCTCCCTGTTAGCAGACCAAACGATTGGATCCCGATGCTGCCATTCCTGCGACGATGCTGAACTTTGACTCAACAGCAGCACCTCGACAGCACACGCTTGAACCCAAGCCAATCGAATACCCCCCTCGTTTACGCGTGCACAGGTTCAAATTGTACTTTTATGTTGTGTACGCATCCCGTAGCATCGATAGTAGAACCTTGTCTAGGTCAATTATACTATCTAATCATCTCATAATAATGTATAATCTGCCAATAATATTTCAACTCCAAGACGGAGGGCAAGATACTTAATGCAACACAATACTCAATCATACGTCTATAGCACGAGAAGATATCAAAGAAGCCTAACATAACTATGAAGTCTAAATATAACAACAACAAATAGAAATAATATCCAAGTCTCAAATATATGCCAGAAATAAATCTGGTACCAAAATGCTAAAGAAAACTAACTATGATAACTAGTGATTCTGGCTAGATCTCCCGGAAGTCACTCCAGAACTAGTGGATCCATGTCTGCACCATCTATAGGTCGAGGTCCATAGTACGTCAGACACTAATCTCCTGGATCCTCTAAAAAATATTATCCAGTCTAGAATAGAGCGAAGTACAACCCAATAGCAGTTCCAATTAATTGACAAAAACTATAAAATAGTAAAATAGATGATGCTATATACGATGAGAATATAACTGATAATCTAAGAATAATGAATGAACATGCAAAACTAGCAAAAAATATAAATCAATACATACAAGAATGAAGAAGATGAACTATAATGTCAAAAATAGAACAGGGTAATCTATGAACTAAATATTGAATCTATAATATTACATGTGTTTGAGATACTAACTATATATGTGATCGGCTTGGGATATTCAATGATTACACTAAGAAGCTAACTGAACCATACGTGAAGTGTATGATTAGTTAGTAGCCAAAGATTACACTTCTAGCCGATAGTTCTTGATCACATATTTAATTAGTATTTTTCCTGTCCCGACTGATACGATAGATCGAATCATGACATGTTACTAGCCAATGTATCCAATATTTAACCTATAATATCTAATGTTATCCAATACCAATAAGGAGCAGTATTCGATACCATCTAGATAATCAAGGTAATATCTCATGACTGACGATCCAATAACAATACCAATCCGTGTACCTATGTGTCAAAGAATCATAAGTAATATTTCTAAATACTTGAATTATAGTAGTAATCAAATAATAGAAACTATCAGAGAATGTACTCGCCTGTGATCCCGAGCAAATTATGTGAAACGGTATCCGAACTAGTATCACAGACCTATATTTGGAATATTGCATTAATATACGATTTTGGAATAAAAATAAGTTAAACTAGCTCAATTCTAGGTCATAAAGCCATTTCTAAGTCAAAATAGTCAACTAGGTCAAACTAGTCAAACTTGGTCAAACTAGCTATTTCTTGGTTGTATGAGTCAATCTCTAGGATATTGGGTCCATACAGTATGTAACTAGGCTATACTACTTATACTAGGATACTAGGATACCAACATAATACCGTATCGTAAGATACGTAAGTTATTAGATATGAAAATACTATAATATATATATACAAGACAAAATATATGGTACTCCTAGCTAAACTAATGCTAAGTGGATACCTTGGCTTTGAGCCAAAAGCGGTATCATACCACCTACACACCATTCTTGATATACAAACTCAATACCTTGATTATAAACCAATACCTTGACATTACCTTGGTATCACAAGGTAATCCAATATCTAACATTAACTAACTAACCATACATACCTAATTATACACTAATATGCAATTAAACTTATAACTTATAACAATACTAGCTACTAACTATACTAAGATACTATGTTTACCCTTTACCTTGAGATACCCCATTTACCTTGACTAAAATCTCAAGGTAATACCCAATACATTGGTCATATATCTAGTCATTAGATATAACTATATATACACTAACATGCATTTAAACTCATAACTAGACTACACCAACTAACATATATATATATATATATATATATATATATATATATATATATATATATATATATATATATATATATATATATATATATATATATATATATATATATATATATATATATATACACCAATTAACTAACTAATTTATATAATACTAACATAATATTTAATACTAAAATTAATACCTACAACTAACATATACTAGCATACCCATTGGATATTCAATACCCATACCCAAGATACCTCAACTCTCATTACCTTGGTGTAACTCAAGGTAAACTAGAAATAAATACTAACTAATATTAACTAATGCTTATATATATATATATATATATATATATATATATATATATATATATATATATATATATATATATATATATATATATATATATATATATATATATATATATATATATACTTAACTTATTAAATATATACATAACTTACTAACTTATCAATATAAACTAACTAGCTTATTAACTAGATTATCCTAATTTATCAATAACTAAACTATAATCACTCAAACTACTGCAGCTTATTGCCATTGCTTCTACTTACTGCAGCTTACTGTAGCTTACTACAGCTTACTGCTGCTGCTTTTGCTGCTGCTTATTGGCTGCTTTTCACTGTTTATTGACTGCTTTTTACTACTTTCTTCTTTCCTCTAGCTCACATACACACATCTAATACACACACACACACACACACACACACACACACACACACACACATATATATATATATATATATATATATATATATATATATATATATATATATATATATATATGGTAGTGTGGGTATATATATATATATATATATATATATATATATATATATATATATATATATCATATAACAATTATAATTACAATATTCTAATATCTATAACCAAGATAAATTGAATTAAAATGCAAGAAAATAAACACGTGGAGTGCACCGCACCCGTATCACACTAGATCTATGATACGGTTGCGATACGAGTCCACCACACCATTAAACGTATCCTGAAGGATACGAGCAAGTCTAGAATCATAATTATGAATATTTCAAAGAGCTAGCTACTCAACTACGTGCTTGTATCAAAATATGACATCTCAAACCCCCCCCCGTGTCGAAAGAAAACCCCAAAATTAACCCGTATCGCCAAATTATCGAGATACGGCCTACAGGTATCCAATTGCGGACACGACACTGGTTACACATAACCAAATATATGTCAATTTGGTATAATTTACCTATTGACAAATACATGATGTGCCAATCTCAGAATTCTCCCAAAATTGATAATAAAAACCACGTAACTTTCTCCATAGGCCTCCTATGAACCTAATTCCAATTCCTATAGATAGCCTCAGTACATGGGAGGGTTCCTAATAATTAAATTACAGATTTATAGTCTAATTATAGGGGAAATTGAATTTTACCTATTGAGAGATGGATTTCCATAAAAATCCTAAATTGAGTGTCAAGAGCCTTCAACTTGTAGATCTTTTCTTCCTTCTTGTAGATCCTTGCTTCCTCCTTGTTCTAATGGTCTCCAATGATAAATAGAGAAGGAATTTGAAAGAAATTTGGGTAGAATATTATATAGGAATAAAAAAATTTGGAAGAAAAAAATTTTTAGATCAAAATTTGGAATGAAAAAAAGAGAAGAGAGAGAGTCTCCACCCCCTTATGTAGTGGCCGAACTTGCCCCCTCTCCAAGGCACTATAAAATATCCATAATACCCCTTGGGGCTTATCATGAAGAAATTAATTAAGGAATGAAGGTTCTAGTCCAATTAGTTTAACTAATTTATTCATTCTCTTAATGAATGGGCTTACTATTGGGCTTAATTCTAACTAGAATTAAATTTTGGTCCATGGATCTAATCTAAACTAGTTAGGTCCACTAACACAAGTCTAAAATAAAATCTAACATCTAATAATAAATAAATAATACAATATGTATAATATTTAATTAATTATGAAATTACCAAAATATCCTTTCCTAGATAATATGGTAGTGACAAGAAGACCTTGGTCGTGATAATCGACCAACAAGCATACGAAAAAAATATTCTATTTTGGGGGTAGTGCTAAACCCTCATCCGGGCTCAAGTCAAGAAAAACTTGCAATGTGTGGGTGCCCAAGCCTCTTCATGCATATCCTGAAGTTGCTGCCAATAAGGGAAAAAGTATTCTGATTGACGAGAACTCCCTTGTCAATTTTGTCAACCAAGTTTAGATCCATGATTTGGTGGACAACTACCTTGTGTTAAACAAGGGATGCAATTCGCGTAACTCATGCAATATCAAGTAAAGGGTGATCCACACCCAAGCTTTTGACTCCCTTGCGTTAAACAAGGGATACAACTCGCGCAACTCGTGCAATATCAAGCAAAGGGTGATCCACACCCAAGCTTCTGACCCTATACATATTGGTGGTCATATGCGAGGCAAGCAAGTTATGGGCACTGCTGTCCAAACCAATCTCTCCACAGGCGCTAATAAAAAGTTAGTCAGGAAAAATCATCCCCTTAACATCTTGATCATGCACTTAATTGAAGGAAAGTTATGCACCACTCATTATGAACCTGTTATTGGTGTGCCAAGCCAAGACCTGCGTATAAAAATAAATGCATATAGGAAAACTACACCAACTCTTCTTACGCCATAGAATATGCGCCAAATAGGACCAACGTCATCATGACGTGCTATTTGTGCGCGAGAACATGTGAAGAATACTCAGAACCATTTCCCCTCCTCTGTGAAGAACAAGAAAGCGATAGTTGATGGAGCATACGACAATCAAGTCAGCACCTCACTTTATACGCAAAAAACAAAAAAAATGCATAGGAGGTCTAATGTATCTCATGTAAAGAGGCAGAGTCTGCCCTCTTTCTCCTTATGACTTATGCGAACTTATTATACAAAAGCGTAAGGAGAGAGATCCCTCCGACCTTATAATGGTATTTCCTAACGAACATCGTTGCAATTGTTATAAATTATCATGCAGTTATAATTGAATATTTCTGTGCATGAGCAAAATGGTCAGTGTTTGACTGATTGATCTATACTATGTCTCCTAAACCTCAACATACAAAACAAACTGACAACCAGGAGTATAATGATGAATTGCTCCGTGCTTCAGCATACATGGCTTCGCAGCTTCCCTATGGCAGAAGACAATCAAGACGAAGTTCTTCAAGAACACCCAGCCTGAGGAGATTTGACCAACTCGTCGACTTCTTTGAAGGAGTATACCAAAATACTCATTCTCGAAGACGGGAGCTCGTTCTTCACAGGAATCCCCATTCCTTAGAATCTAAGGAAGGCTTGTAGCAATCCCCCCAATTCTGAAACTGATAGTGTAGACTCCAACTACACAGCTCTTTCTACCAATCCCTCTATTGTATACATGGATGTTAGCATTTACGCCGTCGGTAATAAAAGGAAGCTTCTCTACCAGAAGCCACCAAATAATACCTCAACTCATTAGAGGCCGCTCTCAGAGACATGCACACTATGATGCAAAATATACATCAAATAAAGATAGCCTAATATTCTGCTACACCAGTACCTGTCCAAGTGACTTCATTCATACCTGCACATCCTACTCCTGGAACAATACCTCTGTAGGATAACACAAATCCAGAAGCATTCATAAACCAAGAGTCAGCAGCGCCAACTCTTAATCATGTTAATATTGGGAGTAGACCTCCACCAGTGATAATACTTGTTTAACCAGGATCTTATCGGTCAATTGCAACACTCTGACCAGAAGATCCTCTCGATGCTATCTGGGAATTGCATGCATAGGTCGATGTTTTAAGGAACAAAGACCAATTTCGCAAGCTGGTGGTAAAACAACCTTATCCTCCTAATTGGGATAACGTTTTATTCCCTCATAAATACAAACCCTAATTGATAGTCTTATTCAGAGGCAGGACATCACTGAGCCAATATATTAATTACTTTAATATGATGATAGTTTATCTGCAGAAAGAAGATGCTCTCCTTACCAGATTATTCATCAGATACTTGGCTGGCATAGCCTACGATTGGTATAGCAGCTTACCTGATAACTACATATCTTCGTTTGATGACATGAAGTATCTTTTTCTCTCACGATTCTATGAGGGAGGCATGGATATGACAATGTCTTAACTCAGTGATATCAAACAAAATGAGAAGAAATCTGCTCGTGAATTCATAGAGCATTTCAGGCAAGCAACTTTTAAGTTACCCCTCGGTATTCCAGACTCCGCATTCATTGGTACATATAAAAAGAACCTACTACCTATAATAGGACTCTGGACGGGTCCAACTCAATTTCAAAACTAGACGTCGCTTATCATCGGGGCTGAAGCTGCTGAAGGTAATGCAAAAATGGCACATAATTTAGGGTTATAAATAACTAATACGGAAGGAAAGCGTCCCTCCAACAGCGCGAATAATCGCAACAATAAAGGAAATGAGGCCTTGGTAATAAACCTGTCAAAGCCACCCACCTTCCCTCCAATATAAAAGCCTCCAGAGTCTTCCAGGTCTAAGAAAGAATATTACTTTGATGAGAGAGATATCCATAACATTTTTGAATGCTTGATAAAAAGCAACAAGTTGCAGTTGCCTGATATTAAGCGACCAAATAAGGCCGGTAAAACGGATTACCCGAAGTAATGCTAATATCATCGGTATGTACATCATCCTACCAAGGCTTGTTATGTCTTGAAATAGAAAATACAACAGTTGATAGATGCTAAAGCTATCATCCTTCACAATGAAGAGAAGATAATTACCGCCAATATGGTGTCTCTTCAATTCGACGACTTTCTAGCGTAAGAAGTCCCAAATGGTGTCATCCCAATACCTCAAACTAAGATGGAAGTGGTAAATCTTCTGCCTCATCGAAGTCAAACAGAGGGGTTGGTGACTCTTTGTCATGACCCGCACCCAAAAAATCGGGCATGAGTCGTGGGTACGTCCAGCCTACGTCGCAAAATTGGCGGTAGAACGCTGTAAATGTCCGTTCTAGGTCACAATATCTATCTCATAATAATCTGCCAATATAACCTCTCTAAAAGGAGGGAAACCACGCAATATATATATGCCTCAATCACAATAACTAGGGGAAGAGTAAAAGCACGATAAGATATCACAAAGAAACAAGAACCAAAGAGCAAGTACAATATCCAGATATACAGTCCAAGTCTAAAGTCTATAACATCTCACAGGAGAAAAATAATAAATACAGTCATCCAGAATATCAACTAGAAACAACCCAGGAAAACCCACCTAGCTAACTAGGGTGCTAACGGCGTCTCCTCGACAGGCTCCTCCTCAGTCCCTGGGTCACAACACTCCTCGACGCCCAGTCCGTAGAATATCGGGCAAAAATTCTCAGGATCCTCTAGAAAAAATATGCCCAGTTAGGACTGGAGCAAAGTACATAACTCTGAAAGCAACTCCAAATACATGGTAAGGTGTATATGACTAGCAATAGAAAAGTATACAAGATGCACAGGAAAATAAATACATGGTGGAGCAGATAAAGTAGCTGTAATATAAAATTGGAGAACAATACAAGTAGTAGAGAAGTAACTGCATGTGAGAAAATAGGAATACTAGCTAAGTGCCTTGAGCACAAGTTTGTTATGTGATCGGCTTAGGTTGCATATGAATAATCTACGATAACTCCGTTATGCGTGAGTTGCATAACTGACATACACATGAATACTGTTTGGCTTTGATCACATAACCAACTCCTACTCCCCTCCCCCACTAATACTCTTGGATCCAACCACGACACGCTATGTATATGATAAATAACTCGTGCACATGAAAGGCGAGAGCACATGAAGCACATGATAGCACATGAGAATCAATACCCGAAGCACATGATGAAATACACGTGATAGAGTATCCGCTGAATACGGTAAGGAAGATAACATCTCATGACAGGATCCACTAGTACCAGCTTGTGTAACAATGTGTCAGAATTAAGTATTACAGTTCTAGAACAGGTGATATAAATGCTATCATAAAATGAAAACGATCAGAGGTAGGTACTCGCTTGACGTCCTGAGCAACTGATGAGGATTGAGATCCGGACTGGCATCGCAAGAACCTATTATGAAAAACAAGATTAAACGGGGTTCTAAAGAGTTAAACTAATATAAAATAACTAAAAATAAGGTTCTAGGGTTATTCTAGGTCGAACGGGTCAAACCAGTAAAATTTGGGTCAAAAAGTTAACCCAAGGTCCAAAAAGTCAACTCTGGGTCAAACCTAGGTCAAATATTGACTTTTATGGTCAACGAGGGCAATTATGGTCAATACTAGGTCAAACTAGGGTGCCCCTAAAATTCTAGGTCAAAACTAGCTCATTAAGCTAGTAAACCCTCAATCTCGCCTCCTTGAGATACCGGGATACCCTCGGTATCCAATACCTCGACCTAAGCTACGCACCCCGCCTATACCCGCTAAAACCTATGCTAGCACGCGTAATTATATACACATATATATATAAAAGTAATTCTAAACTCAAACCTAGGCAATTGCTCAAAAACCTCACTCCGATACTCAATACCTTGGGTATCTCAAGGTATTGAGATACCTTGATATCTCAAGGTATTAAGATATCCACCCATCTCTCACTAACACTACTAACTAGCTATCTAACTATTCTTATACCTAGCTATATATCTAGGCTACTATATATATAAACACATATGTATATATCTATATAACTATATATATATATCCACACATACACACATATATATATACCCATACCTATACATATATATATTTCTAACTACTATCTATATCTACTATACTAAACTATCTATCTAAACATATATATATATATAGATCTCTCTCTCCCTCTCACTACCTGCATATGCTAGCACCTCACCACACGGCGCTAACGCTAACTGGCTGCTGCTGCTGCATAATGCGCTGCGCTTGCTGCTGCTGCTGCCACTGCAGCAGCTACTGCCTGCTGCTGTTGCTGCCCATCGCTGGCTGCTCACTGCGCTGTGCTGGTCCCCGCTGCTGCTGTAGCTCCTCGACACACCACACACACACAAACACGCAAGCACACACATACACACACACACACACACACTAACACACATACAGACACACACATTCACATATATATATACACACTAACATATATACATATATATATACACACACACAACCATATATATATATACACACTAACACACTTATGTATATATAAGTACACACACACACACACACACATAATCACACATATGTATATATATATAAACACACACTCTATATATATACACATACACACACTTATATATATATAGACACACATACACATATACACATATACTTATATATATAAAGATACACTTACACAAACACATATACACACTCATATATACATATATAAACACATATATATATATATATATACACACACACACACACTCGTACACACACACACACACACACACACACACACACACACACATATATATATATATAGACACACATACGTATATATATAAACTCATATATACATATATAAACATAACACACACAACACAGAACCAACACACACAACACTCAACACACAACACCAACGCACGTACAATGACCCAAACACACACAAATACATACATACATACATACATACATATATATATATATATATATATATATATATATATATATATATATATATATATATATATATATATATATATATATATATATATATATATATATATATATAATTGTCACTACCACATTCCGAAGACAGGGGTATTTTCGAATTTTTACAATATTTAATATTATGGTAGTTACAATTAAATAATTGCATGATAATATTTTTTATTTAAATAATTATGTGATGTGTAATTGAATATAGTATTAGATGCAGTGTTCATTTATTTTAGCTAGCAGACTAGACCTAGAAGCCCAGTAGATGACCACCTGTCCGAATTATAGAATTCTGGATTTTATTATTTTATCTAGAATATATTTATTGGAGATTTTAATTAATTATCGTAATTTATTTAGTTATTGCGCATTGCCTTTGCTTCGATAATTGGAGCGCTATCCTGACTTTTGTCTTCCAACAAATTTCACAATCTTGCCCTAGACATGCCCGCCTTCCATTCTGCTATTTTTGCAACTCATGATTATGCTCTCTGTGTATTATTTCTAGCCGCACAAAAATCGTCGCGGACGCTATTTAATAAATTCCTATTTTTGTATCGTTGTGCGTTCCAATCGAATTTGGGGACAATTTTGACCTATTTTTTGTGTGGCCCAAATTAGGGTAATATTCTGTTCTGAGTCTTCTTCATTATTGGTATTGATGACCTGACCTGATTTTGGTCCCATGTACTCCTAATTAATTTTTGAACACAACTTGCATTTTATTCAAATTAAATTGAGGATACTATTTAAACCAATTCTAAAATACCAATTTAATTCCAGTGCCCTGCTATTTTAGCCCACACCAAACTTACAGTGCCCCCTGACCCTACAAAACACCGGACACCGAATTGCCAGCCAAATTTTTGTCATTTTATGTGTTTGTGCAATTTCCCAAAATTAGGGGGCTAATTTGCAAAATTGTATTTTGGTGTCAACCCTCATTGTTTAAAAAAAAAATGAGGGAGCCTAATAATATTTTTGATTAGCCTCTCACCCTCATCCCCACATGAACAAATTCTTCATGTCCAATCTGGACCCCTCATTTAGAAGGGGGTCAATCACAAACCTTCATTTCAACAACCTCTCTCCCTATATAATGTCTTGTCACCATCAAACCCTAATCCCTAGACAACCTAGGAAACACCACCCTCCTCAAGCCTCCTCCCTCTCTCCTACGTATGTAAACTCTTCTTCTCCTTCTTCCTTTCTTCTCCTCTTTTTCTTCTCCTCTTCTTCTCTTTTCTTTTCTTCTTCCTTCTTCATTAAAATTTAAATTAGATAGGGGGGACACTGTTCATCATCCTCTTTACTGTTCACCCGGCCGGGCCCCATTCAACCGGCGGCCCTCTCTCAGTTGGCGGAGCCGACTACTCCCCTCCCCGACTCCGGTGGACTTCCACCCTCCGACCGAGCCCGATTTCCTGCTGTGCTCCTCCACCCTGCTTCTCCGGCGGAGCCGAACTCATCCACCGTGAGCCCCCGGCTGCACCACATCACCTCCCCAACCCGATTTCCTGTTCCCGGCGGGCGGCCAACACCACCACCCTCCGACCCGAGCTCTCCCTGCACCGACTCTCTCTGCGGTGAACCCCGCTGGCCATCCTCCCCTCGCCGCTGCTGTGCTCCCCGCAGCCCGGCCTGTACTCTACTGCACCCGAGCACCTCCCTCCACCTTGCTGCGACTGCTCCGGCCCCCTCACGATCCTCCTCCGGCCCGGCGAGAACCCTGCCCCGGCTGCTTCCCCATCCCCTCTCGCGGTCCATCTACACTATCACCACCATCAAGCCTAGTCCCCCTCCGGCTGCTCACCCCAACCTCCTCCTCCCTACGCCGAGTCCCCCACCGCTGCATACTCTACTCCGGCGGCTCCGACGAACTCCTCCACCCTGCCTCCTGCCGTACTCCGGCGGCCAGCAAGCCCGACAACCCCGCAGTAAGCTCCTTCTTCCCCTCTCCCTGCAATATACATGTATGTGTATGATAACCAATATGTAGATATATAATCAATTCATATGCATATGTATAAATCTAATTAATGTGTATAGTATAGTGTATGTTTAGAATATTGTATGTATTGATAAATTGGTATATACATATTTAAATGCTATATATATTTTGAATATTGTATTATATTTTTCATATAGACTATGTGTATTAAATATGTATATATATAATTATTTATTAATTAATGTTTAACATATGTATTAGCATAGTATATATGTTTTAGTATAATTAGTATAAATGTATATATATATATATCTTGTACATACAATTAATGTATTGCATATGTATCTAATGTGATGTACTAGTATTAGTATATATGTGTATGTATTTTGGTATAATTATATATTGGTAAAATATATATTAAATTAATATTTTTGTATAAATATGTGTACCTATATATATATATGTATAAACATATTTTTGGTATATATGTACTATATACATATTGGTATACGTATACTCTAGTATGTGTGTATTAATGTATATATACATGTATTCAGGTATATAGTATATAAATTTTATTTGGTATATGATACATATATATAGATATAACAAATATATATATTTTCACTAGTACATATATATGTATACATGTATATTCTAAATTATAGTTATAAAAATATGTTATGTATATTTAAATATGTATCCCTACTAGATGACCCTAGTTGACTAGTGCCCTACCTGGCATGGCCCTGAGGCCAGTGTTAATAGACTGTGTGTTAGCATAGCACCTGATACAAGTGTTATTGTGATGTGTTTATAGGACTGTTATTTCACCCAGGGGATACTCTGGAACAGGACATCCATAAATACCAGCCAAGGACCCAAGGCAAGTACATTCTCCGATAATTTCTAATTTCTTGATAATTTCTATAAATTCAATAATCTTGAAATGTTACAACTGAATCCTTGACACTGTGCTACACGGACTAGTATAGCTTGGATCTGCAGTCATGAGGTGTTACATTGATTATCGTATTGACATTGTACACGACATGTATATTAGATATCGTACATGATAGACTGGACTTGCTCGTGTATCGTGATGTGTCATGGTTGGATCCACAGTACTAGTTGGGGGCGGGGAAGTAGTTAGTAAGAAATGTGATCATAACCTCTTATTGTAGTATAGAAAATTGTAAGTATTAATCATGCTCTTCACCCATGATTAGCCAGGCCCTGTAGCTATCGTACATGTTCCCAAGCCGATCACATTTTGAAACTACTATTTCAAACACTTAGAATGGATTACAGTTCCCTATTTTAAATCATATACTACATCACCCGTATATGATACTGTTCCTTGTTCTTTTCATTTTCATACATGCACTGACTGTATCATATTGCCTATTGCCTGTCTCTTTACATTGCCTGTCTCTCTTTAATTGCCATTACATTTATTTCACTGTCTTCTCAGTAGCTAGCATGATATGTTTATTACTTTATAGTCCTTATCAATTAAATGGAACTGTTATTTGAGATTGTGCTTTGCTCCTTCCTGACTGGAAACATTTTTCCAGACTATGCCTTAGAGGACCGCTGTCCGACACTTTATGGACCATATGGTGAGTAGCTGCAGACTTGGTAGCTTAGTTATGATTCCGGAAGGTCTAGCCAGAAATTTCTATTTTTAGTTAGTTCTTTAAGTAGACTATTTGGTACCGGATTTGTCTCCGGCATTTTTATTGAGACTTGGATATTGTTGAGTTAGATTACATTCTGGATTTGTGTTGTATTTAATTTTAATTTTGGTTCGTTATCTTATCGTGCTGTAATCCTGTGATTGAGTATGTGCTCGTTTATTTGTGTCATCCGTGCCTCCTTATGGAAATTGGATGTTTGTGTGACATTAGCTAGATAGTATCAAGACCTTGACAGCGTTCTACCGCCGACACTACGGCGTAGGCTGGACGTACCCACGCACTCGTGCCCCTAAACCGGGTGCGGATCGTGACACGTTTTTAGTGGTGGCCCATGCAGGTCAGACTTCGCGAGTTGTGCGATGTCGTAGTAGTGTGGCATCTTTGTTACACTATTGCGTGCCTGCGATAGGATCTAGGACATAGGATACTAGGACGAGAGCGAATACTCAATCACAATTCCTTGAGAGATTCCTGGGATGACCCCTGAGAATCTTGTTAAAAATTTCCAATTTAAAATCCTTCCCTTGTTCCGTCCATTCTCACTTATTGATATTGAATTTGATTATTGTTGATTAGGTATTAAATTAGGATTTTGGGTTTCATTGTAGGGTTAATTTTATATCAAGATGAGTTTACAGACTAATTTATGGTATTAACTGATGACGCATGACGATGAGGACAGTAAAATGATTAACATTAGAGCTATTGGACTACAGAAGGTGGATTTAAATTTTAAATTAAGGATTGAAAATAAATTTCAAATTCTTGAATTTTGAGAAGTTGAGATATTGTCATTAAAACTTTGAGGAATTCAGATTCAATTTGATGAACCTAGACAAGCTGTAAGGATTTTTTGATTGATAAAATTTTTATTTCAGTATTTAGATAATTGGTCTTGAGGAAGTGTATGCATTTACTTAAAATTTATTCGAGGAGTATTTTGAGGAAATTTATTATGAGGATAAAAATCTTATAGTGGGAGAGATATATTAGTATATAAGTAGATGAGATGCATGTGTAAGGATATGTTGGCTTGAGCATGATTGAGATTTCACCGCCAACTGGCTTAGGTGTTCATCTAGGATTTTATTGGAGAGAGCAGTACTTAGTATGGTGTGTTGCATTTGATATGCACTTGAGTGATAAGGATAACTAGTATCAGCGATTGCAGTAGGTAAGGAAGCTAGCAGTGAGTATGTTTCAAGTAGAACTGTGGTACCTATAAGGATAGAGGTATCAGACCTTGGATGTATCTTTGACCTATGCAATCATAACTAGGAATATTTATTCCCAATCTTTTATCTTGAATGTTGCTTCTTTAGAACTGTACTGTCCTTCCTTGATGATATCGCATTTTGCCTAAATTGATTCTTTGGGATCTGTCTTCAGGATGTCGCCGTAGACACGGTCTATGAGAGCGGGAACATCAGCTTTAGAGGGGTCTGCCACCTCTCCACCTGAGAGACAGACAACCGTAGTTCCTCCTACATCTCCGATGCATGTAGGAGTGTCTGCACTTTTCGGGGATCCTTCTCCCCCACCTGTCCAGAAGATTGCCGCAGCTGTGACGGACAACCTTCCTCCTCCACCGACTCCGATTCCCGGAGGTTTGCCCATTGACGGGACGCAGATGTTTACCTTGATCCAGGGCATGGTAGATGCCCAGAGAGTGACGGCAGATGCTCAGCGAGTTCAAGCTGAGGCTCAGAGGGTGCAAGCAGAAGCGCACCAGGCACAAACCGAGCTGATGAGAGAAAACATGGAGAATGCTCATCAAGTGACTCTCCAAGCTTTGGAGAGAGTAGCACAGTACCAGCAGTTTCCTGGCCAACAGCAGAGATCAGACACTATAATGGATTTCAAGAGAATGATGCCTCGAGAGTTTAAAGGTACCGAAGGGATACTCTACGCTGACGACTGGCTAGAGGATATAGAGAGAAGCCTGCGATTGACCCAGATTCCGAAGAACTTGCAGATAGAAACTGCTGGCAGTCAGATGTTCGATATCGCACTCACGTGGTATCGCACAGAGCCGAGAATTACTGCACAAGGACTTACTTGGGAGACCTTCAAGGAACTCTTCAAGGAGAAGTTCTTTCCCGACGTGGCATTGGGAACCTTGGAAAGTCAGTTTCATGACTTAGTTCAAGGAAACATGTCGGTCGACGAGTACGCTGCAGAATTCTGTAGATTGAGCTATTTTGCATCATCTATGATTCGAGACCCAGGAGATCGAGCCCAGAAATTTAGAAAGGGACTGACGAGAGAGATTAGGTCACGCACTTCTGGTCGTCGTACCGCTACCTATGAGGCTATCTTGATGGATGCTCAGATCGCAGAAGAGGATCTAGATCTCAGGCCTAAGAGGAGTCACAATACTTTTGGAGATACGAATGGTAGCACAGGACCAGCCAAGCATCCCCGTATTCAGCACCAACAGCAGTACCAAGCACCATTTCATAATCAGCAACAACTATGGACATTTCAGCATCCACCGCAGTACCTAGCACCAGTTCCTATCCAACAACATCCATGGGCGTATCAGTATCAACAACAGTACCAGGCACCAGTCCGTGCTCAGCAGAATCAGCAACAGCCTCCGAGAGAGACACAGCAGACCTGTCATTTCTGTAAGAAGCCAGGTCACCTTTGGGAGAGCTGTAGAACGAGACTAGGACTTTGTTTGCACTGCGGTGCTGCAGGACATCGAGTAAAGGATTGTCTTCTAGCCCCTTATCTTCCCGGCCAGCGCGCAGCTTCAGATTATAGAGATCCAGTTAGGCTACCTGTGGAACCGTATATTGCTCAGCACCCGCGAAAGGAACCACCCCAGCAGGGCGGGGCATTTACGATGACGGTCGAGGAGACCGATACTACAGGTAATGTGTTAGCAGGTTCTGTTCCTTCTTTCCTTCTGTTCCTATCTACTTGCTTGATTGATTGATTCCTTAGTACCGTAGCTTGCATGCATAATTTTCTTGTTAGAATGTAGTTAATGGTACCCCTGATATAGAAACTGCAATACCATGACAAGACACCATGACCGTACATATTCCCCTTAGGTTGCATGTTGTATGATTGTAGGAAGGTTTTCTTAGACCATGATTATTGGGGTTTGACCATGACGAAGATTCATAAAGGAGTTATGACTTGACAGGAGAGACAAGATGATTAAAAAAAAATTCGAGGATAAACATCGATTTAAATAAAGGGCCAAGAATTTAACATGGCAGAATTTATGATTTATTAATTCCAGGAAGATTATGACATGATTAAATTGGTTATAAAAATTTGGAAATTTTGGGAGATTATCATTATATTTATTTGGTTACAAGTTATGAATTTTAGAATCTTATATGGGATGTTGCATTTGGAGAATCCTTAAGTATCGCATTTGTTGAGTATTTTGAGGAAGAGAAAATTGAGAAATAAAATTTTGATGGATTAATGTTTAAATTCAAACCTTGTGGGACGAGATTACATTTTTATGGTGCATTGATAAAAATTAAATTTGAGGAGTGGATATTAAATCCCGAGTATTGAATTATTAACTAAAAACTTTCAGGAAATTTTTGAAAAAAAAAATGGACTTTGATTCTATTTCGAGGATTTTCCAGGTTATGCAATAATTTCAGAATTTTTGACAAATTGTGAAAAGACCTTGTGGATTTTTAACTGATTTCGTGGTTGAAGAATTTAAAATTTGAGGGAAATAATAATGTGTATGATTAAATGCTACTTTGAGGATTCTGAATTTCGAGGACGAAATTCTTTTAAGGTGGGTAGACTTGTCACTACCACATTCCGAAGACAGGGGTATTTTCGAATTTTTACAATATTTAATATTATGGTAGTTACAATTAAATAATTGCATGATAATATTTTTTATTTAAATAATTATGTGATGTGTAATTGAATATAGTATTAGATGCAGTGTTCATTTATTTTAGCTAGCAGACTAGACCTAGAAGCCCAGTAGATGACCACCTGTCCGAATTATAGAATTCTGGATTTTATTATTTTATCTAGAATATATTTATTGGAGATTTTAATTAATTATCGTAATTTATTTAGTTATTGCGCATTGTCTTTGCTTCGATAATTGGAGCGCTATCCTGACTTTTGTCTTCCAACAAATTTCACAATCTTGCCCTAGACATGCCCGCCTTCCATTCTGCTATTTTTGCAACTCATGATTATGCTCTCTGTGCATTATTTCTAGCCGCACAAAAATTATCGCGGACGCTATTTAATAAATTCCTATTTTTGTATCGTTGTGCGTTCCAATCGAATTTGGGGACAATCTTGACCTATTTTTCGTGCGGCCCAAATTAGGGTAATATTCTGTTCTGAGTCTTCTTCATTATTGGTATTGATGACCTGACCTGATTTTGGCCCCATGTACTCCTAATTAATTTTTGAACACAACTTGCATTTTATTCAAATTAAATTGAGGATACTATTTAAACCAATTCTAAAATCCCAATTTAATTCCAGTGCCCTGCTATTTTAGCCCACACCAAACTTACAGTGCCCCCTGACCCTACAAAACACCGGACACCGAATCGCCCGCCAAATTTTCGTCATTTTATGTGTTTGTGCAATTTCCCGAAATTAGGGGGCTAATTTGCAAAATTGTATTTTGGTGTCAACCCTCATTGTTTAAAAAAAAAATGAGGGAGCCTAATAATTTTTTAATTAGCCTCTCACCCTCATCCCCACATGAACAAATTCTTCATGTCCAATCTGGACCCCTCATTTAGAAGGGGGTCAATCACAACCCTTCATTTCAACAACCTCTCTCCCTATATAATGTCTTGTCACCATCAAACCCTAATCCCTAGACAACCTAGGAAACACCACCCTCCTCAAGCCTCCTCCCTCTCTCCTACGTATGTAAACTCTTCTTCTCCTTTTTCCTTTCTTCTCCTCTTTTTCTTCTTCTCTTCTTCTCTTTTCTTTTCTTCTTCCTTCTTCATTAAAATTTAAATTAGATAGGGGGGGACACTGTTCATCATCCTCTTTACTGTTCACCCGGCCGGGCCCTATTCAACCGGCGGCCCTCTCTCAGCCGGCGGAGCCGACTACTCCCCTCCCCGACTCCGGTGGACATCCACCCTCCGACCGAGCCCGATTTCCTGCTGTGCTCCTCCACCCTGCTTCTCCGGCAGAGCCAAACTCATCCACCGTGAGCCCCCGGCTGCACCACATCACCTCCCCAACCCGATTTCCTGTTCCCGGCGGGCGGCCAACACCACCACCCTCCGACCCGAGCTCTCCCTGCACCGACTCTCTCTGCGGTGAACCCCGTTGGCCATCCTCCCCTCACCGCTGCTGTGCTCCCCGCAGCCCGGCCTATACTCCACTGCACCCGAGCACCTCCCTCCGCCTTGCTGCGACTGCTTCGGCCCCCTCACGATCCTCCTCCAGCCCGGCGAGAACCCTGCCCCGGCTGCTTCCCCATCCCCTCTCGCGGTCCATCTACACTATCACCACCATCAAGCCTAGTCCCCCTCCGGCTGCTCACCCCAACCTCCTCCTCCCTACGCCGAGTCCCCCACCGCTGCATACTCTACTCCGGCGGCTCTGACGAACTCCTCCACCCTGCCTCCTGCCGTACTCCGGCGGCCAGCAAGCCCGACAACCCCGCAGTAAGCTCCATCTTCCCCTCTCCCTGCAATATACATGTATGTGTATGATAACCAATATGTAGATATATAATCAATTCATATGCATATGTATAAATCTAATTAATGTGTATAGTATAGTGTATGTTTAGAATATTGTATGTATTGATAAATTGGTATATACATATTTAAATGCTATATATATTTTGAATATTGTATTGTATTTTTCATATAGACTATGTGTATTAAATATGTATATGTATAATTATTTATTAATTAATGTTTAACATATGTATTAGCATAGTATATATGTTTTAGTATAATTAGTATAAATGTATATATATATATATATATCTTGTACATACAATTAATGTATTGCATATGTATCTAATGTGATGTACTAGTATTAGTATATATGTGTATGTATTTTGGTATAATTATATATTGGTAAAATATATATTAAATTAATATTTTTGTATAAATATGTGTACCTATATATATATATGTATAAACATATTTTTGGTATATATGTACTATATACATATTGGTATACGTATACTCTAGTATGTGTGTATTGATGTATATATACATGTATTCAGGTATATAGTATATAAATTTTATTTGGTATATGATACATATATATAGATATAACAAATATATATATTTTTACTAGTACATATATATGTATACATGTATATTCTAAATTATAGTTATAAAAATATGTTATGTATATTTAAATATGTATCCCTACTAGATGACCCTAGTTGACTAGTGCCCTACCTGGCATGGCCCTGAGGCCAGTGTTAATAGACTGTGTGTTAGCATAGCACCTGATACAAGTGTTATTGTGATGTATTTATAGGACTGTTGTTTCACCCAGGGGATACTCTGGAACAGGACATCCATAAATACCAGCCAAGGACCCAAGGCAAGTACATTCTCCGATAATTTCCAATTTCTTGATAATTTCTATAAATTCAATAATCTTGAAATGTTACAACTGAATCCTTGACACTGTGCTACACGGACTAGTATAGCTTGGATCTGCAGTCATGAGGTGTTACATTGATTATCGTATTGACATTGTACACGACATGTATATTAGACATCGTACATGATAGACTGGACTTGCTCGTGTATCGTGACATGTCATGGTTGGATCCACAGTACTAGTTGGGGGCGGAGAAGTAGTTAGTAAGAAATGTGATCATAACCTCTTATTGTAGTATAGAAAATTGTAAGTGTTAATCATGCTCTTCACCCATGATTAGCCAGGACCTGTAGCTATCGTACATGTTCCCAAGCCGATCATATTTTGAAACTACTATTTCAAACACTTAGAATGGATTACAGTTCCCTATTTTAAATTATATACTACATCACCCGTATATGATACTGTTCCTTGTTCTTTTCATTTTCATACATGCACTGACTGTATCATATTGCCTATTGCCTGTCTCTTTACATTGTCTGTCTCTCTTTAATTGCCATTACATTTATTTTACTGTCTTCTCAGTAGCTAGCATGACATGTTTATTACTTTATAGTCCTTATCAATTAAATGGAACTGTTATTTGAGATTGTGCTTTGCTCCTTCCTGACTGGAAACATTTTTCCAGACTATGCCTTAGAGGACCGCTGTCCGACACTTTATGGACCATATGGTGAGTAGCTGCAGACTTGGTAGCTTGGTTATGATTCCGGAAGATCTAGCCGAAAATTTCTATTTTTAGTTAGTTCTTTAAGTAGACTATTTGGTACCGAATTTGTCTCCGGCATTTTTATTGAGACTTGGATATTGTTGAGTTAGATTACATTCTGGATTTGTGTTGTATTTAATTTTAATTTTGGTTCGTTATCTTATCGTGCTGTAATCCTGTGATTGAGTATGTGCTCATTTATTTGTGTCATCCGTGCCTCCTTATGGAGATTGGATGTTTGTGTGACATTAGCTAGATAGTATCAAGACCTTGACAACGTTCTACCGCCGACACTGCAGCGTAGGCTGGACGTACCCACACACTCGTGCCCCTAAACCGGGAGCGGGTCATGACAATAATACAACCCGAGAACTCTAGCACATACTTTCCGAAGCTAATCCAACGCACACACGAGCCCAAAACCAAGAAACTAAGTCGAAATGGCCGTTCGATCATTTCGACGAACACGTAGTGTGCGGTTCACAAAATCTCGTGAAACGTATACCAAACCTACTCGGAATCGGCCTAAAATTTACCCACGGGTTCTAATCGATATCTAAATCCTAGAAAAAATGCTAACTCATCGATTCTAGGTCCGTGGCAAAAATGCGCACGCAAATAGAATCTACGACGATGAAAACTCCTAAATCGCTCGAAATATCCATTTCTCCGCGACACAACTTCATGTGTCCAAACGGAGACACGTACATACCCTCAAGCTACCTAAACACATCTACCTAGGTCCATATAACCTAGGGCATCACCCAAAATTGGGTCAATCTCAGATTTTATCCAAAATTGACACAAAATCTAATGTCAAAGTCTTCAAATACATCCAAACAAGATCTAACTTCCTTCCACGGGTAGCCTTAAGGTCTAGGAAGGTTTTAAACCACTAATTATACTATATAATAGCAATCACTAAGAGAAAAGTTAGGATTTACATCTTGGAAGTTGGAATCCCAAGGCCAAAGTCTCCAAAACCCTTGAAATCACCACCCTCAAGCTTCCAAGCCTCCAAGCCTCCAAGCCAAGCCTCTACACTAAGTCTAGGCTCTACACACCTAGGTTAGAGAAAAATATAGGGTTAGGGTTCACATAAATAGAAGAATAGAAAAAGAAGGAAGAAGAAAGTGGAGAACTTACTTAAAACTTGGAAGAAGGAAGAAGAAAAAGAGTGGAGAATGGAGTGTGGAGAAGAAGAAGTAAAAATAGAATGGAGAAGAAGAGGGGTTCGATCCAGATCTGGGAAATAGGGTTAGGGGGACGGCCATACATGTAGGAATAGGTTACATTAATGGAAAATAACTAAAAAGCCCTCTTCTAATAGTCATGCTAATTGGAATTTGGGTTTGGGGTTCCAAAAGCACTCAAATTAACTCCTAATCACTCCAACTAACTAAAATAAAATATAATAATTATTCTAAACCCAAAAATAGGTCTCACAAGGGTGTTAGTTGGGTCGGACATGAGTCCACTAGGGTCTGACATGGGTCCAGACTAGCCAAAACCCTAAAATAACCAATAAAAAATAATACAACCATCAATTAAATATAAATATAATTATTTATAATTAATACACAATTTATCAAATAAAAATAAAAAAATTATATTTTCTAGAATTGGGTAGTGACAAGCCTACCCTCCTTAAAATAATTTCGTCATCGAAATTTAAAAGACGAAACTAGGACAGGAATGCAAGGAAAAGAAAGAGAACCATACCTCAGGGCTAAAAAAGATATGGGTATCGCTCGCGTATTTCATCCTCCCTTTCTCAGGTCGACTCACCTGGAGAGTGATGCCTCCATGCGACGCGAACAAAGGGAATAGTCTGGTTCCTCAACACCTTCTACCGCCGATCCAGAATCTCCATCGGCTGCTCTGGATAGCTAGGAGTAGGGCCCACCACGATCTCTGAGTGATCCAATACATGACTGGGATCTGCCACGTACCGTCTCAACTGTGACACGTGGAATATATCATGAACTCCATCTAGCGTAGGAGACAAATCTAGCCTATACGCCACAACGCCGACCCTCTCAAGAATGCAGAAGGGTCCGACGAAATGTGGACTAAGCTTCCCGCCTCCACCGAACCGAATAGTGCCCCGCGTTGAAGAAATTCTCAGAAACACCAGATCTCCAACCTAGCTGTCACGCCCCAGTCCCAAAATACCGAGGGACTAGACACGCGGCAATGGCCAGCAGCACACACTGATGGACAAACCCAATTTAATGGATCCATCAGGGCATACTTAAGCTGTAAAAATAAAGTCTACGACAACATGGCACAACTAATCTCATCCATACAAGATAAAATATGATCCACAGAAATAAGAAATGTAAATCATCAACCAGTCTCAACAAAGTGCTTCGGGGAACAACCCGATAAAAATCTGATACAATGGTTCAACAGACCAAAATATAAATGACTGAATAAAGTAAATACTGAGCATGAAACATGGATGCTCAGGAAAAGTCTTCAGCTAACACCTCGTCCTCGGGTGCCGGTACAGCTCCTGTATCTGCTCCTGCTGCTGTCTCGTATACCTCGGGATAGATCTCGTCTGCAAATCCTGGGGACATAATCCGGATCCAGGTCCTCAGGGGACATAGCAAGGTACAGATAATACAAGCCAAAATAAATACAGTGTAGCAAATAATAAAATAAATAGGATAAGTATGTAACCATCTATGTGAAATGCAAGTGAGAGCATCACGAGTACTCAGGCTGAGCCACTACAAGCTCTGTGTCGGGGAGCCGGTAGCAGTAATAATGAGTAATGGGCTAAGCTCGGGTTTAGAGTCTTGAGCCTCACAATAATAGGGATTTTATATATATGATCAGCCTGTAGCTTGTGTGTCTCTCCCCACCCAATGTAACCACACGTCTCATGTCTACAACGTCTCATGTACATGTCACGCAAGATCATAGCTAATACAGCAAGTCATATAGTATCCATGAATATAATGTCTATGTCATAAACCTATATCCTATACAGAATCACCATGAGTATCTCAGAAAGATTCTATCTCATGAATAGTATCAAGTATCCTGGGTATAATGTACTTGATAAGACAAGTACGAGAATGTAAAGGGGTCACGAATGTCCATCTCTAGATGACAATACACAACACCGCGTATGGTGTTGGCACCTGACTAATAATCGGACGCTAAGTAAGTCACACGGTCCTAGGTCAAGCATGTACAGCAATATAAATAAATCAAGAAAAATATATAACAAGACTGCAAAGTTGGCAAGGTACACTTGCCTAGGGTTTGAATACCAATACTTGTCCCTGTATCAGTGGATCCTGCAGGTACTCCTCCAAAAGCTGAAATAAATATCACCAACAGTCTCAGAAAATATCAAATAGCTAGAAACGCCTGTCCTTAAGTCCAATTTGGACACAAGGGCAAAAATAATATTTTCGGGTCAAAGCGGGGTCCTACATGTGGGCCACTTTGCACCGAAAAATATGTCAGGATCAAAGGTCTCCAATTTTGTCAAACTTAGTGTCAACAAGTCAGGAACGATGATACGAACCCAACAGAACTTCCAGAATTGGATTCCGATGAGCCGATCACAAAATTGCCCGTCAAGTGGAGCCGATGGGGCCCACGATACGCAATTTTGTCAATGTTCTCAGAATCGTACCAAACTTGGGTCACAGGACCAGCGTATTGCTACGAGTCCGATGGCACAAGTTTTGTCTTGATCCGACGTGTGTACACAAAGTTACAACGTGTTCCAGAATAGGCGGATACGGGGCGTTGTCGGCGGATACGCGTTGATTTTGGTGTGCACGCTCATCCAATTCAACTTCTGTGAAATCTCGCACGTCCGTATGAAAGGCGCGCATGTTTCGATAAAGATCGCGTGCGACCAAGTCGTCCCGTTTGGCGGGGCGCACTCATTTCTGGGGTGAAACAGGACGTTGGTTTTTCTGTTTTTGGATCGCGGTTTGCGATCACCACAGGACGCGATGCACTGAGCGGGTTGTACGGGCATCGAGAGGGTTACACAGTCTACGTGACACAACTGACAGAACAAAAAACGAAATAACGAGGAGAGAGAACGGGTTACCTGAACAGGGCTCCGTGAACCGAGAATTCTTGTGTTCGGGATGCTGGTTCGTGTCCTGGTCACCGTGTCCACTGTGTCCGGTCTACACAGGATCTGTGTCCGGGCTAGGGTTTGTGTCCGGAGATAGCGGGGTGGACTCGTCGAAGATTGTGCTGGCCGGGGTTGGGCTTCGCCGGAGGGAGTCGACGCGTTCAGAGGCGGAGCGGCTCGTCGGAGCTGCTGGGGGTAATCGGCTCCGGGCTGAGCGGCTAGGGCACGGGGCTGGGCAGGGATCTGCGGTGGAGGGAGAGTGGTGGTAGATGGTCGAGCGGATGGAGCGGGACGGCGAGGCGAGGGGTGGTCGATGACTGGGGCTGATGGCGAGACGGCTGAGCGGGGTGTTGATCGTCGGCTGTGGGTTCGATGGGGGAGCGACGGAGGTGAGTTATCGACTGGTCGAGGACGAGTGGAACAAGGAGGAGAAGGCGGCAGGGCTAACTAGGGTTCAGGCGAGGGGATCGTCAGCGCTGGGATAGGAGAGAAGTCTGGAGGGTTTACGGCGGTGGCGGGCACGGAAGTCGAGGCCTTTATAGGGAATGAACAGTGAATCTGGTGGGGGAATCCAATTCTAGGGTTCGGTTAGGGTTTCGGGTCCGGGTCGGGTTTGATTCGGATCCGACCCGACCCGACCCGACCCATTAAGTCTGGGTTGGTCTGGTTCGGTTTGAGTCGGTATGGTTTGGTTTAATTTCAATTAAACCGGGTTCAGTCAGGGTTTAATTAGGTTTAATTCTACATTGGTTTTTAGGGCTTTAAAAATATTTTCGGAGTCCAATAAATTCTTGGAAAATTATCCTATATCTAGTTTTTTATTTTATACCATAAAATATTATTTCCATAATATTTTAGTATTAATTAACATTATTTGAAAATCCTTTAATCACAAAATACCTTAGTTTTAATTCCCGAAAATTACAGAAAAATTAGGAATTTTTTTTTTAAAATTTTTAGAAAAATCAGGGTATTTACAATCTACCCCCCTTAAGAAGATTGCATCCTCGCAATCGAAGAATAAACTACTAAAGGAAAGAACTATAGAAATTACAAGAATGCTTAGGGTATACCTGCATCCACGAATAAGTGAGGATAACGCTGGCGCATAGTATCCTCTCGTTCCCAAGTCGATTTGCCAGGAGAATAATGTTTTCAAGCTACACGAACCAGTCTAATTGTCTGACCTCGTAATGTCTTCTCACTGATGTCGAGGATGCCCATTGGTTGTTCTTCATATCTCAAGCTAGGGCCTACTGCGATCTTTGAATGATCGACTATGTGACTTGGGTCGGTCACGTACCTTCTCAGCTGTGAGACATGGAATACGTCATGCACTCCTTCTAAGGATGAAGGTAATGTAAGACGATAAGCCACCTCACCAATGCGCTCTAGAATATCAAATGGCCCAATATACCTTGGGCTCAACTTGCCTCTGCTCCCAAATCTAATAGTACTTCGAGTGGGCGAAATCCTCAAGAATACATGCTCTCCTTCTTTAAACTCTAGGAGACGCCTGTGCGTATCAACCCAATGCTTCTGTCTGTCCTGAGCTGCACGAAGATGATTCTGAATTTGTTTTACCTTCTCCACTGTCTGCATTACCAATTCTGGACCCAGTATTTGACGCTCACTAACGTCACTCCAGCATATCGGCGATCTGCACTTCCTACCGTATAATGCCTCGAATGGTGCCATCTGAATGCTGGCCTGATAACTGTTGTTGTAGGAGAACTCCACCAAGTACAAATGATCTTCCCAAGATCCTCCAAAGTCTAGCATACACGATCGCAATATATCCTCCAAGATCTGAATGGTGCGCTCCGATTGACCATCTGTCTGTGGATGGTAAGCTGTGCTGAATTTGAGTCTGGTGCCAAGACTCTCTTGCATGCTTCGCCAGAAATGAGATGTAAATCTTGAATCTTGATCCGATATAATACTAATCGGCACTCCATGTAATCTTATGATTTATCGTATATACATGTCGGCTAGTACCTCTGTAGACTGTCCAACTCTAAATGGCAAGAAGTGTGTCGATTTAGTGAGTCGGTCCATGATAACCCATACCGCATCTCTTTCGCTGGGGCTCCTTGGAAATCCTGTGACAAAATCCATAGTGATATGTTCCCACTTCCATTCTGGTATAGGAAGCGGCTATAACATACCTGCAGTCCTCTGATGCTCGGCCTTTACTTGATGACATACTAAATATTTTGCCATAAATCGTGCAATCTCTCTTTTCATTCCATGCCACCAATAATACTGTCTCAAGTCTCGGTACATCTTGGTTCCTCCTGGGTGAACAGAGTACATAGAACTATGTATTTCAGTCATTAATTCCTGTCTCAATTCTCCATTTGGAACATACAGGCGATTTCTATACCTTAATGTCCCATCTTCATGTATGCGAAGTCCCGTCTGCATGCCTGCTTCTGTCTTCTCTTTAAGTCTTCGAAATCTAGCATCAGTGGGCAATGCCTCTTTAATCCTTTCCACAAGTGCCGACTTAACTTCGAGATTAGCCAGCAAGCCACTCTGTCCTGGTAAAACAACCTCGATCTGAAGTTCTTGTAGATCTTTCAATAACTCAGGCTGTATCGTCAAGAAATAAGCCGTAGGCTTCCTGCTGAGTGCGTCTGCTACGACATTCGCCTTTCCCGGGTGATACTGCAGATCTATATCAAAGTCTACCATCAACTCAAGCCAAAGTCTCTGTCTCATATTGAGCTCCTTCTGAGTATATACATACTTCAGACTCTTGTGATCAGTAAAGATGTCTACCTTCTCCCCATAAAGATAGTGCCTCCAAATCTTTAGTGCAAATATGACTGCTGCTAGCTCCAGATCGTGCGTTGGGTAGTTCTTCTCATGGACCTTCAACTGTCTTGATGCGTAAGCTATAACTTTTCCATGTTGCATCAAGACACATCCTAGTCCACTACCTGACGCATCATTGTAAACAACAAAACCTCCTGACCCTGAAGGAAGAGTCAAGACAGGTGTTGTTGTTAATCTTCTCTTCAATTCTTCAAAGGCTTCTGGCAGTCTTCTGTCTATGTAAACTCCTGGTCCTTACGTGTCAACTTCGTCATAGGCTCTGCAATCCTTAAGAAATTTTCTACAAACCTTCGGTAATATCCTACAAGTTCGAGAAAACTTCTCACTTCTGCAACTGATGTGGGTGTAGGCCAAGTCTCTATTGCAGCAACTTTCTCCGGATCAACTGAAAGTCCTTCTCCTGAGATGATATGTCCCAAGAAAGGCACTTTATCCATACAAAACT
The DNA here is from genome assembly GCA_036927795.1 of Iris macrosiphon. Taxonomy (NCBI): domain Eukaryota; kingdom Viridiplantae; phylum Streptophyta; class Magnoliopsida; order Asparagales; family Iridaceae; genus Iris; species Iris macrosiphon. The sequence continues at coordinate 15,853,827 of JAYESA010000017.1, read as the reverse complement.
CACACTTACTGAGTTTGGCATATAACTTCTCCTGTCTCAATGTCTCTAACATAATTCTGAGATGCTCCTCCTGCTCTTCGTGGCTCTTGAAATATACTAGAATGTCATCAATAAACACAACCATAAATTTATCCAAGTACTGATAAAAAACTCTGTTTATCAAACTCATAAACACAGCTGGCACATTGGTTAAACCAAACGGCATTACTAAGAACTCATAATGTCCATACTTGGTCCTGAAGGCTGTCTTCGGTATATCTTTCGTCCTTACTTTAATCTGATAATAGCCGGATCTAAGGTCAATCTTCGAGAATACCCTAGCACCACTCAATTGATCGAATAGATCATCAATGCGTGGTAAGGGATACCTGTTCTTGATGGTCACAGCATTTAGTGCCCTGTAGTCAATGCACAACCGTACTGTTCCATCCTTCTTTGGTACAAATAGTATGGGTGCTCCCCAAGGTGAAATACTGGGCCGAATAAAACCCTTCTCCAAAAGATCATCAACTTATTCCTTCAACTCCACTAACTCCTTAGGTGCTAGCCGATATACTGATGAAGTGATAGGCTCTGCTCCTGGAGTTAAGTCTATTGTGAATTCTATTTCCCTATCAGGTGGTAAACCTGGAAGATCATCAGGAAATACATCCACAAACTCTGATATGACTCTTGGGTAACCTGTCTCCTCTTCTACAGATAGTACCCTAAGAGTAGGCTGAACTCCTTGCTCTACAGCTCCCCGAAGAAACTCAAATTATGGATGTCCAGGAGGTCTAAATATAACCCGTCCAAGTCGGCAATCAAGAGTCGCATGGTACTGACTTAACCAGTCTATACCAAGTACAACATCATAATCCGGCATAGAAAAGATCAGAAATTAAGCTCGCATCTCTCTTCCACAGACTACTGTAGAACATGATCTACAGACGTCACTAACTGGGATAATTCCACCTCCCGTAAGAATTCTCTTTATCTTCGAAAGGGGTACGGTAGCTACTCTTTGGGTGGCTACAAAGCTAGCTGCTATAAATGAATGCGATGCTCCAGAATCAAATAAAGCTACAGCTGGTAATGAAGCTACTAAAATAGTACCTGCGATAACCTCTCCTGCAGTAGCTTCATCCTCAACAGCCAATGCAAATGACTGTCCTCGTCCCTGAGCTTGACCTCTCTGCTGCTGAGCCTGCTGAAATAGAGCTGTCTGTGGTGCCAGTGGTGGTCTCTGCTAATATCCTCCTGGAGCTGGTGGTCTGACTCCTCTAACTCCTGTCTGCGGTGCTCCCACTGCTGGATAAGCTGGTCTTGGTGCAGGTAAAGCTAGTCTCGGTGCTCCCTTTCTGCGCTCAGTGCAGTCTCTGGTTGGATGCTGGTTGGATCCGCAAGCCAGGCATAATCCCAACTTGCATCTGCATTCTCTCTCAATGTGACCTACCTTGCTGCAGTGGTGACAAGTAGGGAGAGATATGGCCCTGTGTGCTGCTCTCTCTGTCATACTCCTCTGGGATCGTTTTGCAGAATCCCTATGTGATGTCCTGGATGGTGCTGATGTGATTGACCTCTTCAGATTTGACTCCCTTCAAGTGACACGCTCCATGCGTCGTGCTGCTGCAAGGACGTCGGTATATGATGTGGGTGCAACATATCCAATCAACCTTTGGAGCTCGAACTTCAGTCCGTCAAAGAACTTCTCAGCTTTCTCTTCCTCTATCGAAATCTAGGTTGGGGCGAAGCGACTCAGACGAATAAATTATGCGTTGTATTCTTCCATTGACATATTGTCTTGGATCAGGCGGTTGAACTTGTCTCTGAGCTCCGACCGTGCTACTGCTGGGATATACATCTCTTGGAAGAGTCTGGAGAACTCTTCCAAAGTGACTCGGTCCTGTTCGAGCCTCCTCTCTTCTGATAACCACCAATGATGTGCATTTTCAGTCAACTGCATCCTAACCGTAGTCATCCATTTCTCCCTTGGAAGTTCAGCTGCTTCCAACTGGTGCTTTATATTCGTGAGCCATTCGTGAACTTCAGTTGGCCCCTCTTTGCCAGAAAAGGTACGAGGCTTGAGCTGGCGAAAATCAGTGATAGATCCCGTCGCTGGTCACCTAGCTGGTGGGTTTGCCTGCTCCAATGCGGATACCAGGTTGGTTCTCAAATACTCTACCTCATGACGCTGAGCCTCTTGCTGAACCTGCTGTTGGGCTTGCATCATGGCATAAATCATCCGAAACATCTGTTGCCCATCCATGGCTTGCCCTGGCGGGAAAACTGGCATCTGTGGAGTGAACTGTGGCAGAGGTGGGATGTCATCACGCCGAAACCTTGGATTATGCTGGCCGGTTTGATTTCTTTGAGATGACTGTCCTCCATTCCCTAGTGTCACTCCGTCTATATAGGTAACCACAGCATCGTATGGCGTATCCAAGGGATTCTCATCTCCGTTCCTGGGATCCATTACTCTGCAACCAAAAGATAAACTATAAGAACGCTCAGAGGAATTAACACAGGATGCAAATCAAGTAACAAATTCGAGTTCGATATAGAATTCAAAAATGGTTCAAATAAGGGATGAGATCCTATAACTTATCCTATCCTTAGGGCAGGCTTGCTCAGTCCCTAAGTTGAAACCGAACGATTTAGTCGTAGACCTGCATGGGCCACCACAAAAACCATGTCACGCCCCAGTCCCAAAATACCGAGGGACTAGACACGTGGCAATGGCCAGCAGCACACACTGATGGACAAACCCAATTTAATGGATCCATCAGGGCGTACTTAAGCTGTAAAAATAAAGTCTACGATAACATGGCACAACTAATCTCATCCATACAAGATAAAATATGATCCACAGAAATAAGAAATATAAATCATCAACCAGTCTCAACAAAGTGCTTCGGGGAACAACCCGATAAAAATCTGATACAATGGTTCAACAGACCAAAATATAAATGACTGAATAAAGTAAATACTGAGCATGAAACATGGATGCTCAGGAAAAGTCTTTAGCTAACACCTCATCCTCGGGTGTCGGTACAGCTCCTGTATCTGCTCCTGCTGCTGTCCCGTATACCTCGGGATAGATCTCGTCTGCAAATCCTGGGGACATAATCCGGATCCAGGTTCTCAGGAGACATAGCAAGGTACAGATAATACAAGCCAAAATAAATGCAGTGCAGCAAATAATGAAATAAATAGGGTAAGTATGTAACCATCTATATAAAATACAAGTGAGAGCATCACGAGTACTCAGGCTGAGCCACTACAAGCTCTGTGTCGGGGAGCCGGTAGCAGTAATAATGAGTAATGGGCCAAGCTCGGGTGTAGAGTCTTGAGCCTCACAATAATAGGGGTTATATATATATGATCAGCCTGTAGCCTGTGTGTCTCTCCCCACCCAATGTAACCACACGTCTCATGTCCATAACGTCTCATGTACATGTCATGCAAGATCATAGCTAATGCAGCAAGTCATATAGTATCCATGAATATAATGTCTATGTCATAAACCTGTATCCTATACAGAATCACCATGAGTATCTCAGGAAGATTCTGTCTCATGAATAGTGTCGAGTGTCCTGGGTATAATGTACTTGATAAGACAAGTACGAGAATGTAAAGGGGTCACGAATGTCCATCTCTAGATGACAATACACAACACCGCGTACGGTGTTGGCACCCGACTAATAATCGGACGCTAAGTAAGTCACACGGTCCTAGGTCAAGCATGCACAACAATATAAATAAATCAAAAAAATATGTAACAAGACTGCAAAGTTGGCAAGGTACACTTGCCTGGGGTTTGAATAGCAACAGTTGTCCCTGTATCAGTGGATCCTGCAGGTACTCCTCCAAAAGCTAAAATAAATATCACCAATAGTCTCAAAAAATATCAAATAGCTAGAAATGCCTGTCCTTAAGTCCAATTTGGACACAAGGGCAAAAATAAATTTTTCGGGTCAAAGCGGGGTCCACATGTGGGCCACTTTGCACCGAAAAATGTGTCAGGTCAAAGGTCTCCAATTTTGTCAAACATAGTGTCAACAAGTCAGGAACAATGATACGAACCCAACGAAACTTCCAGAATTAGATTCCAATGAGCCGATCATAAAATCGCCCGTCAAGTGGAGTTGGTGGGGCCCACGATACGCGATTTTGTCAATGTTCTCAGAATCGAACCAAACTTGGGTCACAGGACCAGCGTATTGCTACGAGTCCGATGGCACAAGTTTCGTCTCGATCCGATGTGTGTACACAAAGTTACAACGTGTTCCAGAATAGGCGGATACGGGGCGTTGTCGACGGATACGCGTTGATTCCGGTGTGCACGCACATCCAATTCAACTTCTGTGAAATCCTGCACGTCCGTATCAAAGGCACGCACATTTCGGTAAAGACCACGTGCGACCAAGTTGTCCCGTTTGGCGGGGCGCACTCAGTTCCGGGGTAAAACAGGGCGTTGGTTTTTTTGTTTATGGATCGCGGTTTGCGATCACCACAGGACGTGACGGACCGAGCGGGTTACACGTGCATCGAGAGGGTTACATAGTCTACGTGACACAACTGACGGAACGGAAAACAGAATAATGAGGAGAGAGAACGGGTTACCTGAACAGGACGCCGTGAACCGAGAATTCTCGTGTCCGGGATGCTGGTTCGTGTCCTGGTCACCGTGTCCGCTGTGTCCGATCTACACAGGATCTGTGTCTGAGCTAGGGTCTGTGTCCGAATACTACGGGGTGGACTCGCCGGAGACTGCGCTGGCCGGGGTTAGGCTTCACCGGAGGGAGTCGACGCGTGCGGAGGTGGAGCGGCTCATCTGAGCTGCTGGGGGTAATCGGCTCCGGGTTGAGCGGCTAGGGCACGGGGCTGGGCAGGGCTCTACGGTGGAGGGGGAGTGGTGGTCGATGGTCGAGCGGATGGAGAGGGACGGCGATGCGAGGGGTGGTCAACAACTGGGGCTGATGGCGAGACGGCGGCGCGGGGTGTTGATCGTCGGCTGTGGGTTCGATGGGGGAGCGGCGGAGGTGAGTTGTCGACTGGTCAAGGACGGGTGGAACAAGGAGGAGAAGGCGGCGGGGCTAACTAGGGTTCTGGCGAGGGGATCGTCGGTGCTGGGATGGGAGAGAAGTCTGGAGGGTTTGCGGTGGTGGCAGGCACGGAAGTCGAGGCCTTTATAGGGAATGAACAGTGAATCCGGTGGGGGAATCCGATTCTAGGGTTCGGTTAGGGTTTCGGATCCGGGTCGGGTTTGATTCGGATTCGACCCATTAAGTCTGGGTTGGTCTGGTTCGGTTTGAGTTATTTTGGTTTGGTTTAATTTCAATTAAACCGGGTTCAGTCAGGGTTTAATTAGGTTTAATTCTACATTGGTTTTTAGGGCTTTAAAAATGCTTTCGGAGTCCAATAAATTTCCAAAAAATTACCCTATGTCTAGTTTTTTATTTTACACTATAAAATATTATTTCCATAATATTTTAGTATTAATTAACATTATTTAAAAATCCTTTAATCATAAAATACCTTAATTTTAATTCCCAAAAATTACAGAAAAATTATTTTAAAATTTTTATAAAAATCAGGATGTTTACACTAGCACAAACAAGGTCTCAGCACTTAATCTAAAACAAGTAATTACAAGCAAATACAAGAACAAAATCTAGATTCTAAGCTATACCTCAAACTCCAAAGGTCTCCGGTGGCTATCGGCCCAATGCCGCTGCCTGTCCTACGCCACCCGAAGTCTATCTCTAATGAGCTTGACCTTCTCTGCCGCATCGACCACCATCTCCGGGCCAAGCAAAGCTCTCTCGCCTATATCATCCCATAATAACGGAGTGTGGTACCTTCGTCCATACAATGCCTCAAATGGTGATATCTCGATACTGGCTTGGTAGCTGTTGTTGTAAGAAAACTCTACCAAATGCAAGTGATCCTCCCATGAGCCTCTGAAATCCAGAACATAAGTACGAAGCATGTCCTCAAGTGTCTGGATGGTCCTCTCTGACTGACCATCTGTCTGTGGGTGATATGCACTACTAAACTTGAGCTGGGTGCCTAAGCTAGCTTACAGACTCCTCCAGAAATACGAAGTAAAGCAACTGTCCTAGTCTGATACTATGCTCACATAAACTCTATGCAGTCTGACTATCTGGTGCACATACATCTCTGCTAGTCTCTTCTTAGACACACCCACTTTGAATGGCAAAAAGTGGGCCGATTTGGTCAACCTATCTACGATGACCCAAATCATATCCTTCTCTCCTGGAGAATGGGGAAGCCCAGAAAAAAATCCATGGTCACATGCTCCCATTTCCACTCCGGAATGGGTAACGACTGGAGCAACCCTCCTGGCCTCTACCTCTCCACCTTCACCTGCTGGCATACTAAGCATCGGGATACGAAGCGCGCTACCTCCCACTTCATCCCGTACCACCATACATGCTCTCTCAGATCTCTATACATCTTGTTGGCACCTGGATGCATAGAGTACTAGGATCGATGCGCCTCCTGAAGAACCTTCTCACGCAATGACCAACTCGGCACACACAACCTGGTACCGTGCCGCAATAAACCATCATCAGCAATGGTGAAGTCATTTGACAATCCAATCTGAACCTGTGCCCTGATGCTCCTCAGGGAGTCATCCTCAAACTGTGTAGCCCTGATCTGGTCTACCAACTCTGACTAAATCTGCAGTCCCTACATCTGTATCTCAACTCCAGGCACTATCATCTCAATGCCCAAGCTCTCAAGATCTGCCAAAAGATAACGATCTGTAGTCAGGCACATAGCTACCGGATACCTGCTCAGCACATCCGCAACTACGTTCGCCTTTCCTGGATGGTACTGTAATAATATGTTGAAGTCTTTCATCAACTCCAACCATCTCCTCTGCCTTATGTTCAGCTCTATTTGGGTAAACACATACTTCATGCTCTTGTGGTCTGTGAAGATCTCCACACGCTCTCCATATAACTAGTGTTTCCATAACTTTAGAGCAAAGATGACCGCTGCCAACTCCAAATCATGTGTAGGGTAGTTCTTCTTATGAGGACGTAACTGCCTAGAAGCATAGACAATTATCCTCCCATTCTGCTGTAATACACAACCTAGTCCCTTCCCTGATGCATCACTATAGATAGTGAAACCTCCAGATCCTGATGGCAACGTCAACACTAGAGTTGTCGTCAACCTCCTCTTCAGCTCATCAAAGGTGATCTGGCACTCCTCTGACCAAACTAACTCCATGTCCTTCCGGGTCAGCCTAGACAACGGCTCTATAAGCTGAGAAAAATCCTGAACAAATCTTCTGTAGTAGCCTGCCAGTCCCAGGAAACTCCTTACCTCTGCTACTGAACTCGAAGCACTCCATGCCTCAATTGCCATGATCTTCCTCGGATCTACTGAGATCCCCTCTCCAGTCACCACATGACCAAGGAATTTAACCTTGTTAAGGAAGAACTCACACTTTAAAAGCTTTCCATAAAGATTCTCCTTCCTGAGAGTCTCCAGCACTATTTTTAGATGCTCCTCATGCTCCTCTGGGGTCATCGAATATACCAAGATGTCATCTATAAACACCACTACAAACCTGTCCAGATGCTGATGGAACACCTTGTTCATCAGATTTATGAACACCGTTGGGGCATTAGTCAATCCAAACGGCATCACCATGAACTCATACTGTCCATACCTGGTCCAAAAAGCTGTCTTCAGAATATCCTCCCTCCTGACCTTCACCTGGTGGTAGCCTGTCCTCAGATCAATCCTGGAAAACATCCTCGCTCCGCTCAACTGATCGAAGAGATCATCAATATGCGACAGCGGATACTTGTTCTTGATTATGAGGTTGTTCAGTGCCCTGTAGTCGATACACATCCGTATCGACCCATCCTTCTTCGGCACAAAAAGTACCGGAGTACCCTATGGAGAAGAACTAGATATGATAAATCCCTTGTCCTGAAGCTCATCCACCTGCTTCTTTAACTCTATCAGCTCACTGTTGCTGACTCTATAGACGTGCTGGGATATCGGCTCCGTACCTGGCACCAAGTCTATAGATAACTCCATATATGTGTCCGGAGGTAAACCTGGAAACTTCTTCGGAAAGACATCCTTGAACTCCACTATCAGTGGATGTGGCAACCTCGGCTCTACTACCAGGGCTCCGCAGAAGACTCCCTCGCTCTGCTCCGCTGCTCCTCTGGCAAACTCAAACTCTGGCTCACCCGGCAGACTAAACAACACTATGCCTCCACTATAATCTATACTAGCACAATGCATACTCAACCAATCCATCCCGAGTAAAATGTCATAGCTCGAAAGTGGCATTACGAGTAGGCACACACTCAACTCCTGGCCTCCCAAGATAACTCTCCGGTCTCTGCAGATATCACTGACTAGGATAATGCCACCCCCGGTTATGATCTTGCAGAGTCTAGCTAAAGGTTCAGTAACAAGATGGTGTCTAACAGCAAAAGATACAGACACAAATCTATGGGAAGCACCGGAATCAAATAAAGCTAGTACTGGAATAGAATCAAGAAGATCAGAACCTGAGATCACGTCACCAACGGGCTCGACCTCGTCTACAGTCAGGGCAAAAGCTTGCCCTTGCTGTCCTTCTCGGTGCTGCTGCTGGTGCTGAGCAAACCACTACTGCTGAGTCTGCAAAGGCTGTCCTCTTTGCTATGCTGTAGGTGCTCTAGCTGGTCGCCTCTGAGCGGCTCCTCCGCCCTGAGCTGTACGAGCAAGTGCTGAAGGGCAATCCTTCTGCTGGTGATCTACTGTGCCACATAACAAATATCTGCCTAGCCTCTTCTTGCAAATGTCCCATCCGTGCCCTAGCTTTCTACAGAAAGGGCAAATGATGGGCTACCTCTGACCCTGCTGCTGTTCCTGCCTCTGCTGCTGGGACGCCTGCCAGAAGGGTGCACGACCCTGACCCTGATGCTGCTGAGTCTGCTGGAACAACCTCTTGGCTGGGCCTGCACTACTGCCTGCTCCGGAAGCATCCCTACTCCTCTTGGTCTTCAGCTCCAAGTCATCCTCAGCCCTCTAAGCGTTGCTCACAATCTGCTCGAAGGTTGCCTCACGGTCACTCCTAGTCAAGGACTTGACTGTCATGACCAAACCCTTGTAAAACTTTTGCACCTTCGCTGCCTCGCTAAACCCTCAACAAATCTGTCCAGACGACATAACTCTGCTGCATACTCATCCACCAGCATGCTCCCTTGGATGAGTGCCTCGAACTGGCTCTCCAAAGCACTGAAAGCCACATCCGGGAAAAACTTCTCCTTGAAATGCTTCTTGAAAGCCTCCCAAGTCAGTCCCGGTACTGCTATCCTCGTATCTGTGCGGTACCAAGTAAGGACAAGATCGAACATCTGGTTGCCCGCTGCCTCAATCTGCATACTTTCTGGGATCAGTGCCAGCCTAAATATGCCCTCAATATGCTTGATCCAGTCATCCGCGTATAGGATCCCCTCTGTACCCGAGAACTCCTTGGGCCGTATCCTCTAAAAGTCAATAATGGTGCCCGGCCTCGGATGCTGAGCCTGCTCTGCCTGTGGCTGGACCTGGGCTACTCTGTCCACCACTGTCATGGCCACCTGGTAAGCATTCTCATTGCCTATCCTCATCATGTCTACCTGGCGGTGCTGTACGGCCATCATCTCTCTGAAGAACGCAAACAGTTGCACGACGTCAACTGGTACAGACGGTGGTGGAGGAGGTACCACCGAAACAACTGGTGTAGCTCTTGTATTGATAGGAGTAAGAGGATCTCTGAGAGAAATAGATGCTCCCTCGACCGCATAAGTGGCGAGTAGAGTGGTGGCAGCTGCCTGAAGTCGAGCAGGATGAGAGGTGGCAGACCTCTCGGTGGCAGCTGCTGGAATGGTGCGCTGAGACCGTATCTTCGGAGGCATCCTGAACACAGATCAAAAGAAGTTAATACGGTGCAAGATACGATATCATCAATGAAGGACAATAATATTGTAAAAATAATAATTTCAGGAAAATTAAAGATAACAAAAATTAGGAAGGGTCCTAGTTGTGATTGAGCACACTTTCTCTCAGCCTATATCCTATATACTATTGCAGATAGACCTAGAAACTAGACCTACATTCTAGACCATGCATGGGCCGCCACCAAAAATGTGTCACGACCCGCACCCGAAAAATCGGGCATGAGTCGTGGGTACGTCTAGCCTACGCCGCAGAATCGACGATAGAATGCTGTAAAGGTCCGTTCTATGTCACAATATCTATCTCACAATAATCTGCCAATATAACCTCTCCAAAAGGAGGGTAACCACGCAATATATATATGCCTCAATCACAATAACTAGGGGAAGAGTAAAAGCACGATAAGATATCACAAAGAAACAAGAACCAAAGAGCAAGTAGAATATCCAGATATACAGTCCAAGTCTAAAGTCTACAATATCTCACAAGAGCAAAATAATAAATATAGTCATCCAGAATATCAACTGGAAACAACCCAGAAAAACCCACCTAGCTAACTAGGGTGCTAACGGCGTCTCCTCAATGGGCTCCTCCTCAGTCCCCGGGTCACAACACTCCTCGACGCCCGACCCATAGAATGTCGGGCAAAAATCCTTAGGATCCTTTGGAAAAAAATATGCCCAGTCAGGACTGGAGTAAAGTACATAACTCTGAAAGCAACTCCAAATATATGGTAAGATGTATATGACTAGCAATAGAAAAGTATACAAGATGCACAGGAAAATAAATGCATGGTGGAGTAGATAAAGTAGCTGCAATATAAAACTGGAGAACAATACAAGTAGTAGAGAAGTAACTGCATGTGAGAAAACATGAATACTAGCTAAGTGCCTTGAGCATAAGTTCATTATGTGATCGACTTAGGTTGCACATGAATAATCTACGATAACTCTGTTATGTGTGAGTTGTATAACCGACATACACATGAATATTATTTGGCTTTGATCACAAAACCAACTCCTACTCCCCTCCCCCACTAATACTCTTGGATCCAACCATGACACGCTACGTACATGATAAATAACTCGCGCACATGAAAGACGAGAGCACACGAAGCACATGATAGCACATGAGAATCAATACCCGAAGCACATGATGAAATACACGTAATAGAGTACCCGCTGAACACGGTAAGAGGAATAACATCTCATGAAGGGATCCACTAATACCAGCTCGTGTAACAATGTATCAAAATCAAGTATTACAGTTCTAAAATAGGTGATATAAACGCTATCATGAAATAGAAACGATCAGAGGTAGGTACTCTCCTGACATCCTGAACAACTGATGAGGATCGAGATCCGAACTGGCGTCGCAAGAACCTATTACACAAAAATAAGGTTAAACGGAGTTCTAAAGAGTTAAACTGATATAAAATAACTAAAAATAAGGTTCTAGGGTTATTTTAGGTCGAACGGATCAAACCAATAAAATTTGGGTCAAAAAGTCAACCCGGGGTCTAAAAAGTCAACTTTGGGTCAAACCTTGGTCAAACGTTGACTTTTATGGTCAACGAGGGCAATTATGGTCAATGCTAGGTCAAACTAGGGTGTCCCTAAAATTCTAGGTCAAAACTAGCTTATTAAGCTAGTAAACCCTCAACCTCGCCTCCTTGAGATACCGGGATACCCTCGGTATCCAATACATCGACCTAAGCTACGCACCTCGCCTATATCCACTAAAACCTATGCTAGCACGCGTAATTATATATACATATACATATAAAAGCAATTATAAACTCAAACCTAGGCAATTGCTCAAAAACCTCACTCCGATACTCAATACCTTGGGGTATCTCAAGGTATTGAGATATCCACCCATCTCTCACTAACACTACTAACTAGCTATCTAACTATACTTATACATATATACCTAGCTATATATCTACGCTACTATATATATAAACACACACACACACACACACACATATATATATATATATATATATATATATAACACACATATATATATACCCATACCTATACATATATAGATTTCTAACTACTATCTATATCTACTATACTAAACTATCTATTTAAACATATATATATATAGATATAGATCTCTCTCTCCCTCTCACTACCTGCATACTCTAGTACCTCACCACGCGACGCTTACACTAACTGGCTGCTGCTGTTGCATACTGCGCTGCGCTTGCTGCTGCTGCTGCAGTTGGCTGCTGCTGCCACTGCAGCAGCTACTGCCTGCTGCTGTTGCTGCCCATCGCTGGCTGCTCACTGCGCTGTGCTGGTCCCCGTTGCTGCTGCAGCTCCTCGACACACCATACACACACAAACTCGCAAGCACATACACACACTAACACACATACACACACACACACACATATTCACACACACACACACACACACACACACACACACACACACACACATATATATATATATATATATACATATATATATACACACACACACAACTATATATATATATATATATATATATATATATATATATATATATATATATATATATGTATATATGTATATATATATATATATATGTATATGTATATATATATATATTTATATATATATACACTTAAACACTTATGTATATATAAGTACACACACACATACATAATCACACATATGTATATATATATAAACACACACTCTACATATATATACACATACTCATATATATATGCATACACACACTTATATATATAGACACACATACACATATACACATATACTTATATATATAAAGATACACTTACACAAAAACATATACACACTCATATATACATATACAAACACACATATATACACACACACACACACACACACTCGTACATATACAAACACACACACACACACATACATACATATATATATATATATATATATATATATATATATATATATATATATATATATATATACACACATACGTATATATATAAACTCATATATACATATATAAACACAAAATACACAACACACAACCAACACACACAACACTCAACACACAACACCAACGCACGTACAACGACCCAAACACACACAAATACATATATATATATATATTTATAAAATACAACCCGAGAACTCTAGCACACACTCCCCGAAGCTAACCCAACGCGCGCACGAGCCCAAAACAAAGAAACTAAGTCGAAATGGCCGTTCGGTCATTTCGACGAACACGTGGTGTGTGGTTCGTAAAACCTCGTGAAACGCATGCCAAACCTACTCGGAATCGGCCCAAAATTTATCCACAGGTTCTAATCGATGTCTATGTCTTAGAAAAAATAATAACTCGTCGATTTTAGGTTCATGGTAAAAATGCGCATGCACATAGAACCTACGACGACGAAAACCCCAAAATCACCTAAAACGCCTATTTCTTCGTGACACGACTTCAAGTGTCTGAACGGAGACACGTACTTACCCTAAAAATACCCAAACACGTCTACCTACGTCCGTCTAACCTAGGACATCATCCAAAATTTGATCAATCTCGAATTTTACCTAAAATTGACACAAAACCTAATATCAAAGTCTCCAAACACAACCAAACAAGCTCTAACTTTCTCCTACGGGTAGCCTTAAGGTCTAGGAAGGTTTTAAACCGCTAATTACACTATATAATAGCAATTACTAAGAGGAAAGTTAGGGTTTATCTCTTGAGAGTTGGAATCCCAAGGCCAAAGTCTCCAAAACCCTTGAAATCACCACCCTCAAGCTTCAAAGCCTCCAAGCCAAGCCTCTACACTAAGTCTAGGCTTTACACACCTAGGTTAGGAAAAAGTATAGGGTTAGGATTCACATAAATAGAAGAATAGAAGAAAAAGAAAGAAGAAAGTGGAGAACTTACTTGAAACTTGGAAGAAGGAAGAAGAAAAAGAGTGGAGAATGGAGTGTGGAGAAGAAGAAGAAGTAAAAATGGAATGGAGAAGAAGAGGGGTTCGGTCCAGATCTAGGAAATAGGGTTAGGGGGCTGGCCATACATGTAGGAATAGGTTATATTAATGGAAAATGACTAAAAAGCCCTCTCCTAATAGTCATGCTAATTGGGATTTGGGTTTGGGGTTCCAAAAGTACTCAAATTAACTCCTAATCACTCCAACTAACTAAAATAAAATATAATAATTATTCTAAACCCAAAAATAGGTCTCACAAGGGTGTTGGTTGGGTCGGACATGGGTCCACTAGGGTCTGACATGGGTCCAGACTAGCCAAAACCCTAAAACAACCAATAAAAAATAATACAACCATCAATTAAATATAAATATAGTTATTTATAATTAATACACAATCTACCAAATAAAAAAAATCCTATTTTCTAGAATTGGGTAGTGACACTCTTACCACAGATTATGGTGAGATTATGTGGATTCATCCCGACCTGCTGCCAGATTGAGACATCATCTTCCAATTCAAAATTCAAGAAGGGTAAAAAGTATAAATCATGCAATATAATTTCTTTAAATCATCACTCGAACAAAGATCAACATCAACATCAACAAGACATATCTCTCGAGATCAGATTTCAAAATCTAAATATTACCCCTCCAAGCTCTACTCGCAAGCTTCGCTTGACATACCGTCAATGGTCCATGATTGGAAGTATTCCACTGTATAGGTCACAACAAATATTTATTACTTATGAAGGTGTTCTTACACAAATTCCTTCTCATCCTGCTATAATAATTAGAGCATCGACCTCAACTCAAGTGCTTGAGGAGGAACATCCCCAATTTTATTAATACAACCAACAATCTGTACGCTCGATACAAAATATGGGATATGACTTCCAGAAAGCTGAAGATTTGAACTTTGGCAAGGGACAACGTATTCCTCTACAACTCCAATGACAGTCCAACAAATCTCGTAGTGGATTGGGTTACAAAAAAACTAGCCCACTGACTCTCTTGAAGCAGAGGTATGATAAAAAGAAACTCAAGTCTTGTAACATGATTCTTCTTTCTTCGATGTCCGAAGGAGAAGCCATGACTGGTACCAGGTCTGACAAAGATTATCATAAAACTTACAAATTATCCCAGAAGATGTTCCTGACAATCTTCCTATTTTGCTAACTTATGTTGCTCCGGTCACAACCGAACCTTGTCCTTCGAAGCCTACTATAGAAGAGAATGGGAAGCAAAAGGAAGTACGCTTCAACAAATTCTTGAAGAAGAATATACCCCAAGGACTTGAAAACCCCTATAATTTTAATATATTGGCACAACTGGCCAATACCTCAGCCCGACTTTCCATATTCGAGTTACTTCATTTGTCGTAAGAGACTCATGAAGCTTTGAGTGAAGATCTGATACATGCAGACTCATGCTTAGCTCAACTCAAGACTCCTGATGAAGAGCCATTAGTGCGTCCTCAATGCCATAACGTGATCGAGAAGATTTCTAACATCACCTTCATGCAAGATGACATGCTACTTAAAGATAATCAGTATGGTAAACCTATGTATTATACCGGTTATATCGGATCTATTAAGGTAAACCAGATTCACATCGACCCTGGTTCTTTACTTAACATTATTCCTAAAAGCCTACTGTGAGGATTGAAGATACCAATGCACAACCTGTATGCAACTAGCACTACCACTCTAGGCTTCAACGCTGGAAGGAGTAACCGTTGGGAAAGATACGCCTAAAAATTCAAATTGGCGATCTACGTACTAAAGTTACATGCTATATGATTGACTCTGACGTATCCTATAATATTTTGCTAGGACTGCCATGGATACATCAGCATAAAATTGTACCCTCTACTCTACAACAATGCTTCAAATATATGAACAACATAAGAGAAGTCAAAACAGAGGTAGACGACCTTAATCCATTCAAAGGTGTCAAAGCCTATTTTGCTGTCTCTGTACTCTATACACCGGAGTATATGAAAGAAGAGGCTAATCAAGATAGTGATAAAACTGAAGCCACCACAAAAGAAGTATATTTGATAATCTGAGTTAAAGGATGTACTACTCATCCTCTCCATCTCCAACAGATTAAAATAAGATATACAACAAATATATCTTTAATCCCCCGTAACTCGTAGCCTACACGGCCTCTCGAACTATTACCTATATTCATTCTTGAATAAGAAATGAGTAATGGGTCCTCAAAGTTCCCTAGTGGGATAATACTCTGAACCAACGGAACACTCTCATTTAGATCATTTAAACGATTCTCTCCAACAAAAATATTTTATTCTTAAAGCCTATTTGTTTTAAGGATATCATATTCCTGATCCCTAATTGGGTTAGAAAAAATCTCACATATTTATTCACCAATCAATAAAAGCAATGTGATTCATGTACATATCACCTCTGAATCATATTCATTTATTATCCCCTAAAGTTTATACAATAGTTCGCCCTTGAACTAATCTTTTTTCTCTTCCCTAGTAGAGTAAACTAGTGAGTTATCACGTCTATATCACCTCTAATAGTATTGCATCCTATAAAATTTATCATTTATACTCAGCATGAGTATGCCTAGAGTGATAAATCTACCAAATTTCTTATAGAGTTATTCCTCCATGTCCATAATACCTCTGAGCAGATATATTCGGTGGGATCCTGGTTGAAAACATATCACGTCCATATTACCTCTGATCTCTTTTTCACTCTAACCTATTATTTATATCTAATAGTAGATATGTAATAAATAAATGGATCCACAATAAATAATTGTTCTTTAAATTTTTTAATTTATTGTTATTAAAAAACTTATAAGAAAAAGCATAAGATAGGTTTTACTCAAGTGGAGTAGAAAGATCAAGAAGAAACTGTATCAGTCGAGCTTGTTGCTGGTCTTTATTTATTATCGCTCTCCTACGTGCTTCGAGCATTCTAGAGTCATCTGTAGCAAATGGAGCCATAGAAGCATATAACTCTATCATCTTGTTTCGAGCATAGTCAAGCTCATTCTTGTTATGCTCAAGCTCAAAAAGTTGTTCTTTTGCTAAATCATAATGTACCAGCCCTTCCCGACGTCGGTCCATAATCACTTTTAATTCCTCTCTCGCTTGCTTAAGCCAGACTTTGAGTTCTTAAATCTGAGTTTTAAGCTGTATCATCCTGTCATTATGTTCATCATGGGCAGAATGATAAAGAGACAAAGAAGAAGTCACCTCTTTCACAGAAGCATTTATTCGGACAGTCTTCTCAGCGTGGATCTTTAAATGCTCCTGAAAAGTGGACTGACGCTCCATGAATTTAGCAGTAATTAACTCATATTCAGCCTGAATTATAGCCGATATGTCCCCACTATTAAGCTGAAGGCATTCATTAATAGGATGCTCAAGGCCTATCAAGATTTTCTAAAGAGAAGCAGCCCTATCTTCTTTCTTAAATTTTTTTATGAGTTGAATCATGCGCAAGCTAGCATCTTTCATATCCTCAAATGATAAACCTTTCTCAAGCAGCAGATTTATCAACTCCTTCAATGTTGTGCAAAAAACAGATGTTTAAGCTTTTACTAAAGCATTAAAGCAAGTGTTTGAACTTGGAGTCACGATAATTTTAGCTAATCCTCGATCATGATGTACGAAGACAGTTATTGTGAGAGTTGTAGCCTCTATACTGGAGACAAAAGAGAAAGAACCCGCTGCTCATTATCTCGAGCTAATAGTGGAAGCTATTTCTGCAATACTGGTCATTTTTACCCTAAGAGTAGTTGAAGCTACTCGTGGTATTGACACGATATCCGCAGTCGGAACCATGATATCAGTAACATAAGTTATTTCAACTCGCGAAACAACCATCTCTTCAACTCTCTCCGGAGCAACTCCTACCACAATTTTCTCATCTAAAACAAAAAATTGAACAAAAAATATGATCAATAAATAATATATTTTAATTAAGATATATGCACGTCGAGCTCCAATGGTGGTACATACTCATCTTCAGGAGTTTGCCCCTCTAAATAAATTCTCAGGCCTGTCAACGAAGCCTCTACCTAAAACGAATTGGCATGAATGAGAAAATTATTATAATCACTCATAGTTATGCTCTCTTCTCAAGCCCAACTGTAACTATAGAAGATTAAGGCTGATCATGGATGTCCTGTCTAGGCATATCTTTGGAGGTTGTAGCAGTAATGTCAGCTTGCGACTCAATCTACTGACCAACTTTAACCCGAGAAGGTAAAATTATTTCTACACCAACGTCTTCTCCGTTATCACTAAACCTGGAATAAGAACATTCCAAAGCAGGTTGAGCCTTTGGATCCACTGACGGAGTAACCTAGTTCTTTGGATCCATCGACAGAGGAGGTATGAATACAATTGATAGAATAAATAGCATCACAACATTAAGGATAAGAGCTGTAAAATCAACTATTACAGGAACAGAGGCGATACTTATTCCTGTAGCTATAACAGGGGGAGGGATGGAAGTGCTAATCCTCTGCACCACTAGAGAAGAGACAGATGGTCCAGGCCACTCCGGTGAACTAATCAGTACGTCAATCAAATTCCTTCTTGAAGGAGCATAAATTTTTGATTTCGATTTTCTAGGCTTCGAGACAACAACCCTCTTCTTGGCGGACCGACCCTCGGTAGGGGACGTAATCTTATGCTTTCAAGATTTATGAACCACTATATCAGGGATAGGTGCATCTGGTTATATATGTGGAAGAGCTATCAATACCTCATCCAGTGGGGTATCATCCTCCTCTTCGATTCAAGAAGATTTAATTGGTTCTGGAATGACTCCTTCTATCGCAGTTCGGAAGATAATCCGTATATATAAAAATCTCTGTAAAATTGGCTGATAGAATAATAAAACTGGGCAAAAGAATGCAATAAACGTAAAGAAGGATTGGGTGCAGGCAGAGTAAAAGTAGCTTTGGTACAACCCATGATAAAATATCTCTATCCACAGGCACCGTCGATTAAACCTCCAGAGTTTGCAAGATACGGAGTAGCATTTCCAACGTACAATTGATCATAGCCAAATTACCTTGCAAAGAGGCTAGGTAAATATGGTTCGAAAGTGCAACCTTAGCTATTCCTATATACCAACTGAGATGGCCGGATAAACATCAGCATTAAAAGACCCCTAATGTCAACCTCGATATGGTGGTTCCCTCATCAATAAAACTTGAACCTTGGTGCTCGGTTGCTACGTTGGGAGCTCCAATTGTTCCCCATGTTTAAAGCTCGTCTAGTTTGAAAAGGTGTGGTATATGTCCATTTAGAAACCTTATTTCTTCAAAGGAACAGGTGTTCTGTCCTGTAAGTCTGAGTCAAGCAGGGAGCCATCAAACTCTGGTTGTGTAAAATCAACCAACCCATCAGATATATAAATGGAAACTTTATGCAAGAAAATTCCTCTCGTCAAGGATTTACTACCAAATTATGAGCAAGCTCCCTTAAACCAGCGTTCAAACGGCACACCATAGCAGGTAGTAATGCCAGTCTATGCTTAAAAACCAGACGAACTACAGGAAATAAAATATTTCTATGAAGACGATCCAATGATCCTGAACCTCCAGGGACTACCCATCTTGGATCCATAAAGAAAAATATTTAGCCAACAAAGCTTCAAACAAGATCTCTGTATGAATGTGTCTCAGATAGCTAATAGCCGGTATGCCTACTATAAAACTGCCGACATGATTCTCAAAGGACTTATCTTCAGCATTATGACTTGCCATGAGTTTTTTAACTCTAGTAGAACTCAAAGGTCAAAGTGGTCGAATCTCTGTACATTATTTCTCGCTTCTATCATTGAAAAGGTATTGAAACCACTTTATGATAAAGACAGTGCCAGAATCAGTATTGTAGTAATGATTACAAGCCAGGTAGTGGCACATTAGTTCTTGATACACTTCAACTAGACGCGGCTCAGTCTTTGCTAAATCTGCCAGTTTTGGGTTGTTAGGCACGTACTTCTCATAAGGAATCTCTCATGTTGGCAGTACAGATATATATTTTATCTCATGTAAGGCGAACCCCAACTCGCCATGCAGAGTGAAAATAGTTCCAGTACTAGAGATATATCGCTCTAACAAAGCCAATAACATATTGGCATTGGGTGCAATGCTATAGCAAGTCGCTGACAAGGCATTGTATAAACCCAAAGATATGAGATTCTAGGCATATTAATCCATTATCCATGTCGTTACTCAATACCAATAGATATTTTCATTGGTCAACCATCTTGGCAGTCGAACGTTCTTTTGAGGATAAATGCCTTCAGCATAAGAATAAATATTTATGAACAAAGGAGACTGAATATGTTGAATCAACAAAGAATCTTTGCTTGGTACGTTCTCGGGATAAAGTCCTCGCATTTGAAATGAATATCCGTCGTTGAAACTGAAGAAACGACCCTGTTTGTAGCTAATTTCCCCCGGCTTAGCTCCATTAGTAGGGCAGTCAAATCTCACTCCATCTTTCGTGGATAAGTAGCATAGGAGAAGGCAGACAGTGGAAAATTTCTTGATATCTCTGGGAGATACATGACTGTCATGACCCGCATCCAGAATAAGGACACAAGTACGCAAATAATGCCCAGTCTACATCGTAACAACGATGTAGAACGCTGTCCAGGTCAACAATCTATCTAAATATCTTACACAATATATATATAAGATACCTGTAATGACATCTCAACTCCAAATGGAGGAACAATATAATATATGATACATGATAATCAATACTCGATCAGAATATAAAGCTAGAGGATGATAAGGCACGATATGAAAGAAAATAGAATAAATACAAGAGTCAAATACAACACAAGTCCAAATCTAAATCTCCACAAAGCCCATAATATATAATACATGCCATAAAGTCTAATTAATGTCAATACAATCTCATAATGGAAGGTCTAAGCCTCTCCATCTGATTGTATTATATCAAGTGGCTCTACGGGTGCTGGCTTAACTATCTCTCCATCCTGTGGCCCATAGTGAGTAGGATACTAATCCTCTATTGAGTCATCTGAAAAATATATTTAGTTAGAATGGAGAAAAGTACAACCTTAATAATAGTTCCAATAATTGATAAAAACTATGAAATAACAATAGTAATAAAAATAAATAATAGAAGTAACTGACTAGACAATATCCCAGAAAGAGAATCATGTATGCAATAAAAATAAACTGAGAACAATATTATATAGAATATCACTGTAATGAACTGGAAATAAGGAAATAAATTAATAGCTTATGCCTTGAAATATTAGTAAAATATGTGATCGGCTTGGGCCTAACACAGGATATATAAATAAATGGGAGCTAGCGTGACCACACGTGAGTTGTATGATCTGCTAGCTGTCACGGGCTACACTATATCACGGACTATAAGGTATGATCACATATTCACTAATATTTCTCCATCCCTCGACTAGTACACAGATCCAAATCATGACACGTTATACACGTATATCATAATGCACGGTCTAATATTATGCACTATGATCACGGTCTATATAATCACGAAAATATTACTATAATTACTGAGTAATCAAGAAATACGACACGACGATCACTGAGTAATTACAACAATAATATCTCATGACAATGATCCATTTATACCAATCTGTGTTACCACCGTATCATAAATTAAATATCTCAATACTAAATATATGTAACATAGAGACTGTCAAATAAGAAAACTATCAGAGAATGTACTCGTCTCTGTCTGAAGCAAATAGTGCCACTCAATTTTTGAGCTGGGTCACACACACACACACACACCTAGATATGAATGGTATGTCAAATTAGGTGATATGAAATAAGAAATGAGCTAAAATAAAATAAAGATGCTTTACTAGATCATTTCTAAGTCACACTAGTTATTTCTAGGTCTCATACTATCTAGTTAGTCTATTTTGGTCATCACTTAGCTAAACTAGCTAAACTAGGTATTACCCTAGAGTTTAAGCTACACCTATCATTAACTTACTATATACTACTATATATATATATATATATATATATATATATATATATATATATATATATATATATATATATATATATATATATATACTACTACTACTACTACTACTACTACTACTACTAACTAGTATTAGCTAACTGTCATATTTATTGATAACTACTACCAACATTCTTACTACCATATATTGATAGCTAACTTACTAAATTGACCAATACAATATACTAATTATCTAACTAAACTAGCTGACCCTTTATATAAGATCCTTACCACTAACCTTGGCTAACAACTCTGCCCTGCAAGCAGGTAACTCAAATAACTGATACTAACAATAGTACTAACTACTAACTCTAATATGTACTAAATAGCTGTTATAAACTAATAACAGACACTAACATATATTTCATATACACTTAACTAGCCCACATCTAATATATATATCCAATGACTGACTAACTTAATTAATAACACTAACATACAACTCACTAATTTACTGATAGGAACTAACCTACTAACCGACACTAACTTAATACTAAATTCCTATATACACTAACATATACAGATACTACTAATATCTAATAAGTACTAACATCAAATACATTAGCTCTCCTTTACTAACTTAACTAATCAAACCTAACTGATATACTATAGTCTGATGCTAACTTAACTTATTACTACTAACAGTTGGTAACTAACACTCATATTAACTTACTAACAACTGATACCTCAAGTAATAAAATCTGTCAGTAACCTTGCTACTTGCCTAAATTGTATTGCACCCAACTCCTGCAATAAGTACCTGTGCATTCCTTGCACTGTCCCATTCATGTATCTTCACAACCAAAACATACTTGGATAGAGAACTGTATTCCATATATCAGTGTAACTGATACATGCCCGAGTCCAAAACTGAGTGCACTTACACCTGACAACACCTACACATAAATCCAATCAGCAACTGAAACGTTCCCCCTTCCTTGCCTCACCTACTTGTATCCAGGCATGCTACTGTCAGAACTGATCCATACTTAGCAACTGTTGTTGCTCGATAATTCCTTTCAACCCAGCAATACTATAGTGCATTCATGCACTACAGTTGGCACCTAACCTGCATCTTGATACTGCTATTAAAGATGATAACAACACACAATCTGAACACTCCTCCTATACAAGCCTGACACACACACACACACACACACACACACACACAAGTATAATATATAAAAATACACTCACATAGTGGTCAATTAAAATGAATATATACTAACACATATACAAAAACTGGTAACCAAAGCTAAATTAAACCACTAAGCATTTAATCAAGCACTTGTGGTGCGCAATATATAATACACTATGATACACCCTTAATGAGGTATCCAAAATCACAGTTTCCCCACAAATATAAT
This sequence comes from Iris macrosiphon, assembly GCA_036927795.1. Taxonomy (NCBI): domain Eukaryota; kingdom Viridiplantae; phylum Streptophyta; class Magnoliopsida; order Asparagales; family Iridaceae; genus Iris; species Iris macrosiphon. The sequence continues at coordinate 15,830,495 of JAYESA010000017.1, read as the reverse complement.
TCCCACATATCAATTACATAATACTAATAATAAACAACTAGTTATAATAAGAACGAAAGAGGAATTGCACAAATCTCCAAAATGTGTTCCGTATCACACTGTATCGTGATACTGCATACTCGTATCCAATTATAGATACGTAGCTAGTATCCCAAGCCCATTCTAAGTCTAATTTGACTAAAATAGTCTCATAATACATACTTGAAGTGTCAATCTCGTAATTCCTCCAAAATACACACAAATTACCATATAAAAGACACAATACACAACCAATTGGCCTAGAACTTCTTCTTATGGGTAGTTCTATGCCATGGGAGGGTTTCTAATGGTCAAATACATGATTTAGAAGCTAGAAGAAAGGTGAATTCAAAATTTTACCTATTGGAAGATGGATTTCTAATAAATTATTTCCATGGACACGATTCAAACATGATCTCCGTGCCAAAGCTCCTTCTTCTTGTGCTCCTTGCAACTCCAAGATCCAATGCTCTTTGAGTGATAAGAATGAGAGGGAATATGATTGAATTGAGAGGGATTGATGGAAGAAATGAAGTGAATTGGGGATCTATAAATTAGGGATCTTAAATTGAATAAATAAATAAAGATGAGAGAGAATGAGGAGCCTCTATATGTGGCCGCCCCCTACTCCCCCTTTCTCCAAGCAATGGTCAATGCCTAATATGCCCCTACTTGTTAGTTATGAAGATAATTAAGAAAAGGCTATTTGGGAAGTCTCTACACTAATGTAAATTAGTCTAATTCTCTTAGTTAATTAGAGGGAATGGGTCTATTGGGCCTAGTCCATGTTGGGGTCACTAGTTGTCATGACAAATCTAATTGGGTTCATAATTGTCTAGTCTAACTATTGGGCTAGCCCACTAATTATAAATAAATAATTTAAATCATAATTAAATATATAGCACACTACTTAAATATAATTTACCAAAAATAAAATACTATGCCAAATTACTAAATTATTCTTATTTGGAAAATTGAGGGTGACAATGACCCTATCATGAACACTGAATAGCCACTTCTCCTTCTCTTTCTTAGGCTGAGAAGATTGATGAATGGCGTCACCAAACAAGCAAGCTGGCTTAGAATATATGCCATTCGCAAAATAAGTGAGAGGTTCGCCGCTTATCAAAGATGTCAACATCCATTCTCCTTGCCCGGCTATCAATAGTTGGCGTGTGCTGGACATCTTCTTATCAGATTTAGAAAACTCAGTGTGCGACAAGTCTTCCAGATAATTGGTATACAAAATTTCAGTAGTAGATCCCATCAGTTCAACTAAATAATCCATATCCAAGTCAACTACAAAAGCCACAAATAAGGAGTTAATAAATATTTAGGAATACGTAAAATAACCCTATTATGAGTCTTTTAAGATTTTAAAGGGGGTATTTTTCCTAAATATTTAGGAACTATGCGCATTTTACAAATACTTCAGGTGATAAGCATATTTTATGTGCCAATCTTCCCAAAAAGACATTTTATGCGCCAATTTGTCAAAAAAAATTATTTGCCAAAAATTGGAGAATGCGCCAACTCGCCAATAATTGGGGAAGTGGGATAACTCGCAAATAATTAGGAAAGTACACCAAAATGGTTATTTCTACTCTGAACGAGCGCCAAGATGGCTATTATTGCTCTGAACGAGAGAAAATACGTCAAAGTGGCTATTTTTTCTCTGAACGAGAGAAAAGTGCGCGTGTACACGTGTCTCTATATTCTATATCTTCATTCTTTTTTTTTTTTATCTTTATGCCATTGTTAAAAGCTTACATTGTACATATAAAAGAGAAAAAAATAGGCAATAGGAAGACAGCCGCCATGCCTATCATAGGAGGATGTGGTATATCTCCTGATGTGAATCTCGATGATGACATATTGAGCCGTTCTCTAGCGGGCCGAGTCACTGTCGGCCTCACCGACAACCTCGCTATCGTTGCCAGAGAAGAAGAAGCCACTCTTTTATCCTTATTGTCCTTGCTGCTCGTCTGAGATTTTCTTGGGGCCATTGCTAAAAGCTTTGAAGGAATAAGAAAGCTAGGGTTTTCTTAAGGAAGAAAGAGACAAAAGAGATTTGAGAGAAATAAAAAAATTCTCTCTCCTCAACCCGCCTATTTATAGATTTGTCGGGGGAGAACTCTTCAATTGCTCTTCGGGATTTGAGTAGCAAATCACACCTACAACCATGTCAGCAAAAGTGTTAGAATTCTGCCCTAAGTGCATGCACAAATATCTCACCAACTTTTATGCTTCTAATTCAAAGTATTTTGAATTCATTTGAACGAATTCAAAAACTTTCAAGGGGATCTTGTAGAAGCATAAAAATACGCCTTATGAAGATGGCATAGTTTTCTACAAATAAACTTAACAGAGGAAGAATGGAACACTTTCTCTCTATTTAGAGGATGGCACATTTTCTACTTGTTTCAAAGGGTGGTACGCTATTCAGAGAACATAACAGTGGCGCACTTTCAAGTTACTTTCATCAGTGCAGACAGGCGTACAATTTATATGTCTTATTTTTCACTCAAGCATTAAATACGACAAATCTGATAGGCTGAAACAGAAATCGAAGAGTCAGAAGTCATCATTACAGCTGGACTGTAACACGCAGACCCAGGTTATCGTTTAACGACCTGGCCGTTGTGCCTATTTTTTCAGAAGTGCACCGTTGTGTCAATTTCTTCTGAAGTGTGTCATTGTGCCATTTTTTTTAAATGTGCGCCGTTGTGCCAATTTCTTCATAAGGGTGATGTTGTGCCAATTACTTCAAAAGTGTGCCGCTGTGCCAACTTTTTCAAAAGTGCATCGTTGGGCCAATATCTTCAGAACTGCGCTGTTGTGCCAATTTTTTCAGAAGTGTGCCAATGTACCAACTTTATCAAAAGTGCGTCACTGTGCCAATTTTATCAAAAGTGTATCGTTGTACCAATTTTATCAAAAGTGCGTCATTGTGCCAATTTCTTCAAAAGTACAGCGCTGTGCCAATTCCTTCAAAAGTGCGCCGTTGTGCCAACTTCTAAAAAATGTGCCATCACAGCCAATTTTATTAGAAGTGCACCATCACGGGTACTTCTTTAAGAGAGCGCTAATATAACCAATATTTTCAAAAGTACGCCAGTCTCCAGACCACTTCTAAAGTGCGGATACTAGTATAACTGACAGTGAGCAGTTATGACTGCGTATTTTACATGCCATGCTTCTCGTAAAAAGTATACAAATAAATATCCCCCATGACTTATGCTTTCCTCATATAGGAAGATACGTGTCAAGCAGGCAGCGAGTTGTGCACCCACTCGGTTAAAATATGGGGTGTTAGTCCACCAAAAGTGCACGCACAATGGTAAAACAGTGCAGACTGTCCAAAGTGCTCACACACTCTCATAACCGCTCCTAAACTCTATAAATACATGATCAGTATATCCATAAAAGGACATGGAGGAACGGAAGAACATATACAGAGTTGGATACAAGAACAGAAGGAGAAAAATATAAGCTTCTTGTGTCGTTGTTGCCAAAGCTTTCTTATTATTCAACTCTCTAAGTTGTTCACAGCATTTCCTATATTTATTCATCATCGAGTGGTCTAAGGAGTAAAATAATCATCCACAGATCAGATATCCACATCTATACTTCTCCAGAATCAATTGTACTCAGATTCATGTTTAGGATCTTTTTTGTACTTTTTTTCTTTTTAATAGTTTGCAATACAAAAGTTTGGTATAAACTTTTATTCGCAAACAACTTGTAGAAATATTTTTATTATTTCACTATTGTTTGTTAATTATATAGTATAATTATATTAGTGTTAGTTAGTATGCTAGTTAATTAGAATTTATTAAGTATTAGTTAGTACTAATTAGTGTTAGTTATGACTTCAGTTAATTAGAATTAATTGGTTAGTGCCATGGATATAATATTTTTGATTTAGTTAGCTAAGATGCAACCATAACTAATTAGATTCCTTTCTAACTAAGAAGATTCTATTATGAAAATTCTAGAAACTAATTAGGGAGTGGAATAAAAAATTATGATTTCCTTCAACCACACCCACTATATGTGGCCTACACTCTCTCTCCTCCTATTTTTTTTTCTTCTTCTCAAAGCTTCTTCTTCCCCAAGCCACTTCCAATTTCACAAAATTTTTATTCCAAACCAATTTCTCCTAATTTCTACTAAATTCTATTTTCAAACCACTCAACTCCACTCATTCTCATTCCCATGGAGGCCTAGAGCATTGGAGCACAATAAGGACCATTGGAAATGAGCTAAGCTAGGAGGATCATTTCTATCTCACCTTCATCGTGTCCAAATTCATAGAGATTCATTAGGATTAAACTCCCAATAGGTGATTCCTTTATTTTCCTAAAATTTTAATGTAGGAACCTAATTAATTTGAACCAATAAAATCTCTCTCATAGGTGGAATTGACTCTCTAGTACTAGATCTAGGTGTTAGAAGCCTCAAATTTAGTAGATCTATATTTTTACCATATGGAATGATAATTTCTATGCTCAATTTGGTAGAATTATGAATCGTGTCCTCTAAGTGTTTGACACTTGTCGCCAAAGAGAATTTTGGTGTCTAATTGAGTTGTGCTTGTGTCCTTGTGTCCAAAATTGGATACCTAGGTTCGTGTCTTGATACTTCATGATATGGATGGTTAGAATTGGCAATTCTTATATAATTATGTTTATTTTTAAATTAGGTGTATACATGTGTTCTTTTGTCCAAAATAACCCAAATTTGTTATAGTATTCAGCCTCGATTTTAGTAGCCATAGCAACTCAGAAATGTTATAACTCCTAACTCAGGATACCGATTAATTTTTCTATTTTTTTTAATAGAACCGCATTGAAGTTATCTTTCCAAATATCTAAATTAAAAATCCAATTCCATCTAGAACTTTTTATAAAATTATTTGAGCATCAGGTGTCCGAAAAGACGATACAAAGGGATATGACATTCTTTAACCCCTAAATTTGTTGAATAGGTCTAATAGGTGCAATATTGGTTACACGTAGGGAACTGAATATACAATATAAGTTTTTATGGGTATTCCTAAAAACATGGATATGACCATAGTTATATCACCAATAGACTAAAGATATAATATAGATGTAGATTAGTATGAAATCCAAGTGATAGGATATTCATTGGTTCATGCATATATTGATATTTTATATGATTTTGGATTTATATCATGGTTGTGGTGGTATAGGAATAGAGTAGCATAGAGTATCTTGGTACCATGGTATAGTGTGATACTAGAGGGTACATGAAGGGTGTTTGATATTTGGTTTGTGTTTATGAGGAGTGTTTTAGTATGTGTGTTGTATTGGTATTACATGGTTTGGGAATGATACCATGGTGTAGATATGTAATTGAGCTAATTAGTATAATGAGAGTTGGTGTATCCTAGTAGTGAGTTGGGTATTGAGCCTAGGATGAGGGTAAGTAAATACCTTAGTACTTGATATCACAATACCCAAGTATCTTTGAGCATGGTAAGTTTGAGTGTGAGGTGAGGAGTTGCATGCTAGTGTAGGTAATAGGAATACCTTAGTATTATGTGATACGTTGGGTACCATAAGATAGTGTGATATCATGGTACTCAAATATCAAGGGTTGTAGGTAAGTGAGGTAAGTTAAGAGTGAGGTATCTTAGTTAGTACTAATGTATTGAGACTAGAATTGGGTAGTATCTTAGATACGGGATAAGTGTCTAGGATATAGGCTAGGTAATGGGTATTAGTCTAGGTAATGGTGAGTACTAGGATATGAGTTAAGATATTAGGTAAATAGGTAAGGTATTATGAGATATTAGTATTTATGAGTCTAGATAGTTATGCATATAGTATATGGTACCTAAAATACCTAGACATATATGGTATTGACCTACAAAACTTAGAAATAGCTAGTATTAACTAATATAACTATATGCCAACCAAATAGGTAATTGTTAAGCAAGAATTTAGGTAGTTACCTACTTTTACCCTATTGACCTAAAATTGACCTAGAAACCCAATTTAAGGCTAGTTAAGCTTGTTCTTGCTTCCAAATCACTCATTGATATGATAATTCATGTATAAGTCACTTGGACTCCAGTTTGGATACTGATTTGGTTTATTGCTCAGGACCACATGCGAGTACATTCTCTGATAGTTTCTTTTGCTTGATATTTTTTTATGATTTATGTTTATAGTATTATTTTACTTGATTCCTGATATGCTGGACATGGATTGGTATTATATGGATTCATTGTCATGAGATATATAGTTTCAGACCTATTGACTTTTCTGGACTAATGTATTACTGGACTAATGTATCTACTAGACTAATATTTTTTTTTGCCTAATGATCTATTCTAGACTATTGAGATTCTTCTTGTCGGGACCTGGATCTATGAGTACTAGTCTGGCAAAGAAATACCTAGGAGACCTGTGAACATACCTTTTCTATCCCATGGTCTTACTGGAATAATAGCAGCCACATACGACACGTGTGGTTTGCCAAATTTTATCCCTTAGTCGATCATATGTCGACTTGGTATTTTAAAATACATAGATAGGTAGTCTTCCTTGATTTTACTCTATACTTGCTAGTTACATTCTTATTTTGTTATGTTACTTGATTCCACATATTAACTTATCTTTACTGTCATACTTACCTGTTTCACTTTATCTATCTTACCATGATATCTTACTTATTTGTTCACTATATTTCTTGTACCATGATTATATGGATTGCTTACCTGTTCATCATGTACTACATTACTATTACTGTTTATAATCCTTATCATTTAATTGGAACTATTATTGGAGTTGTACTCATTCCATCCTGACTGGATAATATTTTAAGAAGTTGTTGTAATCTATGTTCCTAGACTTCAGAGTGATATTATAATTGAGACTGCTCTTACACCATGGATCATAAGGTGACATCTGTAGAGATCTAGACTAGTATTTCTTATTTTCATATCATGTTCTAGTTTTATTTTTTTAGATTATTGTTTGGATTATCTTCGTTATTCATTCTTTCTTTAGAATATTGTGATTGAGTACATGATAGAACTAGTTGTATTAGTATAAATTCTATTGAGGTCTAGACAGCGTTCTATCGCTGATATTGCGGTGTAGGCTGGACATATCATGTACTCGTGTCCAATCATCTAGGTGCGGGGTCGTAATATGAATAAGGCATATCTTATTTGCTAACTCATCAACTAGAAGTATATGGAGGATGTCGTAGTGGCATAATATCTGAAAGAGGTTCAGGGTGTCATCAATTAACTATCGACGATGAAGATGGTGATTGGTGATGAGCTTCAGGCCTGCTGCTTTTGAGTTCTCTACCGAAAAGTTAGGAGATATTAGTGGTGTCTGTGAGTAACTCCGTGCCTGATAGGGTTATTGTCACTACCATATTTCTAGATGAGAGCATTCTTGTCATTTAGAATATCTATTATTTAGTAATTAAATATTATATATGTGCTGCTAATTATTATATTATGTTGTGCTATTTATTATTTATTAGTGGCTAGCCTATGTTTATTTAGACTTGTCATTAGTGGACCCATTGGATTATTATGACACATTGAGCCCAACATTAGACTAAGCTCATTAGACCCTCTTCTTTAATTGATTAAGGAGATTAGCTTAATCCTTATTAGTTTAAAGACTTTCCAATATAGCCCTTCCTAATTAAACCTTATGACTAGCTAGTAGGGGCATCTTAGATATTTTATTGTGACTTGGAGAGGAAGAAAAAAGGGCCGACCATATGAGGACTCATTATTCTCTCTCATCTTTATTAGTTTATTTCATTTAGATTCCCAATTATGTTCTTCCCTAAATTGACTCATCCCTCCACAAATTTAACCTAATTCACACTTATTCTCTCTCAATTTTATCATCTAAGAAGTATTGGAGCTTGGATTGCAAGGAGGACTTGAAGGAAGAAGAATTGGCAAGGGAATTGTGTCCATTGAGCATTTTATTGGGAATCCATCTCCCAATAGGTAAATTCTGAATCTATCCCTTAATTTAAACTCTAATTTATGCATTTAATCATTAGGAATAATCGATTGGCTTAGGGCTACCCATAGGATCAATAATTAGGTTTATATGACTTGTATTATGAAAGTTATATGGTAATTTGTGTCCAATTAGAGGAAATTATGAGTTTGATACATTGTGTGTGTCATGAGACCAATTTGATCTAATTGGACTTAGATCGGGGTTGGGAGACTAGCTACGTATCCACAGTTGGATACGAGTAGGCCGTATCACAATACGATATGATACATTCTGATACGAGGTTCATTTTGGATGATTTGTGCAAATTCTCTTGAATTCTTATTGTAGCAAGTTACATTAGTTATATATAGATGTTATATATGTGTATAAATAATTATTGTGAAGAATTTAAGGTTTGGTATTTTATTTGAGTATGTATCATAGTGTATTAGATATTGTGCACCTAGTGTTTGATTTAATGTCTAGTGTGTGTGGGGGTATGTCATATTTATAATATATATATGTATATATATTTATATACTGATATTGTGAGTTGTGGCTTAATGATGTTGTGGTGATTGGGAGTTGAGGAGTACATATGTATCAGTCACTGTGACAAGAGGATATGAAGTGCCTGTGTATATGTGTTGCACTGCAGTGTGTGTGTAATATTGGGGGGGGGGTCGAGTTATTAATAAGATCACAACAGTAGCAAGATATTGTTGTTGCAGATGTTGTTGTTGTGGGTTGGTGTTGCTTTGATTGTTGTTGATGTTGATGTTGGTGTTATTGTTAATGAGGTAACTCCTATGGTTCGTTCAAACCTATATCAGCAACTAAGCACCTTGGTTGAGCAGTAAGCACCTTGTAGCAGTCCTTAAGAGCTAAAGGGTCGGGTTGTGTGTATTAGTTCGGACCTTGTTATCATTATAAGTATCAAACCTTCATGCGTTAGTTTCAGACTTCGTGACTTAAGTAACATCAGCTATTAAGAACCATGTATCAGTCAACAACAGTCGAGTTGCTATGAAGATGAAAGAAAAGTGGGGTTTTTACCTGTAGTGCTGGTAAAGGTCTGATAGCAGCTATTATTGTTATTGTGTTTTTGAGGTAGAGAATCTGTATAGCAGTAGACAGTGAGCAATGCCTGGAGGTGGTGTGCAGCTGCAACTTCGGGAGTGTATCCATAGAACCACTGTCACCCTCATATTTTTATTCAAGGATAGTTTGGTAATTGACATGGGTAATTTTAAATTTAGGATTGATTGTATTTAAATATTGGGCATGCATAATTAATTAATTATTGTATTATTTATTGATTGTTAGTTATAGATTTATTTTAGACTTGTATAGTGGACCTAACCTATTTAATTGGATGGATGAACCAACATTTTGGATGGGTTTAGTTTGAGCCCATGAATTAGGCCCATGGATTAGAAAGTTGGATTAATTAGTAAAACCATTAAACTAGAACCTTTCCTCCATAATTAATTTTTTTATAAGAGGCCCCAAGGGGTAATTGAGATATTTTACTTTGCATGGAGAGTGTGTATATGGCCGGCCCTAGAGTAAGGAGAGAGAGTGCTCATTTTATTTCAATTCCCAATTCTTTAGATCTACATTCTTCTCTCTTCCAATTTTCTTCATTCCCTCATTATTCCTTCACCAATTATTCAAAAATTCCTTCTCAAATTCTTCATTGAGGCTTCTACATCAATGATCTACAATAAGGAAGCAAGGAGCAAGGAGAAGAAGGCCAAGATCTACAAGGAGAGAAACTACTTTGCATTTGGGGACTTATTAAAAATCTATCTCCCAATAGATATATTTTAGTTTTTCCCCTTCTAATAGACTTTAGATCTAAGATTTAACTATGAGAAACCAACCCACATGCATAGGCTACCCATAGAAATTGGTTTTAGGTTCATCGGAGACCTACGATAGAAGTTATGTACATTTTGGTACCAATTTTGGAAGAATTTCGAGATTGGCACATGTAGTGGTTGTCATTGGGTCTAATAGATCTAAATGATATATGATTGCTTATTTGTGACTAGTGTTATATCCACAATTGGATACGTGTAGGTCGTATCTCGTCAATTTGATAAAACGGGTTAATTTTGGGGGTTTCCCTCCGACACGGGGCCTTGTGCATATCACAATATAACATGGACACGTAGTTAATCTAATTAATATACTTATTATTCATATTTAGTGTATTAGACTTTTTCGTGTCCTTCAGGATGCGTTTGGTTGTGTGTTAGAGCCGTATCGCAAGTGTATCATAGAGTTAGTATGATACGGGTACGATGCACTCCACGCGTTTGATATTTTGTCCTCTTTCCTATACGTACATGTATATTTATATATATATGTGATATTCTATATAATATATTGTATATGATAGTGTATATGAGTTAGTGTATATGTGTGTGTCTAAATGTATGTATATTATAGAGTGTATCATTATATATATATGTATATATATTGTAGTTATTTCATCCTATTGCTGATATTCTGAGGCACATTAGTTTAGATTGCAGTTATTTCATCATATTGCTGATATTCATATTGTTGATCTATATTCTCGTATATTACTTGTATATCTATTATTTATTTATTCATATGTTTAGTAATCTTGTATTTTATTTTTATATTTGTTTATATGCTCGATTATGCTATTGAAACTGCTTTCAGAGGTATGTACTTCGCTCCAATCCTGACTGGATATATTTTTCCAAATGACTGGCTTATAGAGCAGTGTCCTACATTCTACGGGCCGTAGGATGGCGTACCTATAGAGGATACTCTTGTAGACCAAGAGGACTTAGTTGCAGAGTCCGAGGAGGTCTAGTTTATTTATGTTGGCTTATATTAGACTATTATTGTTGAGATTCACAACTTGTATATTATTTCAGATTATGGATTGTATCTTATTCTTTCCTTCGGTATTCCATTTGTGCATTATTCTTCCTTAGTTTATTTTGTAATTGAGATTAGTTATACTTGTGAGGTACCATATTGCTCCTCCATTTGGAGTTGAGATGATTGACAGGTACCATATTATATTATTGAGATATTAGATAGTTAGAAATGACCCAGACAGCGTTCTACCGCCGATTCTACGATATAGGCTATGCATAACCACGTACTCGTGTCCGAATATCTGGGTGCGGGTCATGACATATTTTTAGTGGTGGTCCATGCAGGTCTAGATTATTATCGTAGTTGTGCTCGTCTAGAGTACTGCTATGAGCCTGCTGTAGGAAATATGATTTAGGCTGAGAGTTTACTCAATCACAACTAGGAAACATTCCAAATCTATTTTTGTAAATCCTTATCTATTGAATATTGCTTTACTTTGAATAAGTTATGTCCTTTTTTGATGATATCGTATCATATTCAATATTGATTCCGTATTTCAATCTATCTTCAGGATGTCGTCGAAGACGCGTTCCCAGCGATTAGGTGCCGCGAGAGCACGATTAGTCACTTTATCACCCTTGAGGGAAGCACCCTCAGACGATGGTCCAGCACCTACATTCAGGAGGTCAGCTTCACCGGTCCAGGTGGGCATATCGGCAACAGATTTCGGAGGTGCTCTACCTCTGGTACCCTGGACAGGGCAAACAGTTTTCGAGGATATTCCACCTCCACCACCAGTAGTTGATCAGACGCAGATGTTCACGCTCTTTCAATAGATGATGGAGGTGCAGCAGCGACAATCAATGGTCCTGCGATAGAGCATGGAGAATGCTCACCAGATCGCATTTGCAGCAGTTGAGAGAGCTACTACAGTCCATCCACAAACGATACCAGCTACGTTTATTTCTCAGCAGCCAAGGTCGGGTACCATCATAGACTTCAAGAGGATAGGCCCGAAGGACTTTAAGGGTACAGAAGAGATTATCTATGCGGATGAGTGGATCGAGGATATCGATCGGAACCTGCGGCTGGCACAGATTCCAGAGATGCTACAAATAGAGGCAGCGGGATGTATGATGTTCGACATTGCTTTGACATTATTTCAAACAAACCCCAGGATTGCAGTACCAGGACTCACTTGGAAAGCCTTCAAAGAGCTTTTCAAGGATAAGTTTTTCCCAGACGTAGCTCTTACGTCCTTGGAGAGCTAGTTCCAATACCTCGTCCAGGGAGGTATATCAGTGGACGAGTATACGGTAGAGTATTGCCGACTAGGTTACTTCGTGGAGGGTCAGAACCCTAGAGGCAGTGCTAGGAAGTTCAGGAAGGGCCTGAACCGGGAGGTCAAACCCCATACCGACGAGATCCTACCACCACCTTCGAAGAGATTCTCAAGCTGGCACAGAGAGCGAAGGATGACTTAGAGCCTGGCTCTAACAGGCCGAGGAACACAGGAGGATCCAGCACCAACACGGGTCCAGCGAAGAGGCCTCACTTCAAGCAGCAGCACCAGAGGCCTTACTAGCACCAGAGGCAGCAGTATCACGGGCCAGCTAAAGCGTCGACTCAACAGATGCATTAGATCCAAAGGGCAGCAGTTTTATGCACTTTCTGTAAGAAGCAAGGACACAGATGGGACGCATGCAAGATGAGGCTAGGCCAATGCTTATTCTGTTGTTCGAAAGATTATCAATTATGGGCTTGTCCCAAAGTCCTAACTCGTCCAGTTTAGGGTAGAGGACAGGCACAGAGGGCACCCACTAGACCACCAGTGGGACAGCAGCAGAGAGGACCTTTTCCACCGCAGTAGCAGCAGTTTGCCCAGCATCAGCAGCAGAGAGGAGAGCAACGATAGGGGCAAGCTTTTTTCCTTGAATGTCGAGAAGGAGGAGCTGGTTGGTGATGTCATATCAGGTTCTATTTATTTTGATTCCTTTCTAGCTCATATTTTGTTCGATTCTGGTACTTCTTATAGCTTTGTATCTGTATCTTTTGCTTTGAGACATTGTCTTGAGTCTGAACCATTGGCGCAGACTTGCAAGATCATGACCTGGGGTAGCATTATCCGGGTCAGTGATGTTTGCAAGAACCAGAGAGTTTATTTAAGAGGCCGTGAGCTGAGCGTATGTTTATATGTAATGCCACTTCCGAGTTACGATATAGTACTCAGGATAGATTGGTTGAGTAGACATCACGCTAGTATCGATTATCGTGGAGGCAGAGTTTTATTTCAGTCGCCAGGAGAGCCAGATTTTAAGTTTGTTCGAGGAGTAGAGCAGAGTGAAGGCAATTTCTGTGGAGCTTTGGTAGAAGAACAGAAGCGGCCACATCCATTGATTATATATTTCATGGATGTCTTTCTAGAGGAGTTGTCGGGGTTACCGCCGGACAAAGATATGGAATTATTTATAGATTTAGTGCCAGGCACAGAGCCTATATATTAGCATGTCTATAGAGTAAACAACAACGAACTGACAGAGTTGAAGAAGTAGGTAGATGAGTTGCAAGACAAGGGCTTTATCCATTCCAGTTCATCACCATGGGGTGCTCCAATATTTTTTGTACCAAAGAAGGATGGGTCGGTACGTATGTATATCGACTACAGGGCACTTAATAACCTCACTATCAAGAACAAATACACATTGCCGCGAATTGATGACTTGTTTGACCAGTTGAGCGAAGCGAAGGTATTCTCAAAGATAGACTTGAGGTCAGGGTACTACCAGGTGAAAGTGAAGAGGGAAGACATCCCGAAAACAACTTTCAGGACTCGCTGTGGGTAGTTCGAGTTCTTGGTGATGCCGTTTGGGTTGACCAATGCCCCAGTAGTATTCATGAACCTGATGAACAAAGTATTTCATTAGAACCTGGACCAGTTTGTTATAGTCTTTATTGATAAAATTTTGATATATTCAAAGATCCCAGAGTAGCATGAGCAGCACTTGAGGATTATTCTAGAGACCCTCAGGAAGGAGAAGCTGTATGGCAAGTTATCGAAGTATGAATTCTTCCTTGATAAGGTTGAATTTCTCGGACATGTTATTACAGGAGATGGAATCTCGGTGGATCCAAAAAAGATTTTAGCAGTTGAATCATTGTCTACCCTGAGTTCAGTAACAGAGATCAGGAGTTTCCTTGGATTGGCGGGCTACTACCGGAAGTTTGTTCAGGACTTTTCCAGACTTGCAGAGCCGATGACTAGACTAACCAGAAAGAAGGAGGAATTCGTCTGGACTGAGGATTATTAGTCAATATTTGAGGAGATGAAGAGGAGGTTGACTACTACTCCTATCTAGACATTGCCATCAGGAGCAAGAGGATTTTTTATTTACAGTGATGCATCAGAAAAGGGTTTGGATTGTGTGTTATAGCAGCACAAAAAAGGTGATTGCCTATGCTTCTAGGCAATTACGTCCTATGAGAAGAACTACCCTACCCATGATTTGGAGTTGGCAGCGATTATCTTTGCTCTCAAATTGTTGAAACACTACTTGTATGGAGAGAAAGTAAAGATCTTCACAGACCATAAGAGCTTGAAGTATGTGTTTACACAAAAAGAGCTCAACATGAGATAGCGACGATGGTTGGAGCTGATGAAAGACTTTGACATATCTTTGCAGTACCATCTAGAGAATGCCAACGTAGTCGCGGATGCTTTGAATAGGTATCCCGTAGCTATGTTCTTGACTAGAGACAGATATTTATTAGCAGATCTTGACAGTTTGGGTATTGAGGTACTAGTTCCTGGAGTCGCAGCACAGATGTGGGGACTTCAGGTACAATCGAAGCTGATGGACCGGGTCAAAGTCGGACAGTATGAGGATAAGTCTCTGAGGAGCATCAAAGCAAAGGTTCAGATGGGGCTGGCAGAGGACTTCATCATTGCAGATGATAGATTATTACGACACGGTACTAGGTTGTGCATACCGAGAGGAGCATTGTGCAAGAAGATTCTGCAGAAGGTGCATCGTTCTTAGTATTCTATGCATCCAGGTGCCAATAAGATGTATACAGACATGAGGAAGCATGTATGGTAGTATGGTATGAAGTGGGAGGTAGCTAGCTAGCTTCGTGTTCAGATGCTTAGTTTGCCAGCAGGTCAAGGCGGAGAGACAGAGGCCAGGTAGATTGCTTCAGCCTTTACCCATTCCGGAGTAGAAATGGGAACATGTGACCATGGATTTCGTATCAGGACTTTCGCGTTCTCCAGGAGGCAAAGATCGATTTATGTCATCGTGGACAGGTTGACCAAATTAGCCCACTTTTTGCCATTTAAAGTGGGTACATCTATGGAGAGACTTACGGATATGTATGTGCGCTCAGATTGTACGGTGTTCCAATGAGCATAGTCTCAGATCGGGATAGTCGTTTTATGTTCCACTTCTGGAGGAGTTTACAAGCTAGCTTGGGCACTCAGCTCAAGTTTAGTACCGCATATCACCCTCAGACTAACGGACAGTCAGAGAGGACTATTCAGACTCTCGAGGACATGCTACGTACCTGTGTTTTAGATCTTGGAGGTTCTTAGGAGAATTACCTTCACTTGGTAGAGTTTTCATAAAATAACAGCTACCAAGCCAGCATTAAGATATCACCATTCGAGGTATTGTATGGAAGGAGATATCGCTCTACGTTATCCTGGGATAATATTGGTGACAAAGATTTATTAGGACCAAAGAGGGTAGTGGATGCAATAGAGAAGGTGAAGCTTATCAGGGATAGACTTTGAGTGACGCAGGACAGACATCGACATTGGGCTGATAGCCACCGGAGACCTTTGGAGTTTGAAGTATAGCTTTAGTTTTGTTTTGCTTGTATTTGATTATTGTTTGTTAGAGTGCTAAGGTTGTATTTCATGCTAGGTTGGCAGTATAGTTTTCTTGAGGATTTCTTCGGCACGTGACATAATTCATTTCGGTAGAGGCGGCAAGCTTAGTCCACGATTTATCGGACCTTTTAGTATTCTTGAGAGGATCGGTGCAGTTGCATACAGACTAGACTTACTACCTGTATTAGAGGGAGTGTACAACGTGTTTTACGTGTCGCAGCTGAGATGGTACGTAGCAGATCTCAGTCATGTGTTGGATCACTCGAAGATAGAGGTGGGCCCTACTCTTAGCTATCCAGAGCTGCTAGTAGAGATTCTGGATCAGAGAGAGAGAGGGTGCTGAGGAACTAGACGATTCTTTTGGTACGCATCGCGTGGAGGCATCACTCGCCAGGAGAAAGTACCTGGGAGCGAGAGACCGAGATGCGCGAGCGATATCCATATCTGTTCGAGCCGTGAGGTATAATTTTTTCTTGCATTGTATTATTTGCTTTTGGTAGTTAGTTTTTTCCTTAATTTCGAGGACAAAATTTTTATAAGGTAGGTAGGATTGTCACCCTCATATTTTCATTCAAGCTAGTTTGATAATTGACATGGATAATTTTAAATTTATGATTGATTGTATTTAAATATTATGCATGCATACATGCATAATTAATTAATTATTGTATTATTTATTGATTGTTAGTTATAGATTTATTTTAGACTTGTATAGTAGACCTAACCTATTTAATTGGATGCATGAACCAATATTTTGGATGAGTTTAGTTTGAGTCCATGAATTTGGCCCATGGATTAGGAAGTTGGATTAATTAGTGAAACCATTAGACTAGAACCTTTCCTCCTTAATTAATTTCTTCATGAGAGGCCCCAAGGGGTAATTGAGACATTTCACTTTGTATGGAGAGGGTGTATATGGTCGGCCCTAGAATGAGGAGAGAGAGTGCTCATTTTATTTCAATTTCTAATTCTTTAGATCTACATTCTTCCCTTTTCTAATTTTCTTCATTCCCTCATCATTCCTCCACCAATTCTTCACAAATTCTTTCTTAAATTCTTCATTGAGGCTTATACATCAAGGATCTACAATAAGGAAGCAAGAAGCAAGGAGCAAGAAGAAGGAGGCCAAGATCTACAAGGAGATGAGCTACTTTGCATTTGGAAACTTTTCATTGGGAATCCATCTCCCAATAGGTATATTTCAGTTTTTACCCTTCTAATAAACTCTAGATCTGAGATTTAACCATGAGAAACTAACCCACATGTATAAGCTACCCATAGAAATTGGTTTTAGGTTCATCGGATACCTACTGTAGAAGCCTGTGTATCTTGGTGCCAATTTTGGAGAAATTATGAGATTGGCACATATAGTGGTTGTTGTTGGGTTTAATAGATCTAAATGACATATGATTGCTTGTTTGTGACTGTCACGCCCCATTCCCAAAAATACACGGGACCAGGCCACATGACAATAGCCAGCTGACACGTCTCCGAGGATATCCCAATTTAATGGATCCTAACGAAGAGTGCTATGCTGTCCTAAATACTAACAAGTCCAATATTAACAACAACAGGTAATCAAATCTCATCCACAATATAAACAACAAGAATATACTAATAATAACTGCTGGAAGATAAACTCCAGTCTCAAAATATCATAGTACAACCAAGAATATCTGGTGGGGACAAATCCACTACTATAACGAAAATAAAGTACTGAAATGATAGATAAAAAGAGTAATGACTAGGGCATCGGCTGACTAGATAATAATACACCCAATCCTAGGCAGAATGCCTACCAACTGATCATGAAAACTCTGACGGTAGCATCTCTAGCTCCTCCTTGGTAGCGTACCTTGTCTCCTGTCCTGCGCCGTACACTGTGGGGTAATATGTCTCGTCCAAATTTGGAAAGGTATCAGGTCCTCAGAGGGACGTAATAAGATACATAGAAGCATGCCATATATATATAAATACTGAATAAAATAAATACAATAAAGGGTGTGCTAACCATCTAAGTGAATGCAGTATGAGGACAACTTTGGTACATACGGGTAGGCGTAGGCATAACGTCCAATACCCCAAAAAGCGTGGCAGCAGTGCAGTATATCGTCCATATCGCTCTGAAGAACGTGGCAGCAGTATAGCATATCGTCTATATCGCTCCGAAGAACGTGGCAGCAGTGTAAAGGGAGTCATTGGATCCGTGGCTCCTTTGGATACTACGGATTCCAATATGTGTATCCCATACGCCTACTAGTGTCCTTTCTGCTCAATGTAGATACACAAGTCGAATACTCGACGTGCGTACCCCGTATATATATGCCAAGTCTCTACTAATATAAAATCCTGAATTACGCACTAACCGTGATGTATGTCACACGCACCGATAGCTAGTCGAGTACGCGAACCCGTATCCCAATATAAATTTGTCACTGTAAAACGTGTAAGAGTGTCAGGTCTCGGAAGATACCAGAGTATCCTCCAATGGGGTGAGTCTGCTAATGACTAGGTCAAGAACACTAATCATCGACGCATCCGTCGACTGCACCCGAGTCAATCTCGGACGCGCACAGTCATATGAAATAAAGAATAAACTATCATACAACATATGCAATATTTAATTTAAATAGTAAATATGGCAAGGTATCTTGTCTGGGTCCTCAAGCTGTGAATGCTAAAAGTCTGTTCCTGCGGTATCTCCTGGCTGGTCCAGTGACCCTAAACACACAATATAATATAGTAAATATTGTCATCATACACTAAGCAATACATATACACGACTACGACGCTACTCTTAGGTACTGGCGCAAGATAACGGCAGGTCAACTACAGAGTCTCGTGTGCACGTAGCTAGGGTGCACACGTGTCCTGTCCTCGATTATCGTATCTCTCACAATAATAAATTATCGAAGTTATGGGTTACGAACTATTTCTGATCTGTGTGAATACATGTCCTTGGTTTCCATGTTCAAACATACTTGATTTGTGTTCCAATTTTTTGGGTGAATTACTAGCCCTTGATAACAAGTCTTATGATTAAGGTAATTGCTAGTTATTAAATAAATTCTAAATCTTGTTAATCATCATACCTTCATATATATATATAGTTTAAAGTTAATTAAGTTGTGTCCAAGACTACGACACTCAATACGATGACACAACGAACCTATATGAACACGATACGAAGAGGGAGGAGTATAAGGCATTTACCTAGTTGGCTGGATGAGGGTCTCCTCGCTGACTGGTTGTCCTCCGGTGAGTGGTGGGGCTCCGACGTCAGCTGGCGAGCAAGGCAGTAGCGGCAGCGGCAGTACTGTAGCAGATGCAGCAATGGCAGCAGCGGGTTGGAAGTGGTGTTGGGTGGTGGAGACGGTGGAGGTCCGATGGGTGCAGGCGGAAGGAGGTATGCAGTGGTGGCCTGAGGGGCTGGCGCTGTTGGAAGGTCGGGGGAGGGGTCGTCGGTTTGATAGAGGATGGGTTGATAGTGAAGAGGATGGTGATGATGGAGGGGGTTTCGGCAGTTGCAGGCGGACTGGCAGGGTGGTCCGGCGTTGAGGGGCAGTGCCGGCGGGTTGCAGGCCGTGGAGCCATCCGGTCGGGTAGGGGGAGGGGCTCGGTTTGGAAAGAAAGGGAGTCGGCTAGGGTTTCTCTTTGGTGGTGAAGAGAAATGAGTTTTAGGGTTTTAATGTAGGGAACATGTGTATTTATATGGGAGGGGGTTTATGGGCTGGCCTCGGGACTTAAGCCTATCCGGCCTTGTTAGGATGGGGCTGGTCCACATGAAAGGGTGCACGTGGGCTTGGTTAGGTTTTGTTTAGGGTGAAATTGGCCTCTAATTTAATTTAATTAATAATTAATGCGCAAGGCATTCATTTAACGGACATTGCGTACCTAAGGTGAGACGCAATAACAAGTATCTAAGGTTACACAATGGTCAGATGGGTAGTCTGGCATGTCTAGGAGGTGTTTGCGATATTGGGTTGAAGGTAACTGCTAGTATGGTCGAAGCAACGGTAAGGGGTATTAAGACATATAATTTCCTTACATTAATTCTAATGGTTCCCAAATAAATTCTAGTCTCCTAATTTAAATAAAATAAATCCTAAATTGTCGAAATAGTTTACAATCTACCCTCCTTAGAGTATTTCGTCCTCAAAATTAAAACATACGTAAGGTAAGAACTACTGACTGAGATTAAAATGCTACTACATACCTAGTCCTTCGAAGAGGTGGGGATAACGCTGTCGAATATCCTCCTCACGTTCCCAGGTCAATTTGCCAGGTGCATGATGTCTCCATGCGACACAACTAGGGGATAGTCTGACCTCGAAATACCTTCTCACTTCTGTCCAGAATCTCAATAAGCTTCTCTTGGTATGATAAACTCGGGCCGACTATGATTTCTGAATGATCAAGCACATGACTCGGATCTGGTATGTACCTCCTTAGCTGAGATACATGGAAGACGTCATGGACTCCTTCTAAAGTTTGCAGTAAGGCTAGCCTGTAAGCAACCTCTCTGATACGTTCTACCACATCGAATGGTCCGATGTACCTTGGACTCAGCTTTTCTCTGCCTCCAAATCTGATAGTCCCACAAGTAGGTAAGATCTTTAGAAATACGTGATCTCCGACCTAGAACTCTAGGGGTCGTCGATGCGCATTTTCCCAGTGCTTCTGCCTATCCTGTGCTGCTCGCAGGTGCCCTTGGATCTTCTTCACCTTCTCCACTGTAGGAACAACCAACTCTGGCCCAAGAATCTGTCTCTCGCCTATATCGCTCCAACATACTGGGGAACGATACTTTCTTCCATACAACGCTTCAAAGGGAGCCATTTGGATGCTCGCTTGATAGCTGTTGTTGTAGAAAAACTTGACCAAATGTAAATGGTCCTTCCATAATCCTCCAAAATTAAGCATTCACGCTCTTAACATGTCTTCCAAGGTCTGAATAGTGCGCTCGGACTGGCCATCTGTCTGCGAATGATACGATGTGCTAAACTTCAGGCGGGTACTGAGATTCTCTTGCATACTTTGTCAAAAGTAAGATGTAAATCTCGTATCCCTGTCAGACACGATACTAACTGGTACTTTATGCAGTCGCACAATCTTCCTCATGTACATATCTGCTAAGTCCTCCGTAGATAGCCCAACTCTGAAGGATAAAAAGTGTGCGGACTTGGTGAGTCTATCTACGATCACCCATACTGCATTGCGACCACTAGGACTCTTCGAAAAGCCCGTAACAAAGTTCTTAGTGATATGCTCCCATTTTCACTCCGGTATCGGGAGCGGTTGAAGTAATCCTGCAGATCTCTGATGCTTAGCCTTGACTTGCTGACACACCAGGCACTTCACCACAAAGTGTGCTATCTCTCTCTTTATTCCATGCCACCAGTAGCACTGTCTCAAGTCCCTGTACATCTTTGTACCTCCTGGATGAATAGAGTAGGTCAAACTGTGTGCCTCTGACATCAACTCCTGACGAAGTTCTCCATTTGGAATATAGAGACGATCTCCACATCTCAAAGTCCCATCCTCATGTATACGCAGTCCTGTCTGTATTCCTGCCTCTGTCCTCTGTCTAAGCCTCTAAAATCTGGCGTCTGTCGGCAAAGCAGTCTTGATCCTCTCTACTAATGTCGA
Source organism: Iris macrosiphon (assembly GCA_036927795.1). Lineage (NCBI taxonomy): Eukaryota > Viridiplantae > Streptophyta > Magnoliopsida > Asparagales > Iridaceae > Iris > Iris macrosiphon. The sequence goes on along the minus strand of JAYESA010000017.1, from coordinate 15,809,060 downwards.
TTGTAACTGAAAACTCGACAACTGTCTGTCTTTTTCGGGCATAATGACTTCTATACCCATCTGCTCTAGATCTCTCAACAGATGTTGCTGGATAGTCAAGAAAAATGCTATGGGTCTTCTGCTCAATGTGTCAGCTACCACGTTGGCCTTTTCGGGATGGTACTGTAGTTCGATCTCAAAGTCTGTCATCACCTCGAGCCAACATCTTTGTCTCTGGTTCAAGTCCTTCTGGGTGTAGACATACTTCAGGCTCTTATGATCAGTGAATATCTCCACTCTTTCTCCATATAGGTAGTGTCTCCAAAGCTTCAAAGTAAAGATCACTGCGGCAAGCTCCAAGTCATGAGTAGGATAGTTCTTCTCATAGGTCCTCAATTGTCTAGCGGCATAGGCCACAACCTTTCCATGCTGCATCAAGACACATCATAATCATTTTTCGGATGCATCGCTATAGATCATGAATCCTCCGGGTCCAGAAGGTATGGTCAAGATAGGTGCTGTAGTCAGACGCTTCTTCAGTTCATCGAATGCCTTCTGACAATCCTCTGTCCAAGTGAACTCCTGCTCCTTATGGGTCAAGCGGGTCATCGGTTCTGCGATCTTCGCAAAGTTCTCCATGAACCTCCAGTAATATCCGGCAAGTCCTAGGAAACTCCTCACCTCGGAGACATTGGTAGGGGTTGGCCATGTCTCTACTGATAAAATCTTTGCCGGATCTACTGAAATACCATCTCCTGAGATAACGTATCTAAGAAAAGAGACACGATCTAGGAGAAACTCACACTTGCTCAGCTTGGCGTACAACCTCTCTCTCCTCATCGTCTCTAACACTAGTCTCAAGTGCTCTTCGTGCTCCTCATAGCCCTTCGAATATACCAAGATGTCGTCGACGAAGACTACCATGAACCGGTCTAAGTATTGGTGGAATACTCTGTTCATCAAGTTTATAAACATGGTAGGCATATTCGTCAGTCCAAAAGGTATCACTGAGAACTCGTAGTGACCATATCGAGTCCTGAATGCTGTCTTTTGAATATCTTCTCTTCGTACCTTCACTTGATGATAACCTGATCTCAAGTCGATCTTTATGAACACCACTGCTCCTGTCAACTGGTCGAATAAATCATCAATTCGCGGCAGGGGGTACTTGTTCTTGATAGTCAAAGTATTAAGGGCTCTGTAATTAATGCACATACATACTGTTCCATCCTTCTTAGGTACAAACAATACTGGTGCTCCCCAGGGTGATGCACTAGAACGAATAAATCTCTTGCTCTGCAACTCCTCTAATTATAGCTTTAGCTTATTTAGTTCCTTCTTCTCTAATTGGTATACATTAGAAGATACCAGTGCTGCTCCGGGTACTAGCTCAATAGTGAACTCTACATCTCTATCTGGCAGTAAGCCTTGTAATTCTTCAGGAAAAATATCCTCGAATTCTGTAACTATTGGTGGGGGTACCATCTCCATAGCCATATAAGTTCTAGTTGTCTGTCCTACTTCTTGCTCGACGGTCCCTCACATGTACTCGAACTCCGGTTGATCTGGCGATCTAAAAGTGACGCTACCCTTCCGGCAATCCAGTATGGCATTATACTGGCTTAACCAGTCCATGCCTAGCACAATATCAAAGTACGGCATGGGTAATACCAGGAATTACGCTCTCATCTCTCTGCCATATATGACTACCGAGCACGTTCTAATAATGCTGGTAACCAGCACGATACCTCCTCCGGTAAAAATTTTCCAACTCTTAGGTAAGGGAGAAGTCGCTACTCTATGCATTGCTACGAATCTACTAGATATAAATGATAGCGTAGCACCAGAATCAAACAATGCAGTCGCAGGTAATGATACAACTAAAATAGTACCTGTGATAGCTTCCCCTTCTGTTTCCTCCTCAGTAGCTGCTAGTGTAAAGGCCTGTCCGTGCCTCAGTCCTCCGGCCTGCTGTCGGGCTCGATCAAACTGTGTCTCCTGTGGGGCCAAAGGTGGTCCCCTCTGAAATCCTCCAGGTGCTGGTGGACGCTGGCCTCCCGGCGGGGATAGTATCCTTGGAATTGGTGCTGCTGGCCTCTGTCCGGTCTGCGGTTGTCACGCCCCCGTCCCAAAATATACGGGACTAGGCCACATGGCAATAGCCAGCTGACACGTCTACGAGGATATCCCAATTTAATGGATCCACGAAGAGTGCTACGCTGTCCTATAATACTAACATGTCCAATATCAGTCAATAACAGGTAATCTAATCTCATCCACAAAATAAAGAGCAAGAAGTACTAAATAAACTGCTGGATAATAAATACCAGTCTCAAGATGTCATAGTACAACCAATAAAGTCTGGTGGGAACAAAGCCACTGCTATGACGAAATAAAGTACTGAAAAGCGATATAAAAGATAATGACTAGGGCATTGACTCTAGATAATGATGCACCCAATCTAGGCTGAAGGCCTACCAACTGGTCACGGAAACTCTGACGGCTGCACCTCTAACTCCTCCACTGTAGCAAATCTCATCTCCTGTCCGGGGCCGTATACTGTGGAGTAGAAAGCCTCGTCCAAATCTGGAAAGGTACCAGGTCCTCAGAGGGACATAACAAGATACATAGAAGCATGCTATATATAAATACTGAATAAGATAAATGCAATAAAGGGTGAGCTAGCCATCTAAGTGAATGCAATATGAGAACAACTGTGAGTATATGGGAAGGTGTAGGCTAGACATACGTTGACGTAATTCACCAGTCGTGGCAACCGACTAGTATATGCCACACATGCCCCCTGTAACACGGGCACAGGAATACAGTAACGTCCGACATTCTATAGAGTATGGTATCTACAATGTCATCAAGTAACGTCCAATACTCTACAGAACATGGTATCAGTAATATATAAATACGTCCGTATCACTCCGTCGAGTGCGGTATCAGTGTAAAAGAGTGGGGTATCCCATATACCTACTAGTCGTCCTCCCCTCCCAATATAGATATACCCGTCAAATAATCGTGTCACGCCCCAGTCCCAAAGTACCGAGGGACTAGACACGTGATAATGGCCAGCAGCACACACCGATGGACAAACCCAATTTAATGGATCTATTGGGGCATGCTTAAGCTGTAATATAACAATAAGTAGGTCCAATGATACAAGTCACAGTCTATTCTAATCTCATCCATAACAGATAATCACATATCCAATGCCAGAATAAATGCAAATAAAATAAACTAACAAATCTGAATAAAAGTGTCTCGGAGAACAATCCAAGAACAAGTCTGATACATCAATGCAATAGACTGGAAATAAAATAACTACAACAGAAATAAATGAGTATCTCAAGCCAATACTCAGGAGAAGTCCTCTGGTACGATCTCATCCTCAGACCCTGGTTCTGCTCCAATGTAGGCACCTGCTCTGGCTTCTGCTAATGCTAATGCTCCGGTCCCGTATACCTCGGGATAAATCTCGTCAGCTAATCCTGGGGACATAATCCGGATCCAGGTCCTCAAGGGACATAGCAAGGTACAGATAATACAAGTCAAAATAAATGCAGTGCAGCAATAAATGAAATAATAGGGCAATTATATAACCAGCTAAGTTATATGCAAGTTGAGAGTTCTAGTCATACCCGGGCTGAGACTACTACAGGATCAGTGTCGGAGAAACCCATAGCAGTATTCTCTCGAAGGGCCAGTACGGTACCCCAGCTCTGTTGCCAGAGTCTAAGGCACTTCCATTAAATTATTATATATATATAATCATCCTTTTGTATGGTAAATCTCTCCCCACCCAATGTAATCTCACGTCTCATGTCCATGACACGCAGGATCATATCTAATACAACAAGTCTGGATAAAATCTAAGCATGTAAACTGTGTATGTCATAAACATGTAGCATATACAGAATCACCATAAATATCTCAGGAAGATCCTGTCTCATGAATAGTGTCAAGTGTCCTGGGTCTATATACCTGATAAGACAGGTACGAGAATGTATCGGGTCTCGGTATCCATCTCTAGATGACAATACACAACACCACGCACGGTGTTGGCACCCGACTATTAATCGGACGCTAAGTAAGTCACACAGTCCTAGGTCAAGCATGCACAACAATCACAGGAATAAAACAAGAGAATAATATGAATCAATATACTGCAAGTTTGGCAAGGTACACTTGCCTGGGGTTCTGGCTCCAACTGTAGCTCTGGTCTCAGTGTGATCTACAGGTACTTCTCCGGTTACTAAAATAAACATCACCATCATATCAAAAAAATATCAAATAGCTAGAAACGCCTGTCCTTAAGTCCAATTTGGACACAGGGGCAAAAATTACCGTTTCTGGTCAAAGCGGGGTCCACATGTGGGCCGCTTTGCACCAAAAAGCGTGTCAGGGTCAAAGGACTCCAAATTCGTCAAACTCAGTGTCAACCAGTCAGGAACGATGATAGGAACCCAATAGAACTTCCAGAATTGGATTCCGATGAGCCGATCACAAAATCGTCCGTCAAGTGGAGCCTGTGGGGCCCACGATACGCGATTTTGTCAACGTTCTCAGAATCGAACCAAACTTGGGTCACAGGACCAGCGTATCGCTACGAGTCCGATGGCGCAAGTTTTATTTCGATCCGACGTGTGTACACGAAGTTACAACATATTCCAGAACCGACGAATACGGGACGTTGTCGGCGGATACGCGTTGATTCTGGTGTGCACGCACATCCAAATCAACTTTTGCGAAATCTCGCATGTCCGTATCGACGACGCACACATTTCGGTAAAGACCGCGTACGACCAAGTCGTCCCGTTTGGCGGGGCGTACTCAGTTCCGGGGTGAAACAGGGTGTTGGTTTTTCCTATTTTTGGATCGCGGTTTGCGATCACCACAGGACGCGATGCACCGAGCGGGTTGCATAGGTACTGAGAGGGTCACGCAGGGTTCGCGATGCAACAAACGGAATCGAAAATGGGTCAACGAGCAGAGAGAACGGGATACCTGAACAGGGCTCCAGAAATTGTGAATCGCGTGTCCGAGTCGACACGAAGTGGGCCGTGTCCTGACTGTGTCCGCCCTAGGGTTACGGTTTCGAGCTCGGCGGAGGAGGGCGGCGCTGTGGCTAGGGCTGGGGTCGTCGGCTCGAGGCTGAGCGGGGCTGCACGGGGAGGTCGGACTGCGGGTCGGGCTGACCGGAGGTCGGCTGGGACGGTGTCGGGGGCTCGGGGTTGCTCGACAGCGGCGGAGGAGAGGGCTATGAGGGGACGGCCAGGGGGAGTGGTGCGGGGAAGAAGAAGGAGGAGGAGGTGGAGGTCGACGGGCGACGGGGCAACTGCGGGAAGGCGCTGGAGGAGGGAGGGTTCAGGCGATTCTGGCCGGAGTCGAGGGGGAGAAAGGGGTCTCCGGTGGTGGAGAGAGGAAGCAGGGAAGGAGACGGAGATCGAGCTCCGGCGTGCGGGGGAGGTCGAGGCTGAGGACGGGTCGGGGTCAGGTGGCGAGGTGAAGGCGGCTCGTCGGGGAGGAGATAGGCGGAGAGGGGCTGAGCTAGGGTTAGGGTTTCGTCCGGCGGGGGATTTATAGGGTAGTCGGAACAGTAGTCCGACTAGGGTTCAGATTAGAATTAGGTTTCGGGTTTTTGTGTCGGGTCGGGTGGTAGGGATCCAACCCGATCCGTTAATAATTAAGTGCGGGTCGGGCTAGCGGGTCGGCTCTGGGTTTTGGGCCCGGATCCGACCCAATAAGGATTTAAGTTTGGTTTGTTTAAACCGGTTTTCATTGGTTTGGTTTAGGAAATAAACTGGGTTTATTTAAAATAAACCGGATTCAATTCAGGGTTTATTTTGGTTTAAATTTTAATTAGTTTTTAGGGCTTTAAAAATGCTTTCGGAGTCCAATAAATTCCTGAAAAATTACTCTATGTCCAGTTTTCCATTTTACACCATAAAATATTATTTCTATAATATTTTAATATTATTTAACAGTAATTAAAAATTATTTAATTACCAATTGCCTAGGTTTTAATTACAGAAAAATCCCGGAAAATTCCTGAAAATTGTGAAAAATCAAATTAAAAATTCTTGAAAAATCAGGGGGATTACAAATCGACGCGCATATCCCTTATCTAAATACCAAGTCTCTATATTGAGATAGTCTTAGATTGCTTGCTAACCGTGATGCACGTCACACGCGGCGATAGCTAGTCGATCACGCGAACTCGCATCCCAACATGAGATTTGTCACTACGACTACGTGTAAAGGTGTCAGGTCTTGGAAGATAACATGATATTCTCCAATAGGGTGAGTCTGCTAATGACTAAGTCAATGTATACTAATCTTCGACGTATCCATCGAATGCACCCGAGACAATCTCGAACGCGCACAGTTGTATAAAGCAAAACAACAAGCATACAATACAGCATTTGCATAATTTAAATTAGACAGCAAAATATAGCAAGGTATCTTACCTGAGTCTTCAAGAGAAGAATGCCAAAAGCCTGTTCTGGTAGTGTCACTACCACATTCCGGAAACAGGGGTATTTTCGACTTTTTACGATATTTAATATTATGGTATTTACAATTTAGTAATTGCATGATAGTATATTTAATTTAAATAATTATGTGTGATGTGTAATTAAATATAGTAATCATATACAGTGTTCAATTGTGTTTGTGCTGGTAGACTTGACCTAGAAGTCAGTAGGTGAACACCTGTCCGTATTGTGGGATTCGGTATTTTAATTGTTTATTTTAGAATTTAATTCTTGGAGGTAATAATTAATTACCGTATTTATTTATTTATTGCGCATTGCCTTTGCTCCGATATTTGGAGCAGTATCCTGACTTTTGTCTTCCAACAAATTTTACAATCTTGCCCTAGACATGCCCGCCTTCCATTTTGCTATTTTTGCAACTCATAATATAGCTCTCTGTGCATTATTCCTGGCCGCGCAAAAATCGTCGCGGACGTTATTTAATAAATTCCTATTTTGTATCGTTGTGCGTTCCAATCGAAAATTGGAGGCAATCTTGACCTATTTTTCGTGCGGCCCAAATTAGGGTAATATTCTGTTCTGAGTTTTCTTCAATATTGGTATTGATGACCTGACCTGATTTTGGCCCCATGTATTCATAATTAATTGTTGAACACAACTTGCATTTATTTCTATTTAAATTGAGGATACTATTTTATCTGATTCTAAAATCCCAATTTAATTCCAGTGCCCCGTAAATTGAGCCCGTACCAAACTTACAGCGTCCCCTGACCCTACAAAACACCGGACACCGAATCGCCCGCCAAATTTTCGTCATTTCATGTGTTTGTGCAATTTCCCAAATTTAAGGGGGCTAAATTGCAAATTTGCATTTTGTGGCCTCACCCAATTGTTGAACAATGAGGGAACCTAATATTTTATTTAAACCCTCACCCTCATCCCTACATGAATTATTTTCCCTCATGATGAATCTGGACCACTCAATTAATGGGCCAATCCCCACCTTTCATTCAACACCCTCTTCATATATAATGTCACATCATAAGCCCATTTCCCTAGAAAACCCTAATCCCCAAGCATCTTACAAACCTTTGCTTCCCATGGCCAACCAGAGAACCAAGATCGTTCCAAACCCGACGTTAGCCACCTCGGAAACTCATCTTTCCGTTCTGATCCGCACGCAACCTCTACCATCTTCACCGTGACGTTTCTGTAGTCGTCCCTGACACTGCTACACGGACAACATCGCACCCCAACTGCACAAGAAGTTCCCGATGCTCTCAAGCCATCCCCGAGCGCTGGCCCGACCCGGCCATCATCAGCCCAGCCGTGCGTGCCGAGCGTCGAGTCGCTGCGTGCCGCTAGTCTTGCCGTGCTCGCGCGGGGTCCCCTACAACCGGTCGCACCGTAGACAGCGTCTGCAAGATGATCTCACCCACGTGAGCCTCTCACCCGCGGAGCCTACTCGAGGAGCACCATTGTCTCCTCGCCGACGCATCGGATCTTGGCAGAGCCGCTTAGATGTCAATCTTCCCTACGTTCGACCAGAGCTGAGTCATCTTGCTGAGAACATTGCCTAGAAGGAGATCGAAAAATCCTCTGTTCTCGTGTTCAAATAATAGCAGACTTTGAGAACTCAGATAGGTATGTTCTCTACAGAATAAATGAGAGAAGAAGAAGCTGCAACTTCTTTCTTGCTATTTAGCAACTTGGTAAATTTACAAATACACCCATTAGTAATTTCTTATCACATACCCTACTCTTTAAGGGTACATATATAAGAAACCATGTGCCAACGCACTATACAAATACAATCCAGCAAAAGCAAAGATTCCCTTTTCTTTTGCAATGTGCACATAAGCCACCATTCTTCCTACTTGTAAAATAATAATAATGATAATATTATTTAACAAATTCTTGGACTTCTTAGGACACGTGCTGCCAAGGGATAAATAGTATTTAACTATTTCCTCATCGAACCCTCAACAAATAAGAATTTGCACCAAGTCTTATCTTTGATTCTTTTGTGTGCATAATAAGCAATATAATAATACAAGTAAAAGCATACCTATGTAAGTATATGTTTGTATAGGAATATACAACTAGTACCTAAAATAGTAAATTGAAGCTATAAATAACTAATAAATATAAGGATTTTGATTATGTAAAATATAATAATTTTGGGGTTTATATTGTTAATTAAAATATAGTTTCAATAATCTAAATTAGTTCGAAATTGGTTAATTGGACTGATAACTGAAATTACTAGAGATATATATATATATATTGGCTTTTACGTAAATTCTAAATTTGTATATAGTATAATTCTTATTTTGGGTATAAATATTATATATGTATGTAGATTTATATTTTCGTAAGGGTATATGTATATTTATGTAATTGTAAACCTACTTAGCATATTTTTATAGATATAAAATTAATATATATGGTAAATATATTGTTCAACCTATATATATATCTATTATGCATGAATTAAATGGTATATATATATATTGTATATGTATTTATTTTGGTGCAAGTAATATTGTAGGTGTTAATGTTAGTTAAATAGGTATAATGTGTTATAGATGTCTGTCTAACTAGATGACCCTAGTTGACTGAGTTCCATGCCTGACATAGCCCCTGAGTTAGTATTTGCTTGTGTGTTTAGTATAGCTTCTGATGCAAATATTGTATTGTTTATTATATATTTTTAGGACTGTTGGTTCCTCCAGACGATACTCTGTGACAGGACATTGGTTTTACCAGCTAAGGACCCAAGGCAAGTACATTCTCTGATTAGTTTCTAATTTATGATATCTCCTATGTTCACTGTATCTAGTGTAAATATCCATTTTCTTGACACATTAGTTACACGGATTGGTATACACGGATCTCGTCATGAGATGTTATTCCTTATTCATGGTGTAGCTTGTACAAGACTTGTTTTCCTTGTTATCTTGTGCATGTACAGACACTGATTCCCGGGGAGATTTGCTACCTTCCTAGGGAATCCCGTGCCATAGCGTACCATGATTGGATCTACTATACCAGTCGGGGGTTTGGGGAGTATTTTAGTGTAGATATGTGATCATACCCAACTATCCATGCATCATAGCTCACCCCACATCTCACGTCGGGTGCGGCCTGACCATCTCCATGCCTCATAGCTGTTACGTGTGATTAGCCTGACCTCTCCATGCATCATAGCTAACCAACGGTTAGCCTGACCTTCCATGAATCATAGCTAATCACATGTAACTAGCCTGATCAAGTTCCCAAGCCGATCACATGTTAAAGCTAGTACTCACACACTTAGTCATAAAATTCTTGCCCATGGACATATTGCTTCTTTTCCTGCATTTACTTACAGTATTCCAGTACTTCTCTCATTGTACATTTCTCGTACTTATACATGCATCTGGTATGTTTCCATCTAGAACTGCTACATAGTTTATGTCATTTATATAGAACTGCTATTTAGAGATGTACTTTGCTCCTTCCTGACTGGAAAATATTTTTCCAGACTGTGACATTAGTAGACTGGTTTCTGACACTTGGGGATTGGAAGTTAATGATTACAGGTATGATTGTTTTATCATTAGTCTTGTGTTGTACTCTTTTGTTCTTCGAATTCTTATCGTGCTGTAATTGTGATTGAGTATGTTGTTCATCTTTATAGTGTTATCCGTGTCTCCTTATGGAGTTGGATACTAGTGTGAGATTATTTAGATAGTACTTGACCTAGACAGCGTTCTACCGCCGATGCTGCGGCGTAGGCTGGACGTACCCACGCTCTCGTGCCCTAAACCGGGTGCGGGTCGTGACACGTTTTTAGTGGTGGCCCATGCAGGTCAGACTTCGCTAGTTATGCGATGTCGTGGTAGTGCGACGTCTTAGTTGTACTACTGCGTACCTGCTATAGAATATAGGACATAGGATACTAGGATGAGAGAGGATACTCAATCACAAATTCTTGAAAGATTTCCTGGGATGACCCCTTGAGAATCTTATTCCAATTTAAATCTTTTTCCTTGATTTCGTCCGCTCTCGCTTGTTGTTACTGAACTTGATTCTTGTTGAGCAGTTATTAAATTAAATTCTTGGTATCATTGTTGAGTTTGATTCTTGTTGACCAGTTGTTAACTTTAATTCTTGGTATCGTTGTTGAGTTGATTTCAAATTGAGATGAATTTTTACGGACTAGGATTTATGGTATCATCTGATGACATATATTGATGAGGACAGTGAGGAAGGTAAAACGTCTACTTTGGTTATGGAACCTAGAATTTATCGCAGCCATATTAGCTGTCGTGACGAGAACGTAGGAACCTGACTTGGATGTACATACTGTAGTTATGAAACTTAGGGTCTCTCGCAGCCATACCGGTTGGCGTGGCGAGGATTCTAGATGACATGATTATAGAGTTGCATACCTTAGTTACGGAACCTGTCGGTTATCGCACCTATGCTTACTGGCGTGGCGAGGATTCTGAGTGTCATGATTTCAGACAGACGTGTATGATTATCAGGTTGTATCCTAAAATTGGTTCTTAAAATATCATCTCAAGACTTATCTATTTCTGTTATTCCAGGACTTTGTTCCACCGCTTCTTTCTTTACTAGCAGTAAAGATACCTTCTGTCCTCAATTCAGTCTTTGAGCTCCTATTCCTTGAGGATTTCTTGTTAAGTATGATAATTAGTGGCTTGTAATTTTGTTTGTGTCTTGTATTAGTATTGACTGTGTTGCTAGTGAGTTGTAAGTGTTTCTTAGTTGGACATATGAGCAGTAGGCTTTAACCTAGAGTTAGCCCTTAGCATAGTACCTTGTACCAATGATTCTAGGAGTAGTGTCATTAGAGACTGAGAGTTAAGGAGAGTATAGAGTATCAGTGATAGTTCTCAGAGTTAGTATCAGAGCCAATTACCCGTCCTGGATAATCATGATTATGTAATTGAGTGATCTATGTAAACGATTAACTATCCAGGAATTGTGTTAAGAATTTATGGAGAATGATGTCCAATTTGATGATTGATATCGAAAATGTTAAAGGTAAAGAAATGTATATGTATAAAGGGTTTAATGAGATGTCATAAGTAGAGAAATATCAGGATTAGTAATGGAAGTTGTGAAGCGTATCACGGATTAGTTTAATAGGCTTTAAAGGATTGAAGGAAATACATATACAACCATCGAGATGAGGAACCATACACATACCCATGAGAGTAAAGAAACATGAGTGTTATAGAGGATACAGGTGATCATAAGTCTAATGAGCTCGATGAGATAATCCATTAATGCAGCTAGTGATATAATACCAAGAGTGCTAATGATTCTATATCGAGGATTAGTCAAGGATGACGTTAATAACAGTAAGCACTCTGTGTGTTGATAATTAGAGGACATACCAATTGACATAAATTGAAATTATGAAAGAAAACACAGTTGATGGTAACTTTGATCATTGGAGGTAATAATACAAGTGATTCAGGCAGTACAATTTTAGTACAAAATTATAGACACTAGATGCATTGAGTGCACCTTGAGTATTAGAGACCGAGAGCACTGATATGTACCTTTGTGGAGTTATAAATTAAAAAGGTGGAAATAAAATTTTATTTTAGAATAATTGAAGAGTTGAGATTACGTCATTAAAAATTTGAGGATTTCAAATATTGATTCAATAAAAATGGTCAAGGCTACAAAGAATTTTAGAAGTGATTAAAATTTTATTCGATGTTGAGTATCTGACTTTGAGGAGGCATATGCATTTATTTTAAGTTGATCGAGAAGTTAAACCTTGATGATTATTTTTGAGAATTAAATTATGGTAAATGAGAAATATGAATATTAATATATGAGTAGATGATATACATGTGTAAGGATCTGCTAACTTGGGCAGGATTGAGAGGGCACCGCAGACTGATCTGGGTGTCCATTTAAAGTTGTATTGGAAAGAGCAGTATTTAGTACGGTGTTGCACTTGACGTATATTGAGTGATAAGAACGAATAGTATGGACAATTGTAATAGGAAAGAGAACTGACAGAGAGTGTGGTACTAGAGAGATAGAGGTATCAAACTTGGATGCATTTTTGAACCATGGTTATATTGGAGAATCTTGGTACCAGATTTAGGTATTAATAAGCAGATGTATGCAATGAGGATGTAATCATGGATGTTGTGGACTAATGATTAATTGATATGAGTACCGGGGTACAGGAATATGAATTAGTTAGTGAATTTGCTAGAGCTAAGTGTATGCTAGAGATAGGAGATACTGCAGGTAATGTGTTAGCAGGTTCTTTCTTTTTCTCATGTTGTTTTTGTCTTCTGATTGATTGATTCCCTAGTACCATGGGTTGTATTCGTGATTTTTCTTGTTAGGATATAGTTAGTAGTACACCCTGACAGAGAATGCAATACCATGATAAGACAGACCATAACCATGCATGTTTTCTCTAAGTTGGTTGTTGTAAGACTGTGGGCAAAATTTTTCTTAGACCATGATCGTTGGGGTTTTGACTATAGCAAGGATCTATGACAAGGTTATGACTTGACAAAATGGGACAAGATGATTAGAAATTCAATGATAAGCATTCATGAGTTGATATAACAGAATTGCTGGATCATTGGTTTAACAAGGATAGAGGTATGATTGAAATTGAGGATAAACACTAATTTAAATAAAGGATTAAAAATTTAACATGGCAGAATCGATGATTGTTAATTTCAGGAAGGTTGATTGTGATATAAGTTATCATTAAAATTTGAGGAAAATTTGGAAAATTATCATTATGTATATTTGATTGCAATATAGCAATTTAAAATTTTTATTGCGGACGTTGCATTGGAAGGATCCATAGGTGTCGCATTGTTAAGTATTTTGAGGAAAGAGGAATAAAATTATTGATAGACTAATGCTTGAATTCAAAACTTGTGGGACGAGATTACAATTATATATGTGCATAGATTAAAATCAAATTTGAGGAGTGGATATTAAATTCCGAGTATTGAATTATTAACCAAAACTTTCGGGAAATTTTTGATAAAAATAGACCTAGATTTTATTTCGAGGATTTTTCGGAATGCAACAATTTCAGAATTTTTGAAAAGTCGTGAAAAGACATTGTGGATTATAACCTGATTTCATGGAGGATGAATTTAAATTTTGAGAGAAATAATAATGTGTATGATAAACACTACTATGAGGATTTTAAATTTCGAGGACGAAATTCTTTTAAGGTGGGTAGACTTGTCACTACCACATTCCGGAAACAGGGGTATTTTCGACTTTTTACGATATTTAATATTATGGTATTTACAATTTAGTAATTGCATGATAGTATATTTAATTTAAATAATTATGTGTGATGTGTAATTAAATATAGTAATCATATACAGTGTTCAATTGTGTTTGTGCTGGTAGACTTGACCTAGAAGTCAGTAGGTGAACACCTGTCCGTATTGTGGGATTCGGTATTTTAATTGTTTATTTTAGAATTTAATTCTTGGAGGTAATAATTAATTACCGTATTTATTTATTTATTGCGCATTGCCTTTGCTCCGATATTTGGAGCAGTATCCTGACTTTTGTCTTCCAACAAATTTTACAATCTTGCCCTAGACATGCCCGCCTTCCATTTTGCTATTTTTGCAACTCATAATATAGCTCTCTGTGCATTATTCCTGGCCGCGCAAAAATCGTCGCGGACGTTATTTAATAAATTCCTATTTTGTATCGTTGTGCGTTCCAATCGAAAATTGGAGGCAATCTTGACCTATTTTTCGTGCGGCCCAAATTAGGGTAATATTCTGTTCTGAGTTTTCTTCAATATTGGTATTGATGACCTGACCTGATTTTGGCCCCATGTATTCATAATTAATTGTTGAACACAACTTGCATTTATTTCTATTTAAATTGAGGATACTATTTTATCTGATTCTAAAATCCCAATTTAATTCCAGTGCCCCGTAAATTGAGCCCGTACCAAACTTACAGCGTCCCCTGACCCTACAAAACACCGGACACCGAATCGCCCGCCAAATTTTCGTCATTTCATGTGTTTGTGCAATTTCCCAAATTTAAGGGGGCTAAATTGCAAATTTGCATTTTGTGGCCTCACCCAATTGTTGAACAATGAGGGAACCTAATATTTTATTTAAACCCTCACCCTCATCCCTACATGAATTATTTTCCCTCATGATGAATCTGGACCACTCAATTAATGGGCCAATCCCCACCTTTCATTCAACACCCTCTTCATATATAATGTCACATCATAAGCCCATTTCCCTAGAAAACCCTAATCCCCAAGCATCTTACAAACCTTTGCTTCCCATGGCCAACCAGAGAACCAAGATCGTTCCAAACCCGACGTTAGCCACCTCGGAAACTCATCTTTCCGTTCTGATCCGCACGCAACCTCTACCATCTTCACCGTGACGTTTCTGTAGTCGTCCCTGACACTGCTACACGGACAACATCGCACCCCAACTGCACAAGAAGTTCCCGATGCTCTCAAGCCATCCCCGAGCGCTGGCCCGACCCGGCCATCATCAGCCCAGCCGTGCGTGCCGAGCGTCGAGTCGCTGCGTGCCGCTAGTCTTGCCGTGCTCGCGCGGGGTCCCCTACAACCGGTCGCACCGTAGACAGCGTCTGCAAGATGATCTCACCCACGTGAGCCTCTCACCCGCGGAGCCTACTCGAGGAGCACCATTGTCTCCTCGCCGACGCATCGGATCTTGGCAGAGCCGCTTAGATGTCAATCTTCCCTACGTTCGACCAGAGCTGAGTCATCTTGCTGAGAACATTGCCTAGAAGGAGATCGAAAAATCCTCTGTTCTCGTGTTCAAATAATAGCAGACTTTGAGAACTCAGATAGGTATGTTCTCTACAGAATAAATGAGAGAAGAAGAAGCTGCAACTTCTTTCTTGCTATTTAGCAACTTGGTAAATTTACAAATACACCCATTAGTAATTTCTTATCACATACCCTACTCTTTAAGGGTACATATATAAGAAACCATGTGCCAACGCACTATACAAATACAATCCAGCAAAAGCAAAGATTCCCTTTTCTTTTGCAATGTGCACATAAGCCACCATTCTTCCTACTTGTAAAATAATAATAATGATAATATTATTTAACAAATTCTTGGACTTCTTAGGACACGTGCTGCCAAGGGATAAATAGTATTTAACTATTTCCTCATCGAACCCTCAACAAATAAGAATTTGCACCAAGTCTTATCTTTGATTCTTTTGTGTGCATAATAAGCAATATAATAATACAAGTAAAAGCATACCTATGTAAGTATATGTTTGTATAGGAATATACAACTAGTACCTAAAATAGTAAATTGAAGCTATAAATAACTAATAAATATAAGGATTTTGATTATGTAAAATATAATAATTTTGGGGTTTATATTGTTAATTAAAATATAGTTTCAATAATCTAAATTAGTTCGAAATTGGTTAATTGGACTGATAACTGAAATTACTAGAGATATATATATATATATTGGCTTTTACGTAAATTCTAAATTTGTATATAGTATAATTCTTATTTTGGGTATAAATATTATATATGTATGTAGATTTATATTTTCGTAAGGGTATATGTATATTTATGTAATTGTAAACCTACTTAGCATATTTTTATAGATATAAAATTAATATATATGGTAAATATATTGTTCAACCTATATATATATCTATTATGCATGAATTAAATGGTATATATATATATTGTATATGTATTTATTTTGGTGCAAGTAATATTGTAGGTGTTAATGTTAGTTAAATAGGTATAATGTGTTATAGATGTCTGTCTAACTAGATGACCCTAGTTGACTGAGTTCCATGCCTGACATAGCCCCTGAGTTAGTATTTGCTTGTGTGTTTAGTATAGCTTCTGATGCAAATATTGTATTGTTTATTATATATTTTTAGGACTGTTGGTTCCTCCAGACGATACTCTGTGACAGGACATTGGTTTTACCAGCTAAGGACCCAAGGCAAGTACATTCTCTGATTAGTTTCTAATTTATGATATCTCCTATGTTCACTGTATCTAGTGTAAATATCCATTTTCTTGACACATTAGTTACACGGATTGGTATACACGGATCTCGTCATGAGATGTTATTCCTTATTCATGGTGTAGCTTGTACAAGACTTGTTTTCCTTGTTATCTTGTGCATGTACAGACACTGATTCCCGGGGAGATTTGCTACCTTCCTAGGGAATCCCGTGCCATAGCGTACCATGATTGGATCTACTATACCAGTCGGGGGTTTGGGGAGTATTTTAGTGTAGATATGTGATCATACCCAACTATCCATGCATCATAGCTCACCCCACATCTCACGTCGGGTGCGGCCTGACCATCTCCATGCCTCATAGCTGTTACGTGTGATTAGCCTGACCTCTCCATGCATCATAGCTAACCAACGGTTAGCCTGACCTTCCATGAATCATAGCTAATCACATGTAACTAGCCTGATCAAGTTCCCAAGCCGATCACATGTTAAAGCTAGTACTCACACACTTAGTCATAAAATTCTTGCCCATGGACATATTGCTTCTTTTCCTGCATTTACTTACAGTATTCCAGTACTTCTCTCATTGTACATTTCTCGTACTTATACATGCATCTGGTATGTTTCCATCTAGAACTGCTACATAGTTTATGTCATTTATATAGAACTGCTATTTAGAGATGTACTTTGCTCCTTCCTGACTGGAAAATATTTTTCCAGACTGTGACATTAGTAGACTGGTTTCTGACACTTGGGGATTGGAAGTTAATGATTACAGGTATGATTGTTTTATCATTAGTCTTGTGTTGTACTCTTTTGTTCTTCGAATTCTTATCGTGCTGTAATTGTGATTGAGTATGTTGTTCATCTTTATAGTGTTATCCGTGTCTCCTTATGGAGTTGGATACTAGTGTGAGATTATTTAGATAGTACTTGACCTAGACAGCGTTCTACCGCCGATGCTGCGGCGTAGGCTGGACGTACCCACGCTCTCGTGCCCTAAACCGGGTGCGGGTCGTGACAGGTAGCGTCTCCTGGCTGATCCAAAGACCCTAGACAAATAATATAACACAATAATATAGGCATCAGATACTACGCATTATCTACATACGGTTAAGATGTTATTCTTGAATACTGTCGCGAGTTCACTGTTGCTCGAGTACAGCGTCACGTGTGCACTTAGCTAGGGTGTACACATGTTCTGTCTTCGGTTAACAGGTGTCTTGAGGCAATAATTATCTAGTTACGGGTCATCCATGATTCTTGTTTTATGCGGACATGTCTCTATTCACCATGTTTGAACATACTAGGATTTATATCCGGGTATTTCTACCGAATTACCTGTCCTTGGTAACTGGTTGCTGGTTTAGAATAATTAATTATTAATTTAATATCTAACTAAACTCATTTCCATGCATAAAATATTAATTAGTTTATGAGTTATTAATACACTTCCATGTTGACACGGCGACACGAAGGAGAATATTAGGACACAAGAGAGACGGGTTCCATGAACGAGTACCTGATTAACCGAGCGAGGGGGTACTCTCGCTGGTCGGTTGTTCCCTTTGATGAGTGTAGCTCCGGTAGCGTGGACGGATCCGTCTCGCAGGTGGTAGGGCAATCTGGATTGGGGCAGCGCTCGAGCGGCATCGTGCTGAGGGGCAGTGCTCCGATCGGGAGCGGTCGGGTGAGGGCAGTGCTCCGGTCGGGAGCAGTCGGGTGAGGCAGTGCTCCGGTCGGGAGCAGTCGGGTGAGGCGGCTGTGGGGGTCGGGAGCAGTCGGGTGAGGCGGTTGTGGGGGTCGGAATCAGTCAGGTGAGGCGGTTATGGGGGTCGAGAGTAGTCGGGTGAGGCAGTGCTCCGTTCGGGGAGTAGTCGGCGTTGGGCTGAGTCGGGCGGTCAGGAGCAGTCGGGTGAGGCGGTTGGGAGCGATCGTCCGGCCGGTTGGGGGGGAAGCTTTGTTTGGATGGGGGAGGTCGGCTAGGGTTTAAAGGGGATGGTGAATGATGGATTTTTAGGGTTTTGAATGAGGAGGTTTGTATTTATAGTTGGTGATGGAGATTATGGGTTGGCCTTGCTTGTGGGCCTGTCTTGCCTTGTTGGGGGGTTGGTCCACGTAGCAGTGTGCAAGGTGGACTTGGTCGGGCTTATTTGAGGTGAACTTGACCTCTAATATAATTAAATTAAATAAATGCAAGGTGCTCTCTCAAGAACTGCTGCGTAGCTAAGGCGAGATGCAAAGGCGAGGTGTATTAAGACGTATAATTGACGCACATTAATCCTAATTAATTCCAAATAAATCCTAGCATCTTGATTTAATTCTAATAAATCTTGATTTGGTCGAGGGGGTTTACAATCTACCCTCCTTAGAACATTTCGTCCTCGAAATTAAAACCTACGCATGGTAAGAAGTTTCGACTGAATAAAAAATGCTAACACATACCTAGTCCTTCGAAGAGATGGGGATAACGTTGTCTAATGTCCTCCTCGCGTTTCCAAGTCGACTCGCCTGGTGCATGATGTCTCCATGCGACGCAAACTAAGGGAATTGTCTGTCCTCGCAGTACTTTCTCACTCCTGTCCAGAATCTCGACGGGCTCCTCTTGGTATGATAAGCTCGGGCCAACTGTGATCTCTGAGTGGTCAAGTATGTGACTCGGATCTGGTATGTATCTCCTCAGCTGAGATACATGGAAGACGTCATGAACTCCTACCGAGGTCTGCGGTAAGGCTAATCTGTAAGCAACCTCTCCAACGCGTTCCAATATATCGAATGGTCCGATGTACCTTGGACTCAGCTTCCCTCTGCCTCCAAATCTGATAGTCCCTCGAGTAGGCGAGATCTTTAGAAATACGTGGTCTCCAACCTGAAATTCTAAGGGTCAACGATGCGCATTTGCCCAACGCTTCTGTCTGTCTTGTGCTGCTCGAAGGTGCCCTTGGATCTTCTTCACCTTTTCTACTGTACGAACAACCAACTCTGGTCCGAGAATCTGTCGCTCGCCTATATCACTCCAGCATACTGGGGAACGATACTTCCTTCCATACAACGCTTCATAAGGAGCCATCTGGATGCTCGCCTGATAGCTTTTATTGTAGGAAAACTCGATCAGATGCAAATGGTCCTTCCATGATCCTCCGAAGTCAAGCATGTACGCTCTCAACATGTCTTCTAGCGTCTGAATGGTGCGCTCCGACTGGCCAGCTAATTGTGGGTGATACGCTATGCTAAACTTCAGGCGAGTACTGAGACTCTCTTGTATACTCCGCCAAAAGTAAGACGTGAACCTCGTATCCCTGTCAGACACGATGCTAACTGGCACTCCATGTAGGCGCACAATCTCCCTCATGTACATATCTGCTAAGGCCTCCGTCGATTGCCCAACTCTGAAGGGTAAAAAGTGTGTGGACTTGGTGAGTCTATCCACGATTATCCATACTGCATTGTGCCCACTATGACTTCTCGGAAAGCCCGTAACAAAGTCCATAGTGATATGCTCCCATTTTCACTCCGGTATAAGGAGCGGCTGAAGCAATCCTGCAGATCTCTGATGCTCAGCCTTGACTTGCTGACACACCAGGCACTTGGCCACAAAGCGTGCTATCTCTCTCTTTATTCCGTGCCACCAGTAATACTGTCTCAGGTCTCTGTACATCTTAGTGTCTCCCGGATGAATAAAATAGGTCAAACTGTGTGCCTCTGCCATCAACTCCTGACAAAGTTCTCCATTTGGAACATAGAGACGATCTCCGTATCTCAATTCCATCTTCGTGTATTCACAGTCCTGTCTGCATTCCAGCCTCTGTCCTCTGTCTAAGCCTCTGAAATTTGGCGTCGGTCGGCAAAGCAGCCTTGATTCTCTCCACTAATGTCGATTGTAATTGGAAGCTCGACAATTTTCTATCTACTCTGGGCATAACGACCTCTATACCCATCTGCTCTAGTTCTCTCAATAGGTGTTGTTGGGTGGTCATGAAGAATGCCATGGGTCTTCTGCTCAACGTATCGGCTACTACGTTGGCCTTTCTCGGATGGTACTGTAGCTCAATCTCGAAGTTTGTCATCACATCTGCCTCTGGTTAAGATCCTTCTGAGTGTAGACATACTTTAGGCTTTTATGATCAGTAAATATCTCCACTCTCTCTCCATATAGATAGTGTCTCCAAAGCTTTAAGACAAAGATTACTGCTGCAAGCTCCAAGTCGTGGGTGGGATAGTTCTTCTCATGTGTCCTCAACTGTCTAGAAGCATAAGCTACAACCTTTCCATGCTGCATCAAGACACTCCTAATTCTTTTCCGGACGCATCGCTATAGATTACGAATCCTCTGGGTCCAGAAGGTATGGTCAAGATAGGTGCAGTAGTCAGACGCTTCTTCAGCTCGTCGAATGCCTTCTGACATTCCTCTGTCCAGGTGAACTCCTGCTCCTTGCGGGTCAAAAGGGTCATTGGCTCTGCAATCTTCGCGAAGTTCTCTATGAACCTCCGGTAATATCCGACAAGTCCTAGAAAGATTCTTACTTCCGAAACATTGGTAGGGGTTGGCCATGTCTCTACAGATAAAATCTTTGCCGGATCTACTGAGATTCGATCTCCTGAGATGACGTGTCCAATAAAAGCGACACGATCCAGAAGAAACTCACATTTGCTCAGTTTGGCATAAAGTCTCTCGCTCCGTAGAGTCTCTAACACTAGTCTCAGATGCTCTTCGTGCTCCTCGTGGTTCTTTGAATACACCAAAATATCGTCGATGAAGACTACCACGAACTGGTCTAAGTATTGGTAGAATACTCTGTTCATCAAGTTCATAAATACGGCTGACACATTCGTCAGCCCAAATGGCATTACTAAGAACTCGTAGTGACCATAACGAGTCCTAAATGCTATCTTCTGAATGTCCTCTCTTCGCACCTTTACTTGATGATAACCCAATCTTAAGTTAATCTTGGTGAACACTACTGATCCTGTCAACTGGTCGAATAAATCATCGATTCGCGGCAGGGGGTACTTGTTCTTGATAGTCAGAGCATTAAGGGCTCTGTAATCAATGCACATGCGTGCTGTTCCATCCTTCTTGGGTATGAACAACACTGGTGCTCCCCATGGTGATGCACTAGGACGAATAAATCCTTTGCTCTGTAACTCCTCTAATTGTAGCTTCAGCTCATCTAATTCCTTCTTTGCCAATCGGTATACATTAGAAGATACCGACGCTGCTCCGGGTACTAGCTCGATGGTGAACTCTACGTCTCTATCTGGCGGTAAGCCTGGCAGTTCTTCGGGAAATACATCCTCAAATTCTGCAATTATTGGAGGGGTACAATCTCCATAGCCATGCAAGTTCCCGCTATCTGTCCTACTCCTTCTTCGACGGTCCCTCGCATGTACTCGAACTTCGGTTGATCTGGCGGTCTAAAGGTGACGCTACCCTTTCGGCAGTTCAGTACAGTATTATACTGGCTTAACCAGTCCATGCCTAACACAACATCAAAGTACGGCATAGGCAATACCAAGAATCGTGCTCTCATCTCTCTACCACATACAATTACCGAGCACATTCTGATAGTGCTAGTAACCGGCACGATACCTCCTCCGGTAAGAATCTTCCAACTCTTAGGTAAGGGGGAAGTCGCTACTCTATGCATTGCTATAAATCTACTAGATATAAATGACAATGTGGCTCCAGAATCAAATAATACAGTTGCAGGTAATGATGCAACTAAGATGGTACCTGTGATAGCTTTTCCTTCTGTTTCCTCCTCAGTAGCTGCTAAAGCAAAGGCTTATCCCTGCCTTTGTCCTCCTGTCTGCTGTCGATTTTGGTTGAACTGTACTTCCTGTAGGGCCAAGGGTGGTCCCTTCTGAAATCCTCTGGGTGTTGGTGGTCGCTGACCTCCTGGTGGGGGTAGTATCCTCGGAACTGGTGCTGCTAGTCTCGGTCCGGTCTGTAGTGCTGCCTCTCTGTGCTGCGGGCAATCTCGGACAAGGTGCTGACTGGACCCGCATATCATGCATAATCCTAATTTCTTCCAACAATCTTTAACGACGTGTCCCTTCTTGCCACAATGGTGACAAGTCGGAAGCTCCTGCTGTGGGTATGACGCTGCCCTCTGCTGTGTTTGTGCTCCAGGACGAGGAATCGGTCCTCCTGATCCGGGTTGTGCTCTGGCTGGTGTAGTCATGCTGGAACGTCTAGCTCATTTGATAATGGCCTCCTGGATCCTCGTCTCTGCAAGAACCTCTTCATAAGAAATCCTCGCATGTGTAGTGGTATACCTCTGTAGCTCGAAATTGAGTCTATGGTGAAATCTCTGGGCTTTCTCGAGATCATTGGGTATCAGGACTGCACCAAATCTGCTAAGGCGGCTGAATTTTGTATCATATGCGTCAACAGTTATATTCCCCTGTTCTAGATGTAGGAACTGGGAGTATAGGACATTTCTGACTGTAGCTGGGAAATACTTCACGTTGAAGTATTCTAGGAACTGTTCCCACATCTGGTTCTTTCCTACACTGCGCTTAATGGAATCCCACCAGTGATGGGCGTTGCCTTTTAGTTGGGCCCTTACTGCGGTCATCCAAAGATCTGATTGCAGTTATGAAGCCTCTAGTAACATTTTTGTGTTGGCGACCCAATCGGAGATCTACTCGGCAGTCTCATTGCCCGAGAAAATATCTGGTCCCATCTGTCGAAACCATCTAACAGTGCCACCTGTCTGGGCTGGTGGAGGTGCTGGTACTGGTGTTGCGACAGGTGTCCTCTCTAGTACTGTCATCAGACTCTGTCTCAATGTCTCTGTCTGCTGCCACTGTGCTTGCATCATTGTCTGGAAGAACTGGAGTATCTGTGGCTGGCCATCTAGCTGTGGCATTTGGGGTGGATAAGGTGGAGGCGGTGGTAGTGGAATCTCCGGCTGTGCAGTAGGCGTCTCCTCAGATGTCGGCCTCTCAGTCTGCAGCATCGGTGTAGCTCTAGAAGTCTGTCCCTCACAATGTTGCGTGGGGATTATCTGGGAAGTCTGTTCTTTGGGCTGCTGTGTTGGATCGCCCTGCGATATCTCGTGCCAATGTATAAAAGAGGTCTGTAGCGGGGGTTGCCCTTGGGGTACTTCATCTCCTTGAGTGGTGTTATCTGGTACCGTAGCACGGGGTGCTCCTCGTCCACTGTGCAAATTCATCTTGCTGCAAGAGATAGGACTTCATTAAAAGAGTACGAATCAAACAAACAGGATGCAGATATTTAGAAGCAGTATCAAAGAAGGTCAAAGGCGAATCAAAAAGTGGATGAGACCTAGTAATTTCTATCCTATTGCAGGTTCGCTCAGTATGTTACCATACCACAAGCAAAAATGATATAACCTGCATGGGCCACCACTAAAATCATGTCACATCCCAGTCCCAAAATACACAGGACCAGGCCACGTGGCAATAGCCAGTTGACACGTCTCCGAGGATATCCCAATTTAATAGATCCACAAAGAGTGCTACGCTATCCTATAATACTAACATGTCCAATATCAGTCAATAACAGGTAATCTAATCTCATCCACAAAATAAAGAGCAAGAACTACTAAATAAACTACTGGATAATAAATACCAGTCTCAAGATATCATAGTACAACCAGTAAAGTCTGGTGGGAACAAACCTACTACTATGACAAAATAAAGTACTACAATGAGATATAAAAGATAATGAGTAGGGTATCGACTCTAGATAATGATGCACCCAATCTAGGCTGAAGGCCTACCAACTGGTCACGGAAACTCTGACGGCTGTACCTCTAACTCCTCAGTTGTAGCAAATCTCGTCTCCTATCCGGGGCCGTATACTGTGGGGTAGAAAGCCTCGTCCAAATCTGGAAAGGTACCTGGTCCTCAGAGGGACGTAACAAGATACATAGAAGCATGCCATATATAAATACTGAATAAGATAAATGTAATAAAGGGTGAGCTAGCCATCTAAGTGAATGCAATGTGAGAACAACTGTGAGTGTATGGGAAGGTGTAGGCTAGACATATGCTGACGTAATTCACCAGTCGTGGCAACCGGCTAGTATATGCCATACATGCCCCCTATAACACGGGCGCAGGAATACAGTAACGTCCGACATTCTATAGAGTGTGGTATCTACAATGTCATCAAGTAACGTCCAACACTCTACAGAACGTGGTATCAATAATATATAAATACGTCTGTATCACTCCGTCGAGTGTGGTATCAGTGTAAAGGGGTGGGGTATCCCATATGCCTACTAGTCGTACTCCCCTCCCAATGTAGATATACCCATAAAATAATCAACGCGCATATCCCTTATATAAATGCCAAGTCTCTATACTAAGATAGTCCTAGATTGCTTGCTAACCGTGATGCATGTCACACGCGGCGATAGCTAGTCGATCACGCGAACTCGTATCCCAACATGAGATTTGTCACTACGACTACGTGTAAAGGTGTCAGGTCTTGAAAGATAACAGGGTATCCTCCAATAGGGTGAGTCTGCTAATGACTAAGTCAATGTATACTAATCTTCGACGTATCCGTCGAATTCACCCGAGACAATCTTGGACGCGCACAGTTGTATAAAGCAAAACAACAAGCATACAATACAGCATTTGCATAATTTAAATTAGACAGCAAAATATAGCAAGGTATCTTGCCTGAGTCTTCAAGAGATGAATGCCAAAAGCCTGTTCCAGTAGCGTCTCCTGGCTGATCCAAAGACCCTAGACAAACAATATAACACAATAATACAGGCATCAGATACTACGCATTATCTACATACGGTTAAGACGCTATTTTTGAATACTGTCGCAAGTTCACTGTTGCTCGAGTACAGCGTCACGTGTGCACTTAGCTAGGGTGTACACGTGTTTTGTCTTCGGTTAACAGGTATCTCGAGGCAATAATTATCTAGTTACGGGTTGTCCATGATTCTTGTTTTGTGCGAACATGTCTCTATTCTCCATGTTTGAACATACTAGGATTTATATCCGAGTATTTCTACCGAATTACCTGTCCTTGATAACTGGTCGCTGGTTTAGAATAATTAATTATTAATTTAATATCTAGCTAAACTCATTTCCATGCATAAAATATTAATTAGTTTATGAGTTATTAATACACTTCCATGTTGACACGGCGACACGAAGGAGAATACTAGGACACAAGAGAGACGGGTTCCACAAACGAGTACCTGATCAACCGAGCGAGGGGGTACGCTCGCTGGTCGGCTGTTCCCTTCGACGAGGGTGGCTCCGGTAGCGTGGATGGATCCGTCTCGCGGGTGGTGGGGCAATCGAGATCGGGGCAGCACTCGAGCGGCGTCGGGCTGAGGGGCAGTGCTCCGGTCGGGAGCGGTCAGGTGAGGGCAGTGCTCCGGTCGAGAGCAGTCGTGTGAGGCAGTGCTCCGGTCGGGAGCAGTCGGGTGAGGCAGTTGTGGGGGTCGGGAGCAGTCGGGTGAGGCGGTTGTGGGGGTCGAGAGCAGTCGGGTGAGGCAATGCTCCGGTCGGGGAGCAGTCGGTGTTGGGCTGAGTCGGGCGGTCGAAAGCAGTCGGGTGAGGCGGTTGGGAACGGTCGTCTGGCCGGTTGGGGGGGAAGCTTGGTTTGGATGGGGGAGGTCAGCTAGGGTTTAAAGGGGATGGTGAATGATGGATTTTTAGGGTTTTGTATGAGGAGGTTTGTATTTATAGTTGGTGATGAAGATTATGGGATGGCCTTGCGTGTGGGCCTGTCCTGCCTTGTTGGGGGGTTGGTCCACGTAGCAGTGTGCAAGGTGGGCTTGGTCGGGCTTGTTTTAGGTAAACTTGACCTCTAATATAATTAAATTAATAAATATAAGGCGCTCTCTCAAGAACTGCTGCGTAGCTAAGGCAAGATGCAAAGGCGAGGTATATTAAGACGTATAATTGATGCACATTAATCCTAATTAATTCCAAATAAATCCTAGCATCTTGATTTAAGTCTAATAAATCTTGATTTGGTCAAGGGGGTGTACAGCGGTACTGCCTCTCTGCGCTGTGGGCAGTCTCGTACTTGGTGCTGGCTCGATCCACAAATCAGGCATGTCCTCAGTCTCTTCCGGCATTCCTTCTCAAAATATCCTCTCTTACCACATTAGTAGCAAGTCGAAAGCTCATTTTGCTGGTATGGTACTATTCTCTGTTGCGTCTGTGCTCCTGGACGGCAGATCGGTCCTCCTGCTCCAGGCTGGGCTCTGGCTGGTATGGTCATGCTGGAGCGTCTTGCTCCTCTGCCGATGGCCTCCTGGATCCTCGCCACTGAAAGAACCTCCTCATACGAAATCCTTGCTTGTGTGGTGGTATACCTCTGTAGCTCAGAAGGCCGTGATAGAATATATGGGCCTTCTCTAGGTCGTTGGATATCAGGACGGCACCAAATCTGCTAAGACGGCTGAACTCTGCATCATATGCGTCTACAGTCATACTCTCCTGTTCTAGATGTAGGAATTGGGAGTATAGGGCATTCCTGACTGTGGCTGAAAAATACTTTGCATTAAAGTACTCTAAGAACTGTTTCCAAGTCTGGTTCTTACCTACACTGCGCTCAATAGAATCCCACCAGTGATGGGCGTTGCCTTTAGTTGGGCCCTCACTGCGGTCATCCAAAGGTCTTGATATAGTTGTGAAGCCTCTAGTAGCATCTTTGTATTGGCGACCCAATCGGAGATCTGCTATACAGTCTCATTGCCCAAAAAAGTATCTGGTCCCATCTGTCGGAACCATCGTACAGTGCCACCTGTCTGAGCTGGTAGAGGTGCTGGTACTGGTGCTGTGACAGGTGTCCTCTCCAGAACTGCCATCAAACTCTATCTTAATATCTCGGTCTGATGCCACTGTGCTTGTATCATAGTCTGGAAGAACTGAAGCATCTGTGGCTGTCTATCTGATTATGGCATCTGGGGTAGATAGGGTGAAGGTGGTGGTAATGGAACCTCTGGCTGTACTGTAGATGTCTCCTCGGATGTCGGCCTCTCAGTTTGTGGCATCGGTGTAGCTCCCGAAGTCTGGTCCTCAAAATGCTGCGTGGGGATCATCTGGAAAGTCTGTCCCTCGTGCTGTGGTGTAGGATCGCCCTGAGAAGTCTCGCGCCAATGAATCAGCGAGGCCTATTATGGTGGTTGCCCTCCAGGTAGTCCCTGGGGTACCTCCTCTCTTTGGGTGGTGTCGGCTGGTGCCACGATACTGGGTGTTCCTCGTTCGATGTATAAGTTTATCTTGTTGCAAGAGATAGGACTTCATTAAAAAGAGACATAGTAATTTTTATCCTATTGCAGGCTCGCTGGCATGTTACTATACCACAAGCAAAAAAGTCTACCTGCATGGGCCACCACTAAAAACATGTCACACTCCAGTCCCAAAAATACACAGGACCAGGCCACATGACAATAGCCAGCTGACACGTCTCCGAGGATATCCCAATTTAATGGATCCTAACAAAGAGTGCTACGCTGTCCTAAATACTAACAAGTCCAATATTAACAACAACAGGTAATCTAATCTTATCTACAATATAAACAACAAGAATGTACTAATAATAACTACTGGAAGATAAACACCAGTCTCAAAATATTATAGTAAAACCAAGAATATCTGGTGGGGACAAACTCACTACTATGACAAAAATAAAGTACTGAAATGATAGATAAAAATAATAATGACTAGGGCATCGGATGACTAGATAATGGTGCACCCAATCCTAGGCAGAATACCTACCAACTGATCACGGAAACTCTGACGGTAGCACCTCTAGCTCCTCCTCGATAGCGTACCTCGTCTCCTGTCCTGGGCCGTACACTGTGGGGTAATATGCATCGTCAAAATTGGAAAGGTACCAGGTCCTCAGAGAGACGTAACAAGATACATAAAAGCATGCCATATATATAAATACTGAATAAAATAAATATAATAAATGGTGTGCTAGCCATCTAAGTGAATACAGTATGAGGACAACTTTGGTACGTATGGGTAGGCATAGGTATAACGTCTAATACCCCGAAAAGCGTGGCAGCAGTACAGTATATCATCCATATCGCTCCGAAGAACGTGACAGCAGTATAGTATATCATCCATATCGCTCCGAAGAACGTGGCAGCAATGTAAAGGGAGTCATTGGATCCGTGGCTCCTCTGGATACTACGGATTTCAATGTGTATATCCCATACGCCTACTAGTATCCTCCCCGCCCAATGTAGATACATAAGTCGAATACTCGACGTGCGTACCCCGTATCTATATTCCAAGTCTCTACTAATATAAAATCCTGAATTATGCACTAACCGTGATGCATGTCACACGCACCGATAGCTAGTCGAGTAAGCGAACCCGTATCCCAATATGAATTTGTCACTGTGAAACGTGTAAGAGTGTCAGGTCTCAGAAGATACCAGAGTATCCTCCAACGGGGTGAGTCTGCTAATGACTAGGTTAAGTACACTAATCATCGACGCATCCGTCGACTGCACCCCAGTCAATCTCGGACGAGCACAGTCATATAAAATAAAGCAACAAACTATCATACAACATATGCAACATTTAATTTAAACAATAAATATGGCAAGGTATCTTGCCTGGGTCCTCAAGATGTGAATGCCAAAAGCCTGTTCCTGCGATGTCTCCTGACTGGTCCAGTGACCCTAAATAGACAATATAATATAGCAAATACTGTCATCAGACACTAAGCAATACATACACACAACTATGACGCTACTCTTAGGTACCGACGCAAGATAACGGGTGGTCGACTACAGAGTCTCGTGTGCATGTAGCTAGGGTGCACACGTGTCCTGTCCTCGATTATCGTGTCTCTTGTAACAATAAATTATCGAAGTTATGGGTTACCAACTATTTCTGATATGTGCGAATACATGTCCTTGGTTTCCATGTTCAAACATACTTGATTTATGTTTCAATTTTTCGGGTGAATTACTAGCCCTTGATAAAAGTCTTATGATTAAGGTAATTGCTAGTTATTAAATAAATTCTAAATCTTGTTAATCATCATACCTTCATATATATATAGTTTAAGGTTAATTAAGTTGTGTCCAAGACTATGACACTCGACACAACGATACGACGAACCTATATGAACACGATACGAAGAGGGAGGAGTATAAGGCGTTTACCTAGTTGGCTGGACGAGGGTCTCCTCGCTGACTGGTCGTCCTCAGGCGAGTGGTGGGGCTCCGACGTCGGCCGGCGAGCAAGGCAGCAGTGGCAGCGAAAGTACTACAACAAATACAGCAATGGCAGCAGCGGGTTGGAAGTGGTGTTGGGTGGTGGAGACGGTGGAGGTCTGGCGGGTGCAAGCGGAAGGGGGTCTGCGGTGGTGGCCTGAGGGGGTGGCGCTATTGGAAGTTAGGGGGAGGGGTCGTCGGTTTGATGGAGGATGGGTTGATGGTGAAGAGGATGGTAATGATGGAGGGGGGTCTGGCGGTTGCAGGCGGACTGGCAGGGTGGTCCGGCGTTGAGGGGCAGTGCCGACGGGTTGTAGGCCGTGGAGCCGTCCGGTCGGGAAGGGGGAGGGGCTCGGTTTGGGAAGAAAGGGAGTCGGCTAGGGTTTCTCTTTGGTGGTGAAAAGAAATGAGTTTTAGGGTTTTAATGTAGGGAACATGTGTATTTATATGGGAGGGGATTTATGGGCTGTCCTCGGGACTTAGGCCTGTCCGGCCTTGTTGGGGTGGGGCTGGCCAACGTGAAAGGGTACACGTGGGCTTGGTTATGTTTTGTTTAGGATAAAATTGGCCTCAAATTTAATTAAATTAATAATTAATGCGCAAGGCGTTCATTTAACTAATATTGCGTAGCTAAGGTGAGACGCAATAACGAGTATCTAAGGTTACACAATGGTCAGATGGGTAGTCTGGCATGTCTAGGAGGTGTTTGCGATATTGGGTTGAAGATAACTGCTAGTGTGGCGCTCCGACCTCGAAGCAACGGTAAGGGGTATTAAGACATATAATTTCCTTACATTAATTCTAATGGTTCCCAAATAAATCCTAGTCTCTTAATTTAAATAAAATAAATCCTAAATTGGTCAAGGGCGTTTACAGTGACTAGTGTCATATCCATAATTGGATACGTGTAGGCCGTATCTCCGTCAATTTGATGAAACGGGTTGATTTTGGGGGTTTCTCTCAGACACGAGACTTTGTGCATATCACATTAGGACACGGATACGTAGTTAATCTAATTACTATACGTACTATTCATATTTAGTATATTAGACTTGCTCATGTCCTCCGGGATGTGTTTGGTTGTGTGTTGGAGCCGTATCGCAAGCGTATGATAGAGTTATTGTGATACGGGTGCGGTGCACTCCACGTGTTTGATATTTTATCCTCTTTCCTATACGTACATGTGTATTTATATATATATATCATATTATATATAATATATTATATATGATAGTATATACTTAGATGTGTATAAGTGTATGTGTTGTGTGTTGGTGTGTAAGTGGCATTATGGCAGTGTTGAGGGACTCAAGCAGTTCAGCACTGAAGAGGGCTGTTCCTCTTGATCAGTGCTCAATCAACAGGGTAAGTTCAGTTTCAGTAGGTGAGGGACTCGGGTAGATCAGTAAGTGAATGGAGAGAGACAGTGCAGTCCCCATAGTTTCTGTGTGCATCTTTGTGCAGAGGAGAGCCCGGGCTGTACTGAAGGTGAGCAGCACCTTGTGCACGGTAGCATGTACAAGAGGGAGCAGTACTCGGTCTATGCATTGAAGGTGTGCAGGTGTGCAAAAGGGGCATCAACAGCCAGTGCACAAGGGACTCGGGCAGCATCAACAGGGAGCAGTGTCAACCGAGCATTCGAGAGGGCAGCAGCTACAGCGGGGAGTTGAGCACCTGCTGCTATACAGTAACAGTGCAGATTTCCTCTGTGTAGTATCAGGGAGTATCCAATTCAGCCCATTGTGCAGGTTTTAATGCACAGTTCTGTGTAGGTATCAATGAACTTCGATTCAGTTTGGTTTTGAGTTAGCTAGTAGTTGTTTGGTTAGGTTTTATATATATGTGACAACTAGGTATCAGTCCTATTAGTTTCAGTTTCAGTATAATGATTTGTTGGGTATTCAAGGTAAGTGGTTATAGTTAGTATTTTAGTGGGAAAAGTTGAGGTTGGGTTAGTTAGTGATTAAGGTTTTAGTTTAAGTAATTAGTTGATGTATTGGTATGTATATGATAGTAGTAGATATATATTAATACAGTTAGTCTAGTATACACATATACTAATAGGTAGTGTATCTTGATAGTTAGCTATATTAGCTATATAGTTAGTTCTATATTATATATATATATATATATATATATATATATATATATATATATATATATATATATATATATATATATATATATATATATATATATATATATATATATATATATTAGTGTTAGTTTATAGTTAGTATATTAGTTTAGGGTATTATATATCTATTGGTATTAGTTATATGATAGAGTTTTGGGTTACCTTGGGGTACCAAGGTATTGAGTCGATACCCAAGGTATTGAGTCGATACCCAAGGTATTGAGTTGGGTATCGAGATAGGTGAGATACGCATTGGTACAAGGCCAAGGTATCGTATTTTTATTGTTTTAAATATAGATATTATATATGTGGCTTGTATATATATATCTAAAATACTATTTTCATATAAATAAACTTGCGTATCTTAGGATACGATTTTTTGAGATTTTACAGTATCTTAGATTAGCTTGTATAGCATAGTTTCATAGTGTATTGACTTAGTAACCTAGTGTTAGACTCTTTCAACCTAGATTTTATCGATTTGACCTAGAAATGACTTATTGACCTAGAATTGCATCAACTTAACTTATTTTTATTCTTGAACCTTGTATTAATGCAACGTACCATATATAGGTCTGTGTGACACTAGCTTGGGCATCGGAAGACACACCTTGCTCAGGACTTCAGGCGAGTATATTTCTCTGATAGTTTTTAATTCATAATATTGTATATATGCATGTTCTAGAATTATATACTTGATTTTGACACAGTGATTTCACGAACTTGTACTACATGGATCCCGTCAGGAGATGTTATCCCCTACCGTATTCAGTGGGTACTCGTGTACATGTATCTCATCGTGTATATTGGGTATTGATTATATTTCGTGTTCATATACTGATCGTATTCAGTGTGCTTATTCGTGTACATCCACCACTCGTGTTCGATGGTTATGATATTCGTGTACATCCATTGCTCGTGTTCAGTGGTTATATTTTCTGTTCGTAGCGTGTCGTGATTGGATCCATCGATATTAGTTGGGGGTGGGAGAGTAGGAGTTGATTATGTTATCAAATCCCTAATGTTACATCGTGCATATTCTAGTTACATACCTCACTTGTAATCGTCTTACCTGGTCATGTTCACCCAACCTGATCACATAATGAACTCGTATTCTGAGGCACATTAGTTTAGATTGCAGTTATTCCATCATATTGCTGATAGTCATATTATTGATTTATATTCTTATACATTACATGTATATCTATTATTTATTCATTCATATGTTTAGTGATCATGTATTTTATTTCTATATCTGTTCATATGCTCGATTATGCTATTGAAACTGCTTTCAGAGGTATGTACTTTGCTCTAATCCTGATTGGATATATTTTTCTAGATAACTGGCTTATAGAGTAGTGTCCCATATTCTACGAGCCACAAGACGATGCACCTATAGAGGATACTCTTGTAGAGCAGGAGAACTTAGTTGCAGAGCCCGATGAGGTCTAGTTTATTTGTGTTGGCTTGTATTAGACTATTATTGTTGAGATTCATAACTTGTATATTATTTCAGATTGTGGATTATATCTTATTCTTTCCTTCGTTATTCTATTCGTGCATTATTCTTCTTTAGTTTGTTTTGTAATTGAGATTAGTTATACTTGTGAGATACCATATTGCTCCTCCGTTTGGAGTTAAGATGATTGACAGGTACCATATTATATTGTTGAGATGTTAGATAGTTAAAAATGATCCTGACAGCGTTCTACCGCCGATTTTGTGGCGTAGGCTGGGCGTAACCATGTACTCGTGTCCGAATATCCGGGTGCGGGTCATGACAACCACAGCAATAGCAATAACAGTAAACAGCAAGGTGAGGAGCATACGAGTATTGACAGTGTGTGCAATGTTGCTTTGGAAACCATGGGAGGTTGGTATAGGTAACAGTAGCAGTGAACTAAAGAGAGGGGTATCTAGCAACACAGGTAATAATGAGAGTTCAGGTGTCCTAACACCTAGAGTAAGTGCCATCAGTTACTAGTTAGTATATGAATATCAGTTATATGTTAACTAATAGTTAGTATATTAGATAGTTAAGTAAGTTAGTGAATATATAGTTAGTGTATAATTATATATCAGCTAGTGTAAGTGTCACTTAGTGTGACATGTCAGTTAGCTAAGTTATATATATATATATATATATATATATATATATATATATATATATATATATATATATATATATATGTGTGTGTGTGTGTGTGTGTGTGTGTGTGTGTGTGGATACTTAGTAAGTTATGATACTTTAGTATCCTAATTTAGTTTGTATAGTCTAGAAAAGTAGTGTATGGACCCAATCACCTAGAGTTGGACTCATACAACCTAGAAATAGCTAGTTTGACTAAGGTTGACCCAGTTTGACATAGTTTAGCGAGTGAGACCTAGAAATGGCCTAGAAACTGATATTAGTGCATTTTGTCTTATTTCTTACTTTATTATACTAAGTAACATGATATTCCTATTTAGGTGTGTGTGACACCAGCTCGGATGTCGAGGTGTATCATTTTCTCATGACCACAGACGAGTACATTCTCTGATAGTTTTCTTATTTGATAGCCGCTATATTTTATGTATTTAGTATTAATATATTTGATGTTTGACACGATTGTTTCACGGATTGGTATACGTGGATCTTGGTCATGAGATATTATTATCGTGATTACTCAGTGATCGCCGTGTCATGTTTCATGATTACTCAATAATTATCGTGATATCTTAGTGATTATATAGACCGTGATCATAGTGCATGATATTATAGACCGTGCAATGTGATATACGTGTTATAACGTGTCATGATTTGAATCTGTGTACTAATTGGGGGTTGGAGAAGTATTAGTGGATATGTGATCATACCTTATAGTCCATATTTTAGTATAGCCCGTGATAGTTGCAAATCACGCAACTCACGCGTGATCACACTAGCTCACCTTTTATATGTAGCCCGTGTTAGGCCCAAGCCGATCACATCATCTTACTAATATTTTAAAACACATTTATATATATTATTTTCTTTATTCTAGTTTATTACATTATTGTTCCTCACCATATTGTTCTCAGTTTTTGCCATTATTTATCATGATGCTTCTTCTCGTGATATATGCTAGTTCAGTTACTTTCATCAGTTATTTTTATTGCTATTATTGTTTCATAGTTTCTGTAAATTATTGGAACTGCTACTTGGGTTATACTTTGCTCCAATTCTGACTGGATATATTTTTCAGATGATTCGTTAGAGGACTGTGTCCTACGCACTTGGGCCACAGGATGGCAAGCTAGTTGAGTTATCACCCGTAGAGCCAGTTGAGTTAGTACCAATAATTGATGAGGCATAGTTAGTTTATTCATGATATTGTATATGTCAGTTAAACACTTTGACAATTTATTATTATTTTATCTTGTGTTGAGATTAGACTTGGACTTGTGATGTATTGTGACTTTATTTATTTTCTTCTATTTCATATTGTGTCATATCTTCCTCTAGTTTGTTATTGTGATTGAGTATTGTTTACCATTATCATATTATCATATTGTCCTCCAATTGGGAGTTGAGATATCTTGATAGGTACCTTATATATTATGTGTGAAATATGTAATATTGTTGACCTAGACAGCGTTCTACCGCCGATGTTACGGCGTAGACTGGATGTACCCACGTACTCATACCCTACACCAGGTGCGGGTTATGACAGTTGTTACAATGAAGGAAGTCAAAAACAGTTTATTGAATGAGTAGATCCGGAGTAAGAAAATAAAACTTTCGCAGAAGTCCGCTCTAGTTTCTCCTTCTGGGAAAGGAAGACTCAGGTCACAAGCGAGTGGAGGAAAGGTTTTAGGTGCGAGTGTAGACTGCAAGGAGGGATGCTACTACTATGGCCAAAAGTGTGATTTTTAAAGGAATTGCATGAAGCTCAAAGATGAGAATGCTGAAGACAAGGTGATCAGGTAGATTTGAAGGCTATGGAAGATCTCATCATCGTAGAAACCAACTCAAGAACCATGTAGAATATGTCATGATAGCAATTGTGTCTTGGACATATGGGTGTCGTATTACGCCACTCCCTAGAGGAGGATCTTTATGTCATACCAAGGCCGTAGGTTTGGATGTATGAAGATGGAAGACAAGGGGACTGCTACATTTATAGGCATTAGTGAGATGCACATGACAATGGATCTTGGCAACAAGCTCGTTCTTAAGGAGGTTCGCTATGTACCTTGTTCTACAACTTAGTTTCGGTAGGAAAACTGGCAGGTAATGGCTGTCGTAGTATGTTTGCGGACAAAGAATGAAAACTTACGAAGGATTTCCAACTGTTGTCTCGAGGATATATATTATGGTATGTACATGCAGGCCACAAACATCAGATGCAGGCTTAAGAGATATTCAACAGAAATTTTATGATCGTCGAAAACTTGTCAAAGGGAGTCTTTGAGATGATTTGAGGGACATGCATGATTCGGTTCGCCGAGACAAAGTTACAAATAGAGATGTACTAAAGATTGAGAATCAGTCTATCGATACCATAACAGCTGGTCGATCTTCAGGTGGGGGGTTGTTCCACGAATCTGATTGTAGTGACTGGTGGTTTGCCAAAATCTAATTTAGCAATATCGATTTTAGCTGTTCGAAGCCGAAAAAGGGATCAAGTTGTGCAAAAAATCAATCTGAGGAGAGTACATCTCCATTTACATAGTTTTGGAGAAGTTGTGCATGACGTGTATAATGCATGATATTCTACTCGAGGATGTATGTGTATGGTTGAGCTTCAGTATCAGATACAAAGGTAGGCAGGTTCAGGATCTTGAATCTCAAGGGAATTGTACCGTACACTTGTTTGGGCCAGCCAAAATTGAAGCAGCTTTGTCTGAACAGGAGCATGTTCCGGTGGAAGGCAGAAGTCGGAGATAAGCAACTACGATTTATGGTGAGACGAATCGTCAAGAAATTCGGTCTTGGCCGAGTTATTGATGTCAGCGAGATCCCAGTTATAAAGGAGGTGCTACACATTACAGCTAGCGTCGACATGATAGACGAGGAGCTGGAGAAGTAGGAAGATGGTCGAGCAGCCCAGGGGAGCAGGAGCTCTGTCGTTAGAGCTAGGCATACGAATCCAGGACCCGCGGTTCCGACCCAGTCCGAACTGTATATTGTCTAAACAAGCCGGTTCTTAAAATTTTATATTTAAACGGACCGGTGTGGGACGGGTCGGGTTGTGTTTCCAAAATAAAAGAGGCCCCAATTAGGCCCATTTAATTTAAAATTTTACAACTCATATGATCTTTCTGTACCACATCACACAACAACCAGCCCTAGTTCATCTGGTCTCTCTATCATCCCTCGGCTCATCTCTCTCTCTCTCTCTCTCTCTCTCTCTCTCTCTCTCATCCTGACACCCTAACATTGCCGTCAACCTCCTCACCCGACGCCAGGTCGCCCAAGTCCCGACATCCCCAGGCCGTGCCTTCACCTGGTATAGTTTTTGATTTTCTTATACTTTCTGATTTTTCTCAAGCCTAATTTTCTCATAGCAATGTTATCTCCAATGCTTGTGCTTCATAAAAATTTAATGGAGGTTTGAAATATGTTTAGGATACAGTCTTCTCACAATCAATACATCACAGTTTTTAAAAATTCAATTACAACCTATGTTTGAAACAATTTTAGGATACAGTCCTCAGACTCAATATCCATCTATTGTCATCCATTATGCCAAGGGGTACCACGTCTTAGGAAACCTTACGCCAGATTTTGTACAACAAAAATAAATAAAATAAATATTCTATGCATCTGCATATTAGCAACATCATTAACATTGGTCTATAAGACTAAATTTTATAAGAGCTTTGAGGTTACTGGAAAACCTGGTTTCTCAATAGCTAATACTAATAGCTACTACATAATCTCCTAAAGTTAACAAAAATTGCAGTTAAGAGTTGCAAGTACGGAGAATCTGAACTATAGTACTAAAGGTTGCACTATGTTAGTGTAAGTTTTAACTTGATTATGAAGTATCTAAGGTTACTTTTATTTACATCTCATTGCCACAAAAATGAACTAACACTATCTGTGTCTTCTCTACATGCAGTCTATACTCTAGTATTCCATGTGGTTGGAATATCAGAGTTTGCATGCAAAGTATCATTAGCAGTATTAATATATTATCGGCATCATCAAGTCAATATAGTTGAAGTATATGAAAAAAATTGGATCCAAAAAATGTTGGATCCGGACCGGACTTGACCCGTTCAAAACGGGTCCGAACCGACTTGACCCACCTCGCCAACTAACGGAATCCGGTCCTGGTCCTGGTCCTGGTCCTGGTCCTGGTCCTGGTCCTCCAAATTTGGCCCTGGTCCGACCAGTGTCCAGCCTTATCTGTCGCAGAGCGACATGCATACAGTCCAATTGAGAAGCCATGGGGTCAACACCTCTCATCAGACTGAAGGAGGAGTATGTCGAGGTCCAATTTTGGTTCGAGATGTGTGAAAGGACAATCTGGACGTCGTGAAGCGTCAATGAGAGTTGCGACGAAGACAACGGAGGAATAGTGGCTGAACTGGGCTCAAACTGAGCAAAAATAGTAGCAACGGTATATTGTGGGTATACCGATTATGGTTCCATAACCGTTTATGTTTGTTTGGCGGTACACCGACGATATACCGCATATGAGTGGACAGTTCTGACGTTAGCCCAAAATAAACATTTATATGTCCGTGATATCAAATCTGGACGGTAAGGATTAGTGCTAGAATATTTTATGGTTTTTTGAAACCCTAAATTA
This sequence comes from Iris macrosiphon, assembly GCA_036927795.1. Lineage (NCBI taxonomy): Eukaryota > Viridiplantae > Streptophyta > Magnoliopsida > Asparagales > Iridaceae > Iris > Iris macrosiphon. Next base: position 15,770,414 of record JAYESA010000017.1, on the reverse strand, counting down.
GGTTTCTTAACCTATTTATAGAGATTGGGAGAGATTATCAACAAGAAACTCATAGGGGAGATTTAAGGGTACAAGTCCACATAAATTTAAGAGAAAGTTTGTGTTTTGTTCTTAGATTTCGCCATTCGAGACAGTTGGAAGAGGAGATCTGTTCGAAAAGTCGTATTCTTCATTCAAAAAGATCATCACATGATTGGGTGAGTGGTTTTATTGTAATCGTCTGCTTTCTTCTTGAGTTTTGTGTGGAATTGAACTTGGGGACAAAGAGTCTAACATATTTTGTATCAATCTTGTATCTTGTTGGGAGTTATATAGATTAAAATTTGCTCATGTGATATAGTCACGAACATATATTATATTTGATATATCTTGGTTCTTACGTCAGACGTTGGTTTGTTACCTTCAAGTGGGTCGACATCGTTGCTGCTGCGGTCCGTATCCAACACAAACATGCATTAATTTGAGGCAAAGGAAATAATATGTAATAAAGTACAATCATACCAATGAATACTAGTACGGAATTTTTCAAAAAAAGAAAGATTTTTTTGCATAATTATGAAAAAATGGCGAAGTTTTGGGTATTTGCTGTGAGGGGGATAACTCGCCAAGTTAGTTGGCGGGATGGGGGTGGGAGAGAGAGACCGCCAACTTGGTTGGCGGGTGGGAGTTGGATATATATATATATATATATATATATATATATATATATATATATATATATATATAATTTTTTTCTAAATCAATTAAATTTTGTAAATGGATAATAACAAATTATCTATTATAATATTACAAAAAATTTACATTGATAATATCAAAACAAAAATATTTATTAAAAATTTTAAATCCAAAAATTTAAATAATACCAAAAAATATCAAATAAATAGTGTTATGGGATATTTTAGCAAATGTCCCTACAAAAAATGTTAAAAGTAGTATATACCCCAGTAAAAAAAAACTAGCAAATGCTCCAAAAATAAAAAAATTCGGTTAAAAGAGTGCGGGCATATCTTAAAATTTTACTTCATCCGTAAAAATAATAGGAGCATTTGCTAGTTTTTTTTAAGAGGGGTTAGACGCTAGTTTTAGCATTTTATTTGGGGACATTTGCTAAAATATCCCTAGTGTTACCTATTAATTTTTCTCTCAAAATTGTTTCTGTATTTTATTTTGAATCTATAAAATTTAAATATATACAATTATCTATGTTATTTAAATAGAAATAATTTTACACACGGATAATAATAATAAAAAAATTGAAAAAAAATAGATTTTAGAATTTTACTTTTCTAACAAATATATATAGATAATTATATATAGATAAATATATATACAATTATCTATATATTTTTGTTAGAAAAATGAAATTCTAAAACCTATTTTTTCCAATTTTTTATTATTATTATCCGTATGTAAAATTATTTCTATTTAAATAACATAGATAATTGTATATATTTAAATTTTATAGATTCAAAATAAAATACCCAAATAATTTTGAGAGAAATTAATAGATAATACTAGGGATATTTTAGCAAATGTGCTCCTATTATTTTTACGGATGAAGTAAAATTTTAAGATATGTCCGCATACTTTTAACCGAATTTTTTTATTTTTGGAGCATTTACTAGTTTTTTTTTTTTACTGGGATGTATACTACTTTTGACATTTTTTGTACGGATATTTGCTAAAATATCCCATAACACTATTTATTTGAATTTTTTTGGTATTATTTAAATTTTTGGATTTAAAATTTTAAATAAATATTTTTCTTTTGGTATTATCAATGTAAATTTTTTGTAATATTATAATAGATAATTTGTTATTATCCATTTATAAAATTTAATTAATTTAGAAAAAATTATATATATATATATATATATATATATATATATATATATTCAACTCCCATCCGCTAACTGAGTTGGCGGTCCCAACTCCCACCCGCCAACCAAGTTGGCGGTCTCTCTCTCCCACTCCCACCCCGCCAACTAACTTGACGAGTTATTCCCCTCACAGCAAATACCCAAAACTTCTTCCTTTTTTATAATTATGCAAAAAATTTCTTGCTTTTTTTGAAAAATTCCCATACTAGTACTAGAAGAACATAAGAAGTACCGATTACAACACATGCAATAAAAAAATATAAAAAAAATTTGTCCAAAGAAAAGTACACTGTTAAGCCAGACTAAGAATGCACATTTGCTCTTATTAGGCAATTGATGTTGTCTGTTGGATGGATTCGATCAACCAATTTAATTGATAGGCTTGTTTAGAGTTAGTTGTACCCACCCTAAGTACATCAATGCAAACAACGAAAGATTTGTCAACTCATTTATGTGAAAAAGAGGACTTCTCTTTCAGAAAAAAAAAAAACAGAATCACAAAATATATTTGGAAAGGCATGTAAGTTTACTTCGCTCTCAAATGTATGCGAGTGCAAACAAAAGCGTACGTGTACGTGTACGTGTACGGTAGCGGAGATAAACTTTTAAAATGAAATCGTCCAGTTTGCCCTGATCAGAACCTCCCCTATTTAGGATAAGATTTGACCTGCTATATAAAGTAGTGTAGATTTTCTTGTATGAAAGATTAGTATGCTCAGAAGAAAAATGTTGGATAGTCAACATTAGGTTGAAAGACGAAAAAAAGAAAAAGAAAAAGAAAAAGAAAAAGAAAAAGAAAAAAGGTTGGTCCCATTGGGTGTAATATATAATTTTTTATCCGTAAAATTTTTCTATTAAATTATTGTGTTTTTATTATTATTAAATTTTGTGATCTTTATTGTTTTGCGGACGTTGTCAATCTCTTTTTGCTTTTACTTCCAACTCCTGACTATAATATTAGTTACCGAATGAATCTATATCCTTCTTTCTTTCTTTCTTTCTTTCTTATTTATGAGGTTTGGATTCGGATCCAGATCCCCATAGAATAAATTCCAGTCCACTGCTAATTGATGCCTTCATCTCCTCCGAAGTCCAGTTCAAAACATTACATGTGCACCTGGAAATCAGGCTTTACTGCAATCGCACCTTACCCAAACAAATAAAACACACAAATGAAGGCCACATCTCCAACAAATGCACATATTATTATTTGCTGCAGAGGAACCACGTGCTTCATCAAAAATGATGCAATCTCACCAATACAAGAGTCATACACGAAGGTCACGTTTGGTTTGCATATAAATTACAAATTATAAACTTAAATTTAAAATTTAAAACTAAAAATTAAAAATTAGAATCTAAAATTTAAAAATTAAAAATTAAAAATTAAAATTTAAAAATTAAAAATTAATAACGAAAAACTAAAAACTAAAAATTTAAAATTTAAAATTTAAAAGTAAAAAATTAAAAATTAAAAATTAAAAATTAAAAATTAAAAACTAAAAACTAAAAACTAAAAACTAAAAACTAAAAACTAAAAACTAAAAATTAAAACTTAAATATTTAAATCTAAAATAAAATTTAAAATTTAAATTAAAAAATTAAAACTAAATTTAAAGTTGTAAAATTAAAAATTAAAAATTAAAAATTAAAAATTAAAAATTAAAAATTAAAAATTAAAAATTAAAAATTAAAAACTAAAAACAGAAAAATAAAAATTAAAAATCAGAAAATTTACTGTATCGAAATAAATTTATATTAAATTCATGTAAACGAAACAAGTTTGGGTAAATTTTAAAAAAAAGAGTCCGTCAACAGTGTTGGCGGAAAATACAACTGCTGTACACGTACGCAGCAAAAAAATAAAAAAAATTAATGTGGGCTCCACGGCCAATTTTTGCCAACTGTGTTGGCTGAAATTGGGGGGTCCAATTTCAGCCAACACAGTTGGCGGAAATTGGCCGTGGGACCCACGGTTTATTTTTTGGGTTTTGTTTGATTTGGTTTGTTTGCTTAGTTTGGTTTGATTGATTTTTTTGGTTAGTTTATTTTAATTAGTTATATTTTTGTTTTATTTATTTAGTTTTGTTTTTTAATTAGATTTAAGAAAATTTATTTTAACGAAATAAAATTAAAATAAATTAATTGGAAAGAATATTTAGAAATATTTTTTTTGGAAATTTGTTTCCAAAGCATCAAAATTTGTATAAATTCCATCTAAAACATAAAAGTTTATAAAGCATACAAGTTTAAAAAATTATGAAAAAAATATCAATATCAATTGGACGTTTATATTTATAAATATTATATTTTTATCGTAATTTTTTTCGTCGTTAACAGAAGTTAAAAAAATAATAAAAAAAACTAAAAAAAAATTAAATAAAAAATGTTGGCTGAAATTGTTGGCTAAAAAAACTAAATAAAAAAAACTAAATCCAAAACAAAACCAAATAATCAAACAAAACCAACCAAAAAAAACCAACCAACCCAAACCTCCCAAAAGAACCCGTGGCCCCCCCACCCAAAATCAGCCTACTGTTGGCTGATTTTGGGTGGGGGGGCCACGGGTTCTTTTGGGTGGTTTGGGTTGGTTGGTTTTTTTTTGGTTGGTTTAGTTGGTTTAATTGGTTTGGTTTGATTATTTATTTTGTTTTATTAGTTTTTTTCATAATAGACATAAAATAATTAATTTAAATGTTCCTAAAAAAATTTTGGAGATCGAAACATCGTTTTAAATCCGTGGGCTCCCACATCCAATATAAATTTATTTCACAACAGTAAATTTTAAATATTCAAAAATAAGATTATCGAAAGTCAAATTTGGAGGACGAAACATCGTTTTTTTGCGATTCTAAAAATTTTCGAAGTCCGTCAAATGGTAAAACCGTTTATCCTATAGTACTTTTCCATACGATCATTTTGGCACAAACTGGGCCTTGTTTCGATCTCCCAGTCAAAAGTTATGATACTTTAAAGTTTTAAAATTTATATTTTTGCCTGTAACATATGCGTCTTGTTTCGGATAATTTTTTTTTCTACATGATTTGTGTTACTCTCGTCGAAAAGAATACAAATCGACTTATTATTTAACGAAAAACGATTTCAAAACAAGTAGTTTTGGCCGCTCAAAGTCTGCTAGACGGCAGACGTAATATTCTTACGGCAGATTTTTATTATTATTATTTTTTTAACGTCTGTTAACGACGAAAAAATTTACGATAAAAATATAATATTTATAAATATAAATGTCCAATTGATATTGATATTTTTTTCGTAATTTTTTAAATTTTTATGTTTTAGATGGAATTTATCCAAATTTTGATGCTTTGGAAACAAATTTCCGAAAAAAATATTTCTAAATATTTTTTTCCAATAAATTTATTTTAATTTTATTTCGTTAAAATAAATTTTCTTAAATCTAATTACAAAACAAAACAAAACTAAATAAATAAAACAAAAGTATAACTAATTAAAATAAACCAACAAAAAAAAACCAATCAAACCAAACTAAGCAAACAAACCAAACAAAACAAAACCAAAAAAAAAACCGTGGGCCCCACGGCCAATTTCCGCCAATGGTGTTGGCTGAAATTGCCCCCCCCCCCCCCCCCCCCCCCCTTCAGCCAACGCAGTTGACGAAAAATGGCCGTGGGGCGCACATTAAATTTTTTTTTTTTTTTGGCTGCGTACGTGTACAGCAGTTGTGTTTTCCGCCAACACTGTTGGCGGACTCTGACTTTTTTTAAAAAATTTCCAAATTTGTTTCGTTTATATGAATTTAATATAAATTTATTTCGCTACAGTAAATTTTCTGATTAAAAATTAAAAATCAAAAATCAATATCAAAAAAATAAAAATCAAAAGTTAAAATAAAAAAATCAAGTATTAAGATTTAAGAATTTAAAATTTAGAATTTAAAATTTGAAATAAAAATAAAAATTGAAATTAATATTAATTTTAATATTAATATTAAAAAATTTAGAAAAATTATAAATTACAAATTACAAGTTAATAATTAAAATAATAATTAAATTTAAAATTTAAAATTAAAGATAAAAAAAAAAAAAAAAAGTGATTTTTAAACCTTTTATTTATCTTTTTTAAGTTTGTAAGTTTTTATGTTGTAACGTAATTACGATTACATAAATTTTATGATGTAATTAATTTTAGAAGAAAGTAATGTAATATATTCAAGTTTGTAATCGCGATACATCATATCCAAAAAAAATTGTCCAACCAAACATCAATCGACAACGTAATGCTATTAAATTGACATCTTAATGACAATTATATTATGTTGTTCAAACTTGCAAATCAAATGGGTCCTAATCACTACTAACCTTAAATACAACCTATACATAATTTGTTAGATCCCCCACATCCACAAAATGAATGAGATGATAAGCTTGCTTCAGCTTCTTCTAATAATTTCATTGATGCGCTTGTAGTGAAAAAGAATATTTCTCTTTCATAAAATAAATTTTGGAAAGGCACGTAAGCTTAATTCTCTCTCGCATGTATGTGAGTGCAAACAAAACCGTACGTGTGATCTCTTCTGTGCTTGCTTGGTAGTGATCCTTTGCAGAGTTGGCACTGTCTCTTTAAATTCGAGGAACGACATATGAAGATGCAGATGACTCCTGTCTGCCAGCTCTCTTCCACATGTTTTGTTAGAATTTACATTATATGTAGTAATCCTAAGATTATATGATTGAGCAAAGTCCTAAGTATTACTTAGTCAATGAATTTTCTAAAATATGTAAACTTATATCCTACCTACTTAGGATCATGGCCGGCCTGAGCTTATGGAAGCCGAGACAAACTTTCAAAATGAAACCCTCGTACATAATAAAAAAATAAAACTAAATTATAAAAAATATATTACCACCAAGAATTTAACTAAGGATCTCTAATGAGCAAGTCTAATACCATAATCAATACGATACAATTATTTAATGTTATGTGGCGTTCATGGTAGATATTAGTTCTATTTTAGATAGAACTATATCGGTGCCTCCTTTAGTCTTTGGATCTTATGATGTCGTCCAGGTTGTCCTAAATATGGACCGCCCCTGCTTAGGATAGGATTTGACATGCTACATAAAGTAGCCTAGGCTTCCTTGTATGAAATATCAGTATGCTGAAAAGAAAAATGTTGGATAGCCACCAATAGGTTAAATGAAAAAAAATGATGCATCTAACCAACCAACACACGAGTCATACATGAAGGAGAGAGGATAAAGGAAGAGAACCACAACACCACAGGGTAAGACTTTGATACAAGAGGCTGTATCAAAGTTTTGATGCAGCAAATATATCACATGTGTGACCACCTTAACTACAACTTCACGTAAGGAGAGTAGAGAACAGGAGCAATGGATTGTGTGTTTCTGTCGTTGTGCACTCATTTTATTCATTCACTGATGTTCCTTTTATAAGGAAGAAATAATAACAACTTACTCTCTACGATCATGGATCACCACATGACTCTCTACGATCATGGATCACCACATGACTCTCTACGATCATGGATCACCACATGATGTTCATCTTGAGACTAGGTCCCATGCATAGACTTATTCCTATGTTTGAATAAGAAAAAAAAGAGCAACATAATTAACCAACAAAACTCCCCCTTAATCTAGTTGCTTCTGGTGTTGACGACTCCAAGCTTCGTGCGCAGGCCCTGGAACTTGACCCGCCCGAGTGCTTTTGTCAATATGTCCGCCAGCTGTTCATCGGTGTTGATGTAGTCGACGATGATCTTGCCGCCTTCGATGCACTGCCTGATGAAGTGGTAGCGCGTCTCGATGTGCTTACTCCGGTCATGGAATACTGGATTCTTGCACAGCTGGATAGCAGATTTGTTGTCCACGAGTAGAGTAGCACTGTCGGCCTCCTCGTCAAGTAAATCTCCGAGTAATTGTGCGAGCCAAACGCCTTGGCATGCCGCCGAGGTCGCAGCGATATACTCCGCCTCACATGACGATAATGCAACCACCTTTTGCTTCTGTGATTGCCAGCTAACGGGGCTTCTCCCGAGAAGGAACACCAAGCCGGTGGTGCTCTTCCTGTCATCGATATCACCGGCCATGTCTGCGTCACTGTACCCGACGAGCTTGGCCTCTGCAGTGTCCCTGACGTAGCGACACCCATAGCTCAATGTGCCGGCAATATACCTGAGTATGTGCTTAACGGCGCTCCAGTGCTCGGTGGTCGGCGACTCCATGAATCGGCTGACATAGCCGACGGCGAACGTGATGTCCGGCCGCGTGTGCACCAAGTAGCGGAGACTCCCAACGATGCTTCGGTACAGGGTTGTGTCCACCGGCGGATTTGAGCTCACTTTGATCAGTTTCAGCCGTGGCTCCATCGGTACTTGAACTGGATTGCATTCGGTCATGCCGGCCTTCTCCAGTATTTTGGCCGCGTACGTGCTCTGGCACAGAGTGATCTCGCCGGCGCCCTGCTGGACTTCTATACCGAGATAATAGTTCAATTTGCCGAGGTTGCTCATCTGGAACTGAGTCTTCATCTCGTCCTTGAAACGATTAATGGCCCTTGTGTGCGCACCTGTGACGATGAGATCGTCCACGTATACGCCGAGTAGCAGCCGCTCGTCTCTGGTTCCTCGAGTGTACACCGAGTGCTCCGACTCGTTCTTATGAAACCCAAGCGATAACAGAGTGTCATCCAGCTTGGCGTTCCACGCACGAGGAGCTTGACGAAGCCCGTACAGTGCTTTGTGTAGGCGGAGCACTTTGTGTTCGTGCCCGTTGCGCACGAACCCAGGCGGCTGCAGCACGTACACTTCTTCATCCAGGTCGCCGTTTAAGAACGCGGATTTGACGTCGAGGTGGTGTACCTCCCAGCCGGCGTGTGCCGCGACCGCCAGCAGCATTCTGACGGAATCCAGGCGAGCCACGGGCGCAAAGACTTCGTGAAAGTCGATCCCTGCGCGCTGGACATAGCCCTTCGCCACGAGCCTAGCCTTGTGTTTGATCACCTTGCCGGCGCTATTTTTCTTCAACTTAAAGACCCACTTCAGCTCAATCGGCTTCTTCCCTTCAGGCAACTCGGTGAGTGTCCAAGTGTGGTTATCGACGATCGAGTCCAGCTCGTCGAGCATCGCCTTCCGCCAACAAGCATGCGGCTTGGCCTCCTGGAACGTCAGCGGCTCATCACCAGTCGCAAGCAGGAGCTCCTCTGGGTCTAGCACCTGTTCGCTGGTCGTGGCGTACACGTTGCTGATGGTGCGGTAGCGTCGTGGCGCCTCATCGTCGCCAATTACAGCTGCAGGTGTTTCATCAGGCGGTGGTGACACGAACTCCACGGCGTCCGGCTCAGAGGTTTGTGCACATGGTGTGGCCGGCTCGGATGCTGGCGGTGAGTCCGCTCCCCCTTGTGTCGACATGGTGCTGCCTCCGCACACTGTCGCGACGGGCAGTGAGTACTCCACAGTGAACGAAGACGGATCAGTGTCGGAGTCGCCCCAATCCCAGCACGCGGCCTCGTCGAAAACAGCGTCGCGCGTCACACAGACGCGTTTGTTTGCCGGGTCGTACACCCGGTAAGCCTTGGACTCGACGTCGTAGCCGATCAACACCATGGGAATGCTTCGATCATCCAGTTTCTTCAGATTAGGGCACGTTACTTTAACGTGCGCGACGCAGCCGAAAGTCCTGAAAAAATGTACCGTCGGCTTCCTCCCGTGCCAAGCCTCGTACGGTGTCATGCCGGACACGCTCTGGGTCGGGGAACAATTTAGGATGAACACGGCAGTGCTTACTGCCTCCCCCCAGAACGAACCGGGCATCTTCTTCGTCTTGAGCAGGCACCGTGCCATGGACACGATCGTCTGATTTCGCCGCTCGACGACGCCGTTTTGCTGCGGCGAATAGGGCGCCGTGAGCTGTCGTTGCATACCGCGGTTGGCACAGTACTCACCGAACTCTACTGAGGTGAACTCGCCGCCCCGATCGGTACGAAGTGCGCGCAGCTTCCTCCCCGTCTCTACTTCCACGCCGGCCTGAAACTTCTTGATTGCTGCCGCCGCTTCATCCTTGGAACGGAGTAGCACCGCCCACATGTACCGGCTCATGTCGTCGACGAGCAAGAGGAAGTACCTCTTCCCGCCGTGAGTGGCCGGTGAGATGGGTCCGCACAAATCCCCGTGTACTAGGTAGATTCGATCCTCGGCGCGATACTTGGCGGCTTGCGGGAACGGTGCGCGCCTCTGCTTCCCGACAAGGCAGCCGTCGCAAACCTGATCAAGATGTTTGATGTGCGGAAGGCCGCGCACCATGCCGGTCCTTGCCATCCTGTGCAGTGCGTCGAAGTTCAAGTGGCCGAAACGGGCGTGCCATCGCCATGCTTCGTCCTGGTCGATCGTTGCTGACATGCAGACAGGTTGTGTGACGTTTAATGACACCGTGTACAGCCGGTTCTGCGTCCGCGTCACCTTGGCCAGAAGTCGTTGCTGACGGTCACGTAGCTGCATGACGCCGCCGTGTATCAACACCTCACATCCTGACTCGTCCAACTGCCCGAGCGAAATGATGCTGCTCTGCAGCTTGGGGATGTGGTAGATGTTCGAAAGGATCCGGTGTCTGCCGTCGTGCGCGGTGAAGAGGATGGTGCCACGGCCATGAATTTCAACGACGGAGCCATCCCGGAACTTGACCGTGCCGCGAACACCGGTGTCGAGCTCGGAGAATGCCGTGCCGCGTCCGGTCATGTGATTCGAAGCACCAGTGTCTAGGTACCACACAGCGTACTTCGCATCGCCTTCACTCCCGAGGTGGACCTCGGCGTGCTCCTCGTTGAGGTGGATGAGCTCGCCGGCCTGCACCAGCGTGTCCTGCTCCTGCTTGGCGACTAGAGGTGGAGATGTCACTGTAGCCATGAGCAGAGCAGGCTCCTCGTCTTCCTCGACTTGCGTGAGGTTCGACGCCTCGTCCCTCCTCTTCTTCCTGCAATCACGAGCCCAGTGCCCCGGTTTACCACAGTATCGGCACTTGTCCTTCTTGACGTCGCGGTCGGAGCTCGCCGTCTTGCTGCTTCCGTCGTGTACGTCCTGGGACTTGCCTCGGTGCTTGGGGAAGCCGATGTTGGAGTAGCCGTCCTGCTCGCGCCGCCTCATGCGTGCGAGCCATTCCTCCTCTGTCAACAGAAGCTTCCCCCCGCCGTCTTCGTCAGTCGCCTCTGCCTCGAACCGCTCCTCGACCGCCTTGAACCGGCCGGTCAAGTCTTCCAACGTTAGTGTGTTTAGGTCGAGCAGGCTTTCGATGGACATAACCATCTGGGAGAAACGCTTGGGGACGACGCGCAAAAACTTCTGCATGACATGTTTCTCCTTGATCTCATCCCCGAGCATGGAGAGCTTGCTCACAATGCCGGTTAAGCGCAGAGACAGCTCGTCAATGGACTCACCGGGCTTGTGCTTGAGTTCCTCGAACTCGGACCTGAGCGTTTGGGCCTTCGCGTCGCGGACGCGCTCCGACCCCATGCGCAGCGTCTTGATTGTCTCCCACGCATCCTTTGCGGTGGGTTTCACTGCCAGAGTTGCCAACATCTCCAGTGGCACAGCGCGAAGGATGGCCTCCAGCGCCATGCGATCGTTGCGAAAACCGACGTCGTCCTTGAGGTCCTCGCCGACGTCGACTGCCCGCCACAGGCCTCTCGCCTGCAAGATGACCCTCATCAGGAGGACCCAATCGCCGTAGTTCGATCGAGTCAGGGTGGGGTAGGTTGTCGTCCCGACCGGCTCCTTCATCATCCATGGTAGCGCAAGCTCGCGTCCCGTGCCGCTTGCCGCTGGATCGGTGGAGATCCGTGCACGTGGTGACTTGGTGCCGTCGCCGTTCTTAACCTCTGCTTCTGACATCGCAATGCGTCAAAGGACAGTAAACCTTGCTCTGATACCACTTGACCACCTTAACTACAACTTCACGTAAGGAGAGTAGAGAACAGGAGCACTGGATTGTGTGTTTCTGTCGTTGTGCACTCATTTTATTCATTCACTGATGTTCCTTTTATAAGGAAGAAATAATAACAACTTACTCTCTACGATCATGGATCATCACATGACTCTCTACGATCATGGATCACCACATGATGTTCATCTTGAGACTAGGTCCCATGCATAGACTTATTACTATGTTTGAATAAGAAAAAAAAGAGCAACATAATTAACCAACAATGTGGACTCCACCTCAAAGTTTTTATATATATATATATATACACGCTTTATGAAAAGAGAGGAAGAACCCACGTGTCATACATAGTCTGTATCAACTCTTTGATAGTACCAAAGTTTTACTCCAACACAACCACCAACTTTCAAGAAGAGAGGATTTTCATATAGATAGTAAGAATACAACAAACAACAGGGGTTCAAGACAGAGAATCATTGCCCCATTATCCCATGGTGAAGAAGTGAACATCACAAACACTAGTTAAATCTTCTTCTTCTTCTTCTTTTTTCTTGGGGTCCCCATGCATGCATACTCCTTAAAGCTCTCCCCAACTATGTACAGATAAGTTTGGTCAGGCAGGTGCAACTTTGGACACATCTCTGGAGGACCTGTTGTACTTCATGTGGCTCTTGACAAGCTGGCCAGCAGCAAGGGCAGACATGAGGGAGAGCTCTCCAGCAAGAACAGCGCCAGCTATGATGGTGGCCAGGAGCCTCGCATTGGCCCCTGGGGACTCCGTGCTTGCACCCTTCACCCCAAGTAGCTCCAAGCAGGCTGACTGAGAGGCCAGCTGGGTCCCACCCCCGACGGTGCCCACCTGATCAAATAATATTATTTTATGTGAGAGCTTTTTCTGCATGCATGCATACACCAACCCAACCATGCATGCTACTACTCTACAAGGGGAAGTCAGAATTTACCTCAATGGAAGGCATGGTTACAGAGATATGTAGATCCTTGCCATCATTTACAGCTTCCATCATGGTGATGCAGTGAGAACTCTCCACATTTTGAGCAGGATCTTGACCGGTCGCAATGAAGATAGCAGAGACTATGTTGCTGGCGTGAGCATTAAAACCCCCGAGTGCTCCAGCCACAGCTGACCCAGCAAGGTTCTTAATCACGTTCAGCTCCACAAGTGAGGCTACATTGGTTTTCAAAACTTTCTTCACCACATCCTCCTTGATAATTGCCTCGCATACAACTGACTTCCCCCTCCCTTCAATCCAATTAACAGCAGCTGCCTTCTTATCAGAACAGAAGTTACCTGGTTAATTTGAGCATAGATAGCTAGGCATCACCGATCCATAAATTAATTGTAAAACTATATATATATATATATATATAGTAGCTCAGTTTGTTACTACAGAGGGTAATGTGCGGGACGACCTCGAAAGATCGAACCTTACAAATGCAGAAGTGGATAAGGACGTAAGAGGTGTCGTAAGTGGTGTAAGAGGTGGAGTTTGCCAAGGTTGGCCCATGAAATGTCGCATATGGAGATAAATACGCCAGTCGAAGGCGACACCTAGGTTGTCCGAGTCCACGGACGGTTGTACATGAATCTGCGAGTACTCGAGTCCACGAGTACTTGAGTCCACAAGCGCACATAGAGTCCACCAAGAAGAAGAAATTATACTCTTTATGTTATAAATGGTTACAATGAGGACTATATATAAAGCCAAAGGGGTAAGGAGAATATGCTATCTAGAAGAAATATTTTCCTAACTACCCTAATGTCGAAACAAGGATTTAGCAATGCCTAACTTATTACATAAAACTAGTCAAATTTGCCATCAATTGATCGTCACACTTCTTGGTTGTTTTTTCCGATAAGGAGTCATTTCCCACAACAGAGGGGGATGAGGGGTGGGTGTAATATTTATATACTCCCCATGTGATGTTAAGTAGAGTAGCAGGTCAATTTGATGTTATAGTCCATAATATGCAGTATTAATTATTTCATGTTGAGGGGAGTAAAGAGTACAGGCCGTCATGTATTAAGACCCCAAAGTTATATTTTACTCCCCTCCAATAATGTGTTTCACAAAGTAAAGGGCAGAAAGTCTTAGCGTTGGATATTATCAAAGAGGAGTGGATACATCGAGTAACATGACCTAGTGTGTTCAAAGCTGACAAATTTCTGCCAAGCTCGCAAGGTCACTTTCAAACTTAAATATGTTTTAGTGGGCATCCAGCATGATGTGACTTCAGAATATCCACCAATGGACAGGATCCCATGAGGGTGATAGCAGGGCCGGCCCTGAGCTCACAGGGGCCCGGGGCGAACTTTCAAAATGAGGTTCCATACATAATGTAAAAAAAATAAAACAAAAGTAAAATAAAAAATATGCCTCCACCAAGATTTGAACTAGAAACCTCTTGTGTGCAAGTCTAATGTAATAACCACTACACAACAATTGCTTTGTGATAAGAATGGTCAATGGTAAATACTAGTTTTATTTTGGGTACAAAATTATTTATATATTTAAACAAACAAACAAAAATTGGGCCCTTCTGGCCCATGGGGTCCTGGGCGGTCGCCCTGCCCGCCCTGGGCCAAGGCCGGCCCTGGGTGATAGCATATTAAGGATAAAGTATTCTCCTTTAGATTTCAAATCCAAAACAATCAATGAATAAGAACTTCCATCCTTCTTAATGGCATGGAAAATAAGATTATTGGTTGCGAATCTTGCGATCAATATGTGCATTGCTGAGAAGACGCGTCTCATAAATAAGCTCACTATTTTTCTCTTTGAATACAGGTCTATGTTGCAACTATTATAATACATTACCAGTGGGGCAATACGGATAGCAACACATATCCAACACGGATGTGATAATATACTGCACCAATCAAATCTCTTTTCCGGATGTATTTCGAACTACTCAATGAAATTTCTTACAATTAATTAAGCATAGCTTAAACATCAGTAACAATTCTAGCGATCATCCAGAGTTGTATTTGTGAGCTACAAACAATTGATCCCTTTACTTGGTCTAAAACCTTAAGGAAACCAGTAGAAACTCTTTTTAGTTTTCAGTTGATATGTTGTTTGTTTGCAGGAAACTAAGTTTCAGAACTCTCCACATAAGCATAATGGGATATAGGCTCATTTAATACTGTTTCAATCCAAAATGGTGGAAACTCAGAGAAACTAGGGACCATATTTATTAGTATTATTTATTTACATAAATGGTCCAAACTAATAAATATAGTCGACATTTATATTGTTTTAACATTGACATGTCATAATGTTACTCTAGTTTCTACAAAACAAACAATATTTTTAGCTTGGAAACCTACTTTCTTTAGCTTCTAGAAACTCAAAAGAAACTAAGTTTTCGACATTCAAATAGTTTTCAGTTGCCAAACATGCCCTAACTGAAATAAACCAAAGTTCACGCACCCCCCCCCCCCCCCCCCCCCCCCCCCCCCCACACACACACACACACACACCAAAAGTATGAACCCAATCTAGCAGTCGATTGAATTCATAAGAACAGAAAAATCTAAGATTAATTCGAGTAGAAGAAAAAAACTAACCAGAAATGCTGATAACATCCATGTCAGGGAAATCATTCTGAAGGTAATCCAAGACATTCTGGACACCCTTGGACACCATGTTCATTCCCATTGCATCTCCTGTGCTGCAAGTGAACCTCATGTACAGATTCCTTCCTGCAAGCGAGCATTGGATACCTTGGAACCTAGCAAACCTGCTTGACCTGATGGCATGGGAAGAAAGAATCTCGGATGTTGTTTAACTTTGATGATTAGAATTTCGAAAAAAACAACACCAAACTTATAGGTAAAGCCTATGCAGGGAAGACAAGTAAATAGAAATTGAAAGAAAGACAACAAATACACTAATAGTCTTCATATAGTTACACTGTACAAGCATTAAAAATATCATATAAGCTTCAAAATGAGAAATCCAACCATGTCAGAAAGATTCATGGGTTAAATGCAGACAATCACAAACTATGGGAACATTGCAGAGAACCCCCATTGCTTTGTTTTCCAGAACAATATGCAGTATTGCTATGGGGGTAAGAAGATTGTCAGCCTTTCTAAAATTACAAAATTACTACTTTATCACCCTTAAATATTCCTAATTTTTCAGGTCAGAAGGTTCATGGGCAGCATCAAGCGGCCCGCCGGCAGGTGATACAACTGAGCAATAAGGTTAAGGCGGCTATATTGAAGCTTGTAATATTTCAAAGTCAATGACAAGAAATCTAGCACTCTTAACTAAATTATTTCTTTATAAATAATAGTATTGCTAATAATAATGACTTGATGCAAACATATCTATAGCAACACTGTTAATTGGGATCCAGAAAACGACGTAAGAACTTGACTCCTCACATTTCTATGATGACACCACATAACACTATTTATGAAACAGCATAATTAGACATGTATGATAATGAAACACTGGATTTTCCGTCCTAGACAAACAAGAAATCGACTGTGAAAGCTATAGACAATCAAGACATCCAATCTCCTCAATCAATCTAGCTCATAAATGGCAAGCAGTAGCCTGAACTTTAAAAGAATAAAACAATTTTTAGTCGAAGTACAGCCAATTCCAACATTCGCCAGCAATGAATTGGCCACTTCCTATAGCAGAAACATACAATACAAGTTGCTATCTTTAGCCATATAGCAAAAATCCAATCTTTAGCCAGAATAGTAGGCATACATATGCACAAATCCAAATTTTAGATAGAAACCAATAAGAATTTAGCATTTTTTGTACAAAACGACAATGCTACAAAGTTGATTTTTCACCATTTCCTATCAATAAATGGATCATTTTCTTTATCTGAGATACTAGCTATATGCATGCATGCATGGAAGAATTTTACTAAGCAATGAGCAAAGAAAAACAATGATGCAAGACTCCTTAGGAAGAACAAAGGACAAGCCATTTAATTTTTTATAAGTAATTACCTAACTATCCTATTAAATTTAATGAATAATTATAATTAGTATAGATAGATAAGGACATATTTGGAAGAAAAACTTTCACGGTGAAGTCTAAACTTTGCTTATTATATAGTGGTAACGATTTTGATAAACTTCTCAAGTTGCTATTTCTAATGAATCACTTATATATATATATATATATATATATATATATATATATATATATATGTTAGATGCACGTGTGTTGTACGTATTTCAAACTAGTTCGGAAGAGCAAACAGTCTTCTTTTAAAAAAAATTATACGTAATTATCTAAATGTCCATATTAAATTTAATGAACAATACTAATTAGTATATATATATATATATATATAAAGACATTTTTGGAAAAAAAAAATTCACGGTGAAGCCTCAACTTTTCCTATTATATATACTAGTATATATGCACGTAGTACTTTATATATTATTATTATGAAGTCTAAAATACAGTTGTTGTAATTATTTTGTTTTTTTGTTAATACTACTTAGGAAGACTAAAAGGCATCTACTTTAATTATTTTAAATTTATTATTATATTAGTATTATTATATATATTATTTTATACGTGTATGTAAGACTATTTAGGAAGATCAAATGACAACTCCCGTAATTACCTATCTGTCCCTATTAACTTTAATAAATAATTTTAATTACTAAACATATGCAAGGGTATATTCGGAAAGAAAATTTTTACGGTGAAGCTGAACTTTTCTCATTATATAGTACTATAGATGCTAGTATGTATACACATGCTTTGAACTTATTTTATACATTATTAAATTATGTATTTCATAGATTATTATTAGGAGGACTAAAATGTTGTTGTAATTATTCTAATATTTATTAAGACTACTTAGGAAAGCTAAAAAACTGTTGTCTTAATTATTCTAAATTTATTAGTATATTTATTTTATACATACATGTAAGACTATTTAGGAAGACCAAATGACAGCCCTCGCAAACATATGAAAGAGTATATTTGGAAAGAAAAGTTCCACGGTAAAACTGAACTTTTTCCATTATATAGTAGTGTAGAAATATATGTAAAGATATATTTAGAAAGAAAAAATCCACGATTAATTCAAACTTTTCCCATTATATATACTAGAAGTCGCACACATGAGTTGCAAGTCTTTTTTCCTGTATTTTTTCTCATTTTTAAAATTCATTTTTCAAATGTATACTTGTATAATAAACCTATTTCGAAAATAATAAAAAAATATTTTAAAGTAAATTTATTTTTGATATGGTGAACATTTATTATAGTTGGATAAGTGTGTAATTATTTGTGGTTAGTAATTATATTAGTAGGGAGGGGAGGTGTGTAATTTACATATTTGACACGTTGTATATATATATATATATATATATATATATATATATATATATATAGAAATGGGATATGAGCTATGCCATGTGGACTCCTACATGTTAATTTTAATTTGAGTGATAATTTTAATTTTAATGTTAAAGCTAAAATTAAAATGAATACTAAAATTCACATTAAAATTAATATTAAAATTAAAATTAAAATGAATACTAAAATTAAAATTAACATTAAAATTAAAATTAATAAAATTAACATTAACATAAAAATTAGTATTAACATTAAAATTAATATTAAGATTAAAAAAAAAAAAAAAATATATATATATATATATATATATATATATATATATATATATATATATATATATATATATATATTTCAAACTACTTAATTTCTATTGGTCCATGTGGGAGTCCACATGACATGACTCATTTAAGAATATGAGCCTATGACTCATATTCTGTGTTTATATGTATATATATATATAGTTGGAGAAGGGTACTTTTGGAACATGAAAGTTCCATGGTAAAGCCTAGAACTTGTGGTATTATATATAAGATATATATACTAATACTAGTATGTATGTAAGTGTGTTGCACGTATTGTATAGATTAATTATTAGGAAAACTAAAAGATAGTTCATGTAATTACCTAATTGTCCCTATTAATTTAATGAACAATATTAATTGATACACATATGCGAAAGTATATTTGGAAATGAAACTTCCACGGTGACTATTATATAGTAGTAAAGAAGTATAGATGAACAATATTAATTGATAAACAATACAAAGGTATATTTGGAAAGAAAACTTCCATGGTGAAGGTGAACTTTTCATATATATATATATATACATATATATATATATATATATATATATATATATATATATATATATGCACGTACCTTGCACATATTTTATGCTATTTGGAAAGAGGAAACAAGAATTTTTTTATTTTCTACTACTTGAGAAGAGCAAACAATAAGTTTATTTTTTATTTTTTACTACTTGATAAAAGCAAACAATAAGTTTATTTTTTATTTTTTACTACTTGAGAACAATAAAATCCATAATTTTTTACATCTTGAAAAGAGTAAACAACAATTCTCTTAAAATAGATAAAAATATTTTAGGAATAAAAAATTTCACGGACTTTCCTTATTTTATATATATATATATATATATATATATATATATCAAAATAAAATATTTAGTCAGAAACCAATAAGAATCTAGCATTTCTATACAAAACGTCAAATGAACAATTTATTGTTGTGCAATATAAACTACTGAGTTGGTAGCTAAAATGACGCCAAATAGAAGTCAATGAGTATTTTGACAAAATCTCAAATCATAGTCAGAAAAAAGTCTGGAACCGTAACCATCACCTGTTGAAGACGAGCGCGAGCATGTCGAAATTGGCGGGGTCCTCGAGGAAGAACTTGAGCTGCGCGGCCCTTGCGGCAGTGGCGAACCTGGCAGCCGGCGCCCTGGTCATCCCGTCACAGAGCACGACGCTGACCGCCCCGGCCGACTCAGCGATGGCCTTGCACCCCCTGTTGGTGCTGGCCACCAGGCACCCCTCCGTGGTCGCCATGGGGACGTAGTAGGCCCTCCCGTCGAGCACGAGCGGGCCCGCGATCCCGACGGGGAGCTGCACGTAGCCGATCGGCATCTCGCAGCACTGTCCCAGGATGGAGTCGTAGTCGAACCCGTCCAGAGGGAGCCCTTGGATCTTCCGGCCGGTGATCCTCTTTAAGGCCTCGCGTCGAACACCTGCGGCGCGTCTGCAGTCGCCCAGCCTCGACTCCAGCGAATAGGAAGGGACGCTCCCCGCCATGACGGAGGCAATGATATCCTCATCATCATCATCGTCAACCTTCTTCTTCTCCTCCTCCTTCACGACGTTGGTGGCGGTGGTGTCTTCGTCGCCGACGATGGTCTGGACGAGGGCGATGCCGAAGAAGGAGGGGAGGTAGATGAGTGATCCGACGAGGGAGACGATGGCGATGAGCTCGGCGAGGTTGACGACGTGGAGCGGAATGGTGAGGCGGATCTTCTCCCGCCACCTGCGCATGAGGAAGAGGATGGAGGCGAGGAAGAGGAAGGAGAAGAGAAGGTTGGTGTGGCGGATGGGGACGGGGAGCGCGTCGGAAGCATGGACCTTCTTCTTCTTCTTCTCATTCTGCTCCGACGAAGTTTTGTCTGTAAACTTCTTTCTCCGCCGGACCTCCATTGCTTGCTTGCTGGTTGGTTGGTGGGAAGAAGAAGAAGAAGAAGGAGAGGCAGAGGACGAGACCGCACTTTCTTCCTCTTCCTCTTCCTCTTCCTCTTACTAATTTAATTTAATTTGTTTTGTTTTGTTTGTTTTGTTTAATGGAGGGGAGGAGGGTCGGGAGATTTATAAGGGAAATGTGGAGCTGTCTACATTCCTACAAAATAGTTTGTGTCCGAGTGAGTTTTGTTTGGGAAAATGCTAAGTTTACTATCAAATGTTTACTATCGAATAATTATATTCTTTTGGACGTTTAGATGATTAAGTCTATCGAGTTGGTCTTGCTTGATTTGTTTCGTCTTTTTTTCATTGTATTTTCTCTTTGCAAGTAGTTTGTAATATGGTATTTGTTCTTTGGGTTGGAATAAAGGTGGACTGGGCTACTTAGACTTGTTCTTAGGGATTATGAACAAGATTGCAAGACTTATTGGAATGATTCTTTTTGCAAGCAATTAATTGTGTGGTAGGTTAATTTTATATTAATTATTTTAGTGTGTTTTATATTTCTGTGCTCAAGAGATAGGTAGAGTCGAAACAAATTTTATTGAACTTGTTAACAGATTTGATTACATAGGAAATGTAAATATAACAGTGTGAGAACAAGTCTGAGATTCTGGAAAAGTGGGACGATGGAGATCGGATCAGAGCGATCCCTTTACTCCGTTGACTATCGGACACAGCTATGGGATGAAAAATGTAGGGTAGAGGAGCAGGAGATTAGTGTCGAAGCTAATGTCTGCTATCGCGTTGGCCGTCATTTGAGAGTTGCAAAGTGTCAAGTATTTATAGAAGAAATGACCATTCGGCCATTGCACTTAACGTCCCTGTAGCGTCGAGCTGTAGGCGAAAAGAAGCCGCTGAGTGGGAAGCTTCCATAGGAAGTCGTGGCATGTAATGGAGGAGACATGGTCCAAGTAACAGCATGACCGGTAAGGATCGTGTTGTAGAAAGGAGCGCTTCATTCTGGAGATTCCATGTGGCTTTGCGGTTAGATCAGTTGATCCCCACAATAGGATCATGGGGGGAAGGAGAGTGGCCGACGGTTGGCGAATAGTTATCCACGCACGCACTTGAGTTGAAGCTTATGGTGGAGAGGTGGCGATAGTGGGGCGAGTGGATGGAGCACATTCCCACGTAATTAGCTGGTGATGGTAATCGTGGAGCGAGTATTTTGCTTTAGTTGTTCCGCTGGGAGGAAAGAAGGCTCAGAGACCCCTTTCTATGAGTGGAAGACCCGCGAGAGCAATCTTCTTCGGTGGAATAGAGAGAATCTCGTCGTATGCGGGATAGGCTTGACGTGGCTGCCATATTGACGGTTGACTTTACGTTTAATGGATGTGTCGTCTGTAGAGCATGATGATTTGATGGCCTGTCACGTGGGGCAACGTTTCAAGCCTTTCTTCTGTTGGAGAGCTTTGTCATGGGTCTTCCGCTGGGGTGCTTTGGCTTGCGTCTTCCACTGGGACATGCAATGGATTGTCTTCCGCTCGGATATGCAATGGGCTGCTTTTGCTAGGAAATGTTTTAGGATGCCTTCCGCTAGGAACATCTGACGTGGCCCTTCTGCTGGTACATAATATAGACTTAGAGATTTTTTTCATACTTCTACAAGAGTCCCTTCAAAGTTTTTCGAAGGGGTCTTTTAAAAATATTTTGAACAATAGAAGCATGTCCAATTTTAAATGGAGATCCTTGGCAGAGGAGACGGAGGTCAGTGACGCATCTTCAGTGGAGAATAATGTTCTTGTAGACCGTCGCTTTGGAGAAGAGGACGGGTCAGGGACCCTATAGAGTGATTTTAGTCGGTATGGAACCCCTTGCTCGGAGAGAAAGATGACTTGAAGTATGTTTTTGACGTGGCCGAGAATGGTTGGCAACACAGTTTTTGGCTCTTCGATTGGCTTCCTCGGAAAAAAGCGTCATATCTGGTTGGATATGCTCGAGATTGACATACAACCATTATGGTTTTCCAAGTTCATTATGAAGGGTTGCATTATCCTGAGCCTTACATACGTCAGTTGGGATCCGCTTGTCTTCCCATGCATTGTCTCGAGTAGACGAACCGTCATCTTCACTCTATAAATATGGAGACTTTATTGTTTAAGGAGATTCAAATTAGCCAACCATGGATCCCAAGAGAATTTGTCACAATCCTCGGAGGATAACTGGCACACCCAATCCCACAATTCCTTATGTAGATTCCAACGCCAATAATCCTCCCCTCGTTACCCTGGAGCTGGTCATTGCGATTGTATCTAACTTGGCTTCTTTTGATATCATAAGGAGGAGGGCATTATACAACCTCATGTTAACCATGGCTCAGCGTGTTCTCGACATCGTCGATTTGATGCTGATAGATATTGCTAGGACGTCAAGCATGATGCCAAATCTTGATTCTCTAGACCCGAATGAAAGGGAGGCACAGTTGGGAATGAACATCTTTCATCGATGTTTTCATACTGCGGGTGTCTGCTCCTTGTAGGTTTTTTTGTGACTCCGATTGTTTGCCTTTTGAGTAGTTTATGTCCTGCTTCCATCCAAATGTATTTTGTTCTGCTTTCTTTTTTTTGAAAGGGCCAAGTCAACCATGCTTTGTAGCTTCCTTTTTTTTCTTTTGTTAATGTAAAGTTTCCTTCTCATGTTCTCCTTGTGTTTGACTCAGTGAGTATGCATAATAAAAAATAACTCTTCAACACTTAGGATTAGTGTCATGTTCCAGTACCGAAATACGGAGACGGACATTGCCAGATACCCCGTACAAGGTACTATACATCGTACGACGATCACGACTGTAACTAGACAAGGGGATGCATACTACAATCAAGTCACCTAGGGTCAAGAACATCTATGTCTCAATCATCAACCAAGAAACAATAAGAATGAACATGTAAGATAAAGCAGTTAGGCGTCCCCGACGCTCTATCAGAATGATTATGAAACTAGTTATACAGGATGGTACACTAGTATATTTCTAATAGTACATGACTATAAGTCAGCCACGGTCTGAATAATATACAATCATGTAGAGGAACTATGTCCAAATAAATCGGCTAACAAGTGTCGTCGGCTAAATACCAAAAGGTAATACAAAATGATACTCATAGTGGAGAAGAAGAAACCAACTCAAGTTTCTCGACGGACATCCTTCTGGTGTGCGCTATCGGTCAGATACATGACAGGATCCTCGGGCTCTGCTACTAAACATGGTCATGCAAAATCAGTAGGGTCAAGCCCCAAGAGCAAGTACCACAAATGAGCACAAATGAATGAAGCAAAAGCCAATAAAGTACATAAAATAGGAATCCATGCCACAACTGCAGGCATATGACCTTTCATCGAAGTAGTAGGATACCTTTACAACCAAATAAGGACAAGCGGTGTCGTACTATACCGAGATAGGGTACGAATTACCATTTATGAACACGATGAAGATACAACACATCAATATAATTCAGAACACACATGCCACAATACAATCTAAGATATAGATATAATATGCCGATTTGGTACATGACCTATTGTGACACATTGGCGCAATCCTACAACCAAATAAGGACAAGGGTTGAACCATCGTATCATAATAGTTTATGTCCCTAGACTAACAACACATACTCTTTTAAATCGGCCAATCAATCCTATGGCTTTTTATGTGGAGTCTAAGTTATCTTAGTAGAATAATACAATAATATAGGGATCCTCAAATCGTGCTACAGACGAACACGGCTAGCCGAACCAATAATAATATGTAGTACATAGAATATGCACCGGTCCCTCGTAGGGCCACCTTGCTAAGATAGATCAGTAACAGTTCCAACCTTCCTATAGAAAAAATATTGGCTCGGTTTAAATATACAAAGTTGAATATTGCACTCCACTAGTACATATGATATATAATATCCGTGGTGGCAAATTTTCACACCACGAGAATTATCTGAGGATGGCTCGTCACGCACGATCTCGGGATCCCGTTCCCTCCCAATGCTTATACCAATTAAGTTACCTAATTAACCCTATGGTTGTATAGAATTTTGTGTTATGGTCACACAATCATCCTTCTTAGATGTCGTACCGTAGTACGTGTACGCTAGGTATGAATCCACATCGTTGCTCGAGAGCCAAATCTGGATTCCTCCAAGCGTAATGCAACAAATCAAGCAAGCAACCTAACCATGCTATGATTACTGATCCACTACAAGGATTGTGCTGGAGAAGTCATATATAATATCACATATTACGTAGAATAGTAAAACATGAAACACATACCACGTAGCAAGATATATCGTACCTCAGTGCACATGTAACACATAACACGTAGGAACGCATAGCAAGTAGTAAATGTATCAGCATGGATACAAGTGGTTGAGTCAGGATATCAGGCCTATTAATTAGTCACATGAAGTCTTCTTATCATATTGAATCACATTGGTCAGGGCATGTACACCTAGTCAGTTGAATAAAACTTCCAATCTTGTGTAACATACAAATCTAGTCAGGTACATAAATTATTAATCAGTCTAGAGGAATTATTTATTCACAACATATCACGTTGGTGGGGTCAGCTACATATAGTCAAAGCTTAACACATAGTATGTAAAATGAAGTACCTAAAATTGATAATAGAATACCGACGAACGGGAGCAAGAGAAAATGTGAACCACTCTAGAGCAGATACACAATCCTTAAACCAAACAAGGACCGGGATTACAGACCGTCTTCCGAGTAGAACTACGCCCCTCACTCTGTCCGACAAAAATGGTAAGTTAATCTACTAATCTTCGTCCACTTAGCAGGTACTAGGTTAATATCACTCCAGCTCAATTGAGTCAACATATAGTCTAGTTCATCACATAATTATGCTATGCACATAGTCAGTTCTAGCACATAGTCATGTCTAGCTCAAGGTTAATTCAGGTCATTAAGTCCCTTACACTTAGATTCACAGCACTTGCAAGTACTTGGGTCAATACATCGAACATACACTCAAGGAAAACATTCCATAAAATATTGACTAGATGAAGCAACAAAATGTGTACATGGGTCGCATAGGATCGCATACGCACATGAGAAGTGCATACATGGATTGTCGCATGGGACAAGCCGCATGCACTGATCAGGCGCATGAGCAACTAGCCTCATGGATGAGCTGGACTCATGGACGAGCTTGCCGCATGCTGCCCCAGGCAGCATACTACCTCAGGTCGCATATGGCTCTAGGCTGCATGCTCCCCAGGCCGCATGCTTCTCCAAGTCGCATGCTCTGAACAAAAGTCCACTCTCTTGGAAGTGACGTAAATTAAATGTGTGTCAGTAAAATGACTAAAGTGATGGATGTGACAGGCCATAAAGTGTCAGAGAGAAAAGACAAAAACCATGAAAAGATGTGCCAAGGTTTCAGAGTCATGCGTCCAAGAGAAAGTGGCCGCATGCTCTGCTTGTTGCATATGCATGCTTGCCGTATATAGGTCGGTGCCGTATGGAGGTCGATGCCGCATTGAGATCTCTTGGACTTAGCAAATTTCTCATTCATCCAACGAACAAGACACAAGGAGTTCAAGGATTAGCAACAGAATACTTGTGTAATGGTCAGTCATGCATCCAACAAGATGGATGCATGCTGGTTGGCTATGCGGCAAGAGTCCAGCCACATAAGGATCAAGCAGCATGGAAGTCTCATCCGCATATTACGCTGGCCGCATGAGAACTTCGTCTTCTCTAGACAGCAAGTTCATCCATGGCAGAAAAGCTCCAAAAATCGAAAATTATTTTCTTTATAAAACTTTATTTTAACTCCGAATTAAGTAAACCAAAATCCAAAATGCTCCAAATGAAGTGCTCAATCAACCACAAAAACTAATTTTTCTAAAATACCATATTTTAATAGATAAAAATCAAAAAAAACTTTTGGAACCCATGAAAATCCTAACTTTAAAACTCGGATCTATTCAAAACTGTTCATCAAAACCAAAAACTCCAAGAACTAAAACTAATAAGAACATCAAGAAGAATATTTTTCATCAAATATATTTTAATTTACTAATCATATAAAAAATCCAAAAAATTATGGCTTTACCACTTTGAGCATGATGTACTTGCCTTGGTGGACTAACAAACCTCTTCCTAGAACCAAGTCTAGGGGTAGGTCTAGGGCTATGGTTCGGCCAAGGGGAGATCTTGAGGGTAGGAGGAAGAAGAAAGACGGAGGGTAGTGGAAATGAGGAAGAATAAGAGAGGAGAGAGAAAATCATATATATATATATATATATATATATATATATATATATATATATATATATATATATACCAAGTGCAGAAATGATGTTAGCCCTAAGATTAGTCATGACACTCTCCAACCAAATCTCAACCATCCAAAATAAGATTAGTAGTTCCAAGAGTAAACATGGTATGGTATCCATTCTGTATACGAGTCCTAGCACGAGTCTATGGCAATTGTCAAAGTGTTCACTACTGGTCTCGGGTAGTCTCCCACAATAAGCAGGGATACCATTAAATAAAATATATATCATAATTAACAGGAATTAATATATAAAGTACATCATGAATACATCTATAGGAAAAATTCTAAATATCATAAATTAAGGAATACCAAATCTGGAAATGGGTGTGATAGTTAGCTTCTCGACTTGATTGTTGCGACCGTCTCATCGTGATGACACTGTCTTGGACACAAGCCCATTTATGAGTAGAAATGGGGATAATATAGGATCATAGTCTATAAGTTTTAGGATTTGTTGCAATCATAATGGATTTGGTGGTTTAAATTTTTGGTTGTTCAAAGGTGGTATGGACATAAACAACCTTTAGATGGACAACTTGAAGGAAGAGATTGGCATTATGTGACATATCCTGGGACAAAAGTGACTATACTAGAAGAATGTAAATCGAGGCTATCAAAGGTATTGTATGGACATAATAGTTGTATTATTCCCAGAAAGTATTTTTCCTAAGAGGAGTCTGGGTCATAGTAATGAACCCCAAGAGAATATAAGATATGACCATTTTAGGAGAAAATTTATGGACATGTAGTCGAATCATCTGCTGGTGGATGTGAGTGTGTGGTAAGAAATTAATATAGCATGCAGAGCATAATTTTGTTGAGAAAAGCAAACAAGCATTGATATGCCGCAGGAGCAAGAGCAGCCTACAAAGGGTAGAGGAAATACGATTGACACACAAGGAGTTTGGTGATTATGAGAGGGACCCATAAGGGAGCCAAATTTATTGGATTCGAAGACATAACAGGCAAAAAACATCTAAAGTAGAATATATGGAAAGCCAATACTGTAAAAAATACAGGCAAGTATACCTTGCCTCATATTTGTTGTTTCATTATGTATTTACTGTATGTTTACATTTTACTGTTTATTTATATTACTTGTATCATGTGCATTCGAGGATGACTCGGGTGCAATCGATGGTAGACGTCGATACATATTTTATTTCTATTATGACCTAGTTGTAGTAGACTATCCAATAATTATTGTGATATCCTTATATTTTATGTAACATTGACACGTACTTAGTACAGACACATATGCGTGTTATTAATAAAAGGGTATATACTAATATATCTGACTGGCTATTAATATGTGTGGGACGTGCGTCATCATAACACATATTTGCTAGCATAGATGCATTCATTGGACTTAGAGGTGAGATACTGGATGGGTCGTAGAGTCGTCTTAGACACTAGTATTGGATGGGAGGATAGACATTAGGTGTATGGACTACTTTGCACTTTCTGTTGACCATATGCTCCGAAGGAGATGTTGGGTGACAACCATGCTTATATATCAGTAGTTGGCCTCTGACGTCCAGGGTTTACAATATGTATATATGATTGGATAGATTGTATACATTGAGGCCTCTGGTCTCGGAGGAGTCTATGTCGATCCTATTTTAGCGAGATAGCCTATGCATGCAAATGTTGTCCTCAAATTGCATTCACGTAGTTTGGTTAGTTATCCATTTGCATACTTTACATACTTGTATTTAGTTCATATTTGGCACGTATAGGCAAATATAAGATTTAACCAGAAGAAATCAACCCATATGCATAGGCTACCCATAGGATTTTATTTTGTGTTCATAGGAGGCCTATTGAGAAAGTGATGGTACTTTTTGTGTCAATTTTGGAAGAATTTTGAGATTGACATTTGTTGTGTGTGTCAATTGGTCCTATAGATCAATTTGGCATGTGATATGTGTTTGGGGCTAGTGTCATATCTATAATTGGATACGTGTAGGTCATATCCCAATAATTTGGTGATACGTGTTAATTTGGGGGGTTTACCTCCGACATGGGACTTTGAGTATGTCATATTTTGACACGGACACGTAGAATTATATTTGACTCTTTGTATTGTTTATAAATAATATATATGACTTGTTTATGACCTTCGGGGTATGTTTGGATGTGTGGTGGACTCGTGTCGCATGCGTATCCTAGATCTAGTGGGATACGGGGTGATACGTTCCATTTGTGTGCAATTTAATTGAAGATTTAATTCTTTTGTGTTCTTATTTCATGGAGAAGTGTAATTATATATATGTGTATATATATACATATAATATTGTGTATATATATTTATGTAATGTTGTGTCTTAGATCTATGTATCTATGTATATACCATATGTGTATTTATTATTATGTAGCTATTCTTCCATATGTAAGCATATTTATATATTATAGTATATATATAGATATATATATATGTTAAATAGATATTTATTGTGGTTATATTATAATTATATAATGTATATTTTATATTGTGTATATGTTTATATATACGTATACGTATGAGTGTTGTTATAAATATGTTACTATGTATGTATGTGTATATTCCTATATAGATATTATGTACATATATATGTATGGGTGTATGTATATTTCTTAGTAGTATTATATGCATATTGTATATATATATTATGTGGTTTAGATATATATTATTATATATATATATATATATATATATATATATATATATATATTGAGGGTATGAGCTATAGCGATAGCAGTGGTATCGCAGAAGAAGCAGCAGCAGCAGTCGCTATAGCGACAGTAGGAAGCGTCGCAGCAGCAACAACAATATCCAACAGCAACAGTAGCAAGGGCTTTGGTGACAAACTGCAGAAGTTTGTCACTATAACAACAGTATCAGCAGCCGTATCAGGGACTTTAGCGATAATTTTTGGCGACAGCAGTAGGAATCTGTCACTAAAATAGTAGAGTATCAGCAGTATCAGCGGTTTCAGCGACAACAGGCCGGGGCTTTAGTGACAGTTTGGCAGATTTCTTAATATTATATATATATATATATATATATATATATATATATATATGTTCCTATTTGCTATTTGTATTATAGTATACTATATGTATAATATGTAGTGTAGCATATATTATTTTTAAAGGGTAGTTAGCATAAGCAAAGTATTGGGTATTACCTTGAGATACCAAGGTAAGTACCAAGGTAATTGGGATACCCAACGTATTGGGTTTGGTATCAAGATTAAGGTTTAGTGTTGTGATACCAAGTTGGTTCGAAACCAATGTATCTATTTAATGTTGTAATTAGGATTTTATATATTTAAATATTGTTTGATATATGTATATGTAATGCTTTATCCCTTGTTTTACTTATCTTGAGATACGGTATCCTGGTATCCTAAGATATAGTTTTTGTGACCTAGACTTTAGTATTTGAACCCAATATTTTTGAGATAGACTCATGCAACCTAGAAATAGCTAGTTTGACCTAGTTTGACTAGTTTGGCATAGAGTTGACCTAGTTTGACTATCTTGACTTAGAAATGGCTTTATGACCTAGAAGTTGACTAGTTTAATTTATTCTCATTCCCAAAACCTTATATTAATGCAATATTCCATATATAGGTCTGTGACACCAGTTCGGACATTATTTCTCATCATTTGCTCTGGACCACAGGCGAGTACATTCTCTGATTATTTCTATTATTTGATTACCACTATAATTCAAGTATTAAGAAATGTTACTTATGATTCTTGACACGATGGTACAAGGATTGGTATTGTTATTGGATCGTCAGTCATGGGATGTTACCTTGATTATGGAGATGGTATAGGATACTTTCCTTGTTGGTATTGGATAACATTGAATATTGTAGATTAAACATTGGATAAATTGGCTAGTAACGTGTCATAATTTGATCCATCATATCAGTTGGGGCAGGAGACATACCAATTAAATATTTGATCAAGAAACTATCGGCTAGTAGTGTAATTATTGGCTACTAACTAACCATGCAATTCACGTATGGTTGAGTTAGCTCCTTAGTGTAATCATTGAATCTCCCAAGCCGATCACATATTTAGTTAGTATCTCAAATCACATAGTATATTATAGTTTCCATATTCAGTTCATTGATTACCTTGTTTTATTTTTGACATTATAGTTTATTCCTTTATTCTTGTACACATTGATTATATTTTGTTGCTAGTATTGCCTATTCTCTCATTGTTCTTGATTATTAGTTATATTCTCATCGTAGATAACATCTTCTATTTTACTGCTTTATAGTTTTTGTCAATTAATTGGAACTTGTATTGGGTTGTACTTCGCTCCATTCCTGACTGGAAAATATTTTTCAGAGGATCCGGGAGATTGGTGTCCGACATACTACTGACCTCAGCCTATAAATGGTGCAGACTTGGACCCACTAGTTCTGGAGTGACTGCCGGGAGATTTAGTCAGATTCACTAGTTAGTATAGTTATTTCTCTTTAGCATTTTGGTACCGAATTTGTTTTTGGCATATATTTAAGATTTGGATATTATTTATATTTATTGTTGTTATATTTTTTTAACTGCATAGTTATGTTAGACCTCTTTGATATTCTCTCGTGCCATAGAAATATGATTGAGTATTGTGTTGAACTAAGTTTATTACTCTCTTCTTGAAATTGAGATATTATTGGAGGATTATGCATTTTGTGAGATAATTAGATAGTATAGTTGACCAAGACAGAATTCTACCGCCGATGCTGCGGCGTAGGCTGAGCGTTATTTCCGACTTGCATTCCTACACCGGGTGCGGATCGTGACAATTTTCTTACCAAATTTTATCCTAATTTCTTCCCAAATCACCATTGGAGACTAGTGGAGCAAGGATCTAGAAGGAGAAAGCAAGGATCTATAAAGAGGAGCAAGGATCTACAAGTTGGAGGCCAATTTTATCACATTTGGAGGTTGCATTGGAAATCCATCTCCCAATGGGTACAATTTATTTTTTCCCTTAATTTAGGTTCTAAATATGAGATTAACCATAAGAAATCAACTCATATGCATAGGTTACCCATAGGATTTTGTTTTGTGTTCATAGGAGGCCTATTGTAAAAGTTATAATATTTTTTGTGTCAATTTTAGGGGAATTTCGAGATTGACATTTGTTGTATGTGTCAATTAGTCCTATTGATCAATTTGGCATATGCTTGTGTGTTTGGGGCTAGTGTCATGTCCATAATTTGGAACGTGTAAGTTGTATCCCAATAATTTGGTGATACGTGTTAATTTGGGAGGTTTTCCTCCGACGCGGGACTTTGTGCATGTCACATTTTGACACAGACACGTAGATTTGTGTTTGACTCTTCGTATTGTTCATAAATAATATATTAGCTTTGTTCGTGTCCTTCGAGGTACGTTTGGATGTGCGATGGACTCGTATCGCAAGCGTATCCTAGATCTAGTGGGATACAGGTGTGATACGCTCCATGTGTTTGTGCTATTATTTCTAGATCTATTTCTCTTGTGTTCTTAGTCATGGTGATGTGTAATTATATGTATGTATATATATTGTTGTTATATATATATATATATATATATATATATATATATATATATATATATATATATATATATATATATATATATATATATATATATATATATATATATTTATGTATTAGAATGTCATAGATCTATGTATCTATTTATGTATGTAGCCATTATTCTACATATGTAAGAGCTATTTAATATTATAGTATATATATATATATATATATATAGGTATATGTTATGTGTTATGTGTAGATATATATAGGTTGTTATTTATATACTTAAATGTTATATGTATATATATTGTGTACGTATATATGTAGTTATATATATGTTACTAGATATATGTATGTTATTGTTATATGTATTTATTATGTACATATATATATATATATATATATATATATATATATATATATATATATATATGTAGAGGTGTATGTATGTTATATATATTTTTATAGTCATAGTTATATATATTGTAGTTATATATATTAGTATCTATTTATATATTGTGTTATATATTATATATATATGGTGTTATATTATATATATATATATATATATAAGTGATTGAGAGAGGCGGACAACAGCTATTGTGACATTTCAGCGTCACAAGAAAAAACAACAGCAACAATAGCAACCAACAACAGCAGCAATAGCACACAGCAGCAGCAAAAGCAACAACAACGACAGCAATAGCGACAACAGCGACAGCAATAGCGACAGGCAGTGCAGCAATCAGCAACAGTAGCCGTTTTCAGCGACAACAGCGGCAGCAGTTTTAGCGACAATAGTAGAAAACTGTCACGAAAACAGCGGTAATATCAGTAGTATCGGCAGCTATAGCGACGATCAGTAGGGGTCTTTAGCGACCGATCTGCAATTTTATTTAAATATTAGGTAATTAATTATATAGATATATATAAGTTTATATATAGGGTATTAATATATATATATATATATATATATATATATATATATATATATATATATATATATATATATATGTATATACATTCCTAATTGCTAATTATGTTTTGGTTACTATATTTATAAATATTTAGTTGTTAGCATCTATGATTTATTCGTAGTTAGTATAAACAAGGTATTCGATATTACCTTGAGATACCAAGGTAAGTATCAAGGTATTTTAGGATACCCAAGATATTGGGTTTGGGTATCAAGATTATGGTTTAGTGTTGAGATACCAAGTTGGTTCAAAACTAAGGTATCCATTTAATATTTGTAAATTAGGATTTTATATATTTAATATTTGTTTGATATGTATATGTGATGCTTTACCTATTGTTTTACGTATCCTGAGATACGGTATCCTAGTATCCTAAGATATAGCTTTTATGACCTAGACTCTAGTGTTCGGACCCAACATTCTTGAGATAGACTCATGTAACCTAAAAATACGTAGTTTGACATAATTGACCATAGTTTAACCATAGTTGACCATAGTTTGACTTAGAGTTGACCTAGTTTGACTTTTGACTTAGAATTGGTTTGTTGACCTAGAAGTTGACTAGTTTAACTTATTTTTTCTGAAACCTTGTATTGATGTTATGCACCATATCAGACATCTGTGAGACTATTTTTTGGACTTCAGGCAAGTACATTCTCTGATAGTTTCTCATTTATGATATCCTCTACGTTCATTGTATTTAGTATAGATATTCATATTTCTTGACACGATGGTTACACAGATTGGTATATCCGAATCTCGTCATGAGATATTATTTCTTGTATATGGTTTATCTTGTGCAAGTCTTGTTTCATTGATTATCTTGTGCATGTACAGACACTGATTCTCGAGGATATTTGCTACCTTCCTAGAGAATCCCGTGCCATTGCATACCGTGGTTGGATCAATTATACCAGTCGAGGGTGGAGAGTATTTTAGTGTAGATATATGATGATACCCTCCTTGTGCATGTCTTGTTCCTTGTGAGCGTTGATCATACACCAAACGTATAATTAACCAGGCCATTATACTCTTGTACAAGTTTTTAAGCCTATCACATGTTAAAGCTAGTACTCACTCACTTAGACATTAGTATTCTTGTTCATTATCATATTGTTCATTATTATATTTATTCCAGTATTTTCTTATTGTGTATCTCTTGTATCTATTATGCATCTTGTATATTCATATCGTTTTGCTGTTACATAGTTTTTATCATTGATTAGAACTGCTGTTAGAGATGTACTATGCTCCTTTCCTGACTGGATATATTTTTCCCAGATGACACTGAGGAGTGGTACCCTACATATTATGGACCTCAGGATATTGTGGGCTTAGAGTCAGAGACCCTGGCTCAGGAAGGACTTATCCAGTCTAAGACAAATGACCTGGGACTTATAGCTTCTTAGTATTCTTGTACTGGATTTGTCTCCAACTTATTTGTTAGTATTCTTTTAGGGTCATTGATGTATTATTTTAGACTCATGAGTTGTATGTGACTATTCTATTCTTTATCATATACGTGCTCTTTTCTATCTTAGATCTGTGATTGAGTATATTAATATGTTTGGTGGTACATTATATTGCTAGATAGATTATCCAGACAACGTTCTACCGCAGATTCTGCGGCGTAGGCTGGACGTTGTTTCCGACTTGCATCCCTACATCAGGTGCGGATCATGACACATTTTTAGTGGTGGCCCATGTAGGTCAGGCTTCGCAAGTTGTGCGATATCGTGGTAGTGCGACGACTTAGTTGTATTACTACGAGCCTATTTTTGGATATAGGATATAGGCTATAGGCTGAGAATACTCAATCACATATAAAAAAAATTCTTTTGATTCATTCAACTATTCTCCTTTGATATTAATACTTGATCTTTAAACTGTCCTTCCTTTGAGTGTATTATATTATGTGCCATATTGATTCTTTTTCAGCTTTAGCTTTGTTTGATAGTGGTACTTCCCATAGTTTTGTATCTGTTTCTTTTGCTCTGAAGTATGATTTGGTAGCTGAATCTTTGCTTAGGACTTGCAAGATCATGACCGAGGGAGGCATTATCCTGGTTAATAATATTTGCAAGGATCGAAGAGTTACTCTAGGAGGCCGGGAGTTGAGTGTGTGTCTACTTTTAATGCCATTTTTGAGTTACGATATTGTACTCGGGATGGATTGGTTGAGTAGGCACCATGCTAGCATAGATTATAGAGGAGGTGGAGTTTTGTTTGGTCCGCCAGGAGAGCTAGAGTTTGAGTTTGCTAGAGAATCTACAGAGCAGAGAGAAGGCATTATTTGTGGAGCTATGGTGGAAGACAAAGAGTTGCCACATCCGTTGATAGCAGAGTTCTTGGATGTGTTTCCTGAAAAATTGCCAGGATTGTCGCCAGATCGAGATATTAAATTCTCTATAGACTTGGTGCCAGGTGTAGAACCAATTTTGTAACATGTCTATAGAGTAAACAATAGCAAGCTGGTTGAGCTGAAGAAGTAGTTGGACTAATTACAGGATAAGGAATTTATCAGATTGAGTTCTTCATCGTGGGGAGCCCCGATATTGTTTGTACCGAAGAAGGATGGATCGGTGCGCATGTGCATTGATTATAGGGCTTTGAATAATCTCACTATCAAGAATAAGTACCCTTTGCCACGGATTGATGATCTGTTCGATCAGTTGAGTGGTGCCAAGGTGTTTTCCAAGATAGATTTGAGATCAGGCTACCACCAGGTGAAGGTGAAGTCGAAGGACATACCGAAGACTGCTTTTAGAACTCTGTATGGTCAGTACGAGCTTATGTTGATGCCGTTTGGGTTGACTAATACACCGACGGTATTTATGAACTTAATGAACAAGGTGTTCCATTAGTACCTTGACAAGTTCATGGTGGTATTCATCGACGACATACTCATATACTCGAAGACATCGGAGGAGCACGAGGAGCATTTGCGGATTGTGTTAGATGTGCTGAGGAATGAGAAGCTGTATGGGAAGTTGTCCAAGTATGAGTTCTTCTTGGACAAGGTAGAGTTCTTGGGGCATGTTGTGACTAGTGATGGTATTTCAGTGGATCCAAAGAAGATCGCAGCAGTGGAATCTTGGAAGACCCCGAGTTCGGTAGCAGAGATCAGGAGTTTCTTGGGATTGGTAGGCTACTATAGGAAGTTTATGCAAGAATTTTTGAGGATTGCCGAGCTGATGACCAGACTCACCAGGAAGGATTTAGAGTTTGTTTAGACAGAGGATTTCCATGTTGCTTTTGAGAAATTGAAGAAGAGGTTGACGTATCAGGGTTTGGAGGTTTCACTATTTATAGTGATGCATCGGGGAATAGTTTGGGTTATGTTCTTTAGCAGAATGGGAAAATGATTGCCTATGCATCTAGGCAATTGCATCCTCATGAGAAGAACTATCCTACCCATGATTTGGAGTTGGCAGCAATCATCTTTGCCCTGAAGTTATAGAAACATTATTTGTACGCAGAGCGTGTGGAGATCTTCACAGACCACAAAATCTTGAAGTATATTTTCATGCAGAAGGAGTTGAACATGAGGCAGCGTCGGTGGTTGGAACTGATGAAAGATTTTGATATATCTTTGCAATATCATCTTGGAAAAGCTAATATAGTTGCCGATGCTTTGAGCTGGTATCTGGTAGCTATATTCTTGATGCATGATCGATATTTGTTGGAGGACTTGGAGAGATTGGACATTGAGGTGATAGTTCCTGGTTATGTGATGCAGATATAGGGATTGCAGATACATCAGATTTGATGGACATGATCAAGACAGCACAGTATAAGGATTTATCTCTGAGAAGCATAAGAGCTCAGGTGAGAGCAGGATTGGAGGATGATTTCACCATTGTCGATGATGGTTCTTTGCTGCATAGAGTTAGATTATGTGTGCCTAGTGGGGAGCTGCGTGAGGAGGTATTGCAAGAAGCGCATCACTCTCAGTATTTCATGCATCCAGGTGCCAACAAGATGCATTAGGATATGCGAGAGAGTGTGTGGTAGTATGGCATAAAGAAGGAAGTGGCAAGGTTTATATCCAGATGCTTAGTGTGCCAGCAGGTGAGAGCCGAGAGGCAGAGGCCAGGAGTTTTACTTCAGCCATTACCCATTCTAGAGTAGAAGTGGGAGCACATTACTATGGATTTTGTGTTCGGACTTCCACGATCTCTAGGAGAGAAAGATGCAATTTGGGTCATCGTTGATAGGTTGACCAAGTCGGCCCACTTTTTGCCTTTCAAGGTGGGTTTGTCTACGGAGAAGCTGGTAGAGATGTATGTGAGGCAGATCATCAGGATACATGGAGTTCCCGTCAGCATAGTCTCGGATCGGGATAGTCATTTTACTTCTCATTTTTGAAGGAGTTTGCAGACGAGTTTGAGCACTCAGCTCAAGTTCGGTACTACATATCATCCCTAAAGAGATGGGCAGTCAGAGAGGACTATTCAGACTCTCAAGGATATGTTGCACACTTGTGTACTAGATTTTGGAGGTTCTTGGAAGGACCATCTCTATTTGGTAGAGTTTGCTTACAACAACAGCTACCAGGCTAGTATAGAGATGTAACCTTTTGAAGCTCTGTACGGTCGAAGATGTCGTACTCCCTTGTCATAGAACGATATTGGAGAGAGAGTTTTGCTTAGGCCAGAGGTGGTTGTGGATAAAGCGGAGAAGGTTCAGTTGATCAGAGACAGACTTGGAGTGGCACAGGATAGACAGCGGCATTGGGCCGATAGCCACCGGAGACCTTTGGAGTTCGAGGTATAGTTTAGATTTTTATTTTGTGCTTGTTATTGGTTGTTTGTTATAGATTAAGTTCTTAAGGTTGTATTTGTTCTAGGTGGGTGGTTTGGTGTTTCTAAGGATTTCTCTGACACGAGGCACGATTCACTTTAGTGGAGGCAGGAAGCTTAGTCCGCAATTCATCGGACCTTTCACTATTCTAGAGAGGGTCGATGCCGTTGCGTATAGACTGGACTTGCCACCTGCATTAGAGGGAGTACACAATGTGTTTTACGTGTCGCAGTTGAGACGGTACGTGGCAGATCCTAGTAATGTATTTGATCGCTCAGAGATAGAGGTGGGCCCTACTCTTAGTTATCTAGAGCAGGCAATTGAGATTCTAGATCGAAGAGAGAAGGTGCTGAGAAACCAGACTATTCCTTTGGTATACGTCGCATGGAGGCATCACTCTCTAGGGGAGTCTACCTGGGAGAGAGAGGATGAAATGCGAGAGCGTTATCCATATTTGTTTGTGCCTTGAGGTATGTTCTTTCATAGCTATTTTTGTTCGTTTGTTATGTTCTGTTATTTTCTGGGGGTAGCTTTCGTCTTTGAATTTCGAGGACAAAATTATTTTAAGGAGGGTAGACTTGTCACTACCATATTTTCTAGAAAATGGTATTTTAGTAATTTTATATTTAATTAAATACTGTGCATGATAAATAATTAATTATTATATTATTTAATTGTTGTTAGATGTTAGTTATTTATTTTGGACTTGTGTTAGTGGACCTAACTAGTTTATTTTAGACTCATGGACCAACAAATATTAAT
The DNA here is from genome assembly GCA_036927795.1 of Iris macrosiphon. Lineage (NCBI taxonomy): Eukaryota > Viridiplantae > Streptophyta > Magnoliopsida > Asparagales > Iridaceae > Iris > Iris macrosiphon. The sequence goes on along the minus strand of JAYESA010000017.1, from coordinate 15,731,607 downwards.
TATTAGATTTTAGCCCATTTAGAAAGCCCATTGATTATGAGGATGATTAATTTAATTAAACCATCAGACTAGAAGCTTTCCTCCTTAATTATTTCTTCATGAGAGGAACCAAGGGGTATATTGGAAATTACATAGTGACTTGAGGAAGGGGTAAGGGGGCTAGCCTATTAAAGGGGGGGGGGAATGTTTCTCTCTCCTCTTTTCATTTGGAAACTAGATCTAGAATTTTTTTCAACCAAATTCCTTCATTCCCACATCATTTTCTTACCAAATTTTATCCCAATTCCTTTCCAAATCACCATTAAAAACTAGTGGAGCAAGAATCTAGAAGGAGGAAGCAAGGATCTATAAAGAGGAGCAAGGATCTACAAGTTGAAGGCCAATTTTATCACATTTGGAGGTTGCATTGGGAATCCATCTCACAATAGGTAAAATTTAATTTTTTTCGTTAATTTAGGTTATAAATATGAGATTTAACATAAGAAATCAACCCATATGCATAGGCTACCTATAGGATTTGGTTTTGTGTTCATAGGAGGCATATTGTGAAAGTTATGCTACTTTTTGTGTCAATTTTAAAGGAATTCTGAGATTGACATTTGTTGTGTGTGCAATTGGTCCTATAGATCAATTTAGCATGTGCTTGTGTTTTTGGGGCTAGTGTCGTATCCACAATTGGGTACGTGTAGGTCGTATCCCAATAATTTGGTGATACGTGTTGATTTGGAGATTTTTCTCCGACATAAGACTTTGTGCATGTCACATTTTGACACGGACACACAGATTTATGTTTGACTCTTCATATTGTTCATAAATAATATATTAGGCTTGTTCGTGTCCTTCGGGGTACGTTTGGATGTGTGGTGGACTCGTGTCACAAGCGTATCCTAGATCTAGTGGGATACGGGTGTGATACGTTCCATGTGTTTGTGCAATTATTTTTAGATCTATTTCTCTTGTGTTCTTAGTCATGGTGATGTGTAATTATATGTATGTATGTATATATATATATATATATATATATATATATATTGTTTTTATATATATGTATATACTTATGTATTAGAATGTCATAGATCTATGTATCTATTTATGTATATATGTATGTAGCTATTATTCTACATATATAAGAGCTATTTAATATATATATATATATATATATATATATATATATATGTGTTACTAGATATATGTATGTTATTGTTATATGTATTTATTATGTACATATATATATGTGGAGGTGTATGTATGTTACATATATTTTATATAGTCATAGTTATATATATTGTGGTTATATATATTAGTATCTATTTATATATTGTGTTATATGTTATACGTTATATGTTATATATATATATATATATATATATAAGTGATTGAGAGAGGCGACAACAGCTATTATGATTTTTCATCGTCACAAAAAGAAACAGCAGCAGCAATAGCAAACAACAGCAGCAGCAATAGCACACAGCAGCAGCAAAAGCAACAACAACGGCAGCAATAGCGACAGGCAGTGCAGCAATCAGCAACAACAACCGTTTTCAGCGATAGCAGCGGCAACAGTTTTAGCGATAGAAGCAGGAAACTGTAGCGAAAACAGCGGTAATATCAGCAGTATCAGCAGCTATAGCGATGATCAGCAGCGGTCTTTAGCGACAGATCTGCGGTTTTGTATAAATATTAGGTAATTAATTATATAGATATATATAAGTATATATATATAGGGTATTAATATATATGTATTTACATTGCTAATTGTATTTTAGTTACTATATTTATAAATATTTAGTTGTTAGCATCTATGATTTATGGGTAGTTAGTATAAACAAGGTATTGGATATTACCTTGAGATACCAAGGTAAGTATCAAGGTATTTTAGGATACCCAAGATATTGGGTTTGGGTATCAAGATTATGGTTTAGTGTTGAGATACCAAGTTGGTTCGAAACCAAGGTATCCATTTAATGTTTGTAAATTAGGATTTTATATATTTAATATTTGTTTGATATGTATATGTGATACTTTACCTATTGTTTTACGTATCCTGAGATACGGTATCCTAGTATCCTAAGATATAGCTTTTATGACCTAGACTCTAGTGTTTGGACCCAACATTCTTGAGATAGACTCATACAATCTAGAAATAGGTAGTTTGACATAATTGATCATAGTTTGACCATAGTTGACCATAGTTTGACTTAGAGTTGACATAGTTTGACTTTTGACTTAGAATTGGCTTGTTGACCTAGAAGTTGACTTGTTTAACTTATTTTCTTTTCGAAACCTTGTATTGATGTTATATTCCATATCTAGGTCTTCGAGGCACCATATCAGACATCTGTGAGACTATTCTTTGGACTTCAGACGAGTACATTCTCTGATAGTTTCATATTTATGATATCCTCTTTGTTCATTGTATTTAGTATCCATATTTCTTGACATGATGGTTACATAGATTGGTATATCCGGATCTCGTCATGAGATGTTATTTCTTGTATATGGTATATCTTGTGCAAGTCTTGTTTCATTGATTATCTTGTGTATGTACAGATACTGATTCTCGGAGAGATTCGCTACCTTCCTAGAGAATCCCGTGAGCATACCATGGTTGGATCTATTATACCAGTCGGGGGTGGAGAGTATTTTAGTATAGATATGTGATCATACCCTCCTTGTGCATGTCTTGTTCCTTGTGAGTGTTGATTATACACCGCACATATGATTAACCAGGCCATTATACTCTTATGCAAGTTTCCAAGTCGATCATATGTTAAAGCTAGTACTCACTCACTTAGACATTAGTATTCTTGTTCATTGTCATATTGTTCATTATTATATTTATTCCAGTATTTCCTTATTGTGTATCTCTTGTATCTATTGTGCATCTTGTATATTCATATCTATTTACTGTTACATAGTTTTTATTATTGATTAGAACTGCTGTTAGAGATGTACTCTGCTCCTTTTTTGACTGAATATTTTTTCCAGATGACATTAAGGAGTGGTACCCTACATATTATGGACCTCAGGATATTGTGGTCTTAGAGTCAGAGACCCTGGCTCAGGAGGAACTTATCCCGACTAAGACAGATGACCCGGGACTTGTAGCTTCTTAGTATTCTTGTACTGGATTTGTCTCCAGCTTATTTGTTAGTATTCTTTAAAACTCATTGATGTATTATTTTAGACTCATGAGTTGTATGTGACTATTCTATTTTTTGTCATATTCGTGCTCTTTTCCATCTTAGATCTGTGATTGAGTATATTTATATATTTGGTGGTACATTATATTGCTAGATAGATTATTCAAATAGTGTTCTACCACCGATTCTGTGGCATAGGCTGGGCATTATTTTCGACTTGCATCCCTACATCGGGTGCGGGTCATGACAGAAGGTGAGCAATCCCAAGTCACTCATTTTGAACAAGGCCTTTATCTCCTCCTTGAACTTGGCAATCTCTTGTGGGTTCGTCCTGGTGATGATGAGATCATCGACATACACACCCACAAGTAGGCGAGTTGAACCTTTATCGCGTGTATACACAACGTGCTCCTGTGCACTCCGATGGAAACCAAGTGATAGTAGGCAACTATCAAGCTTGGTGTTCCAAGCCCTTGGTGCTTGTCGCAACCCGTACAGTGCCTTGTCAAGTTTTAGCACTTTGTGCTCCTGTCCTTCGATAACAAAGATTGGAGGTTGGGTGACGTACACCTCCTCCTTGAGGTCGCCGTTGAGGAACGCCGTCTTAATGTCCATGTGGTGCAATGCCCACCCCTCATGTGTGGCGAGTGCGATTAACAAACGCACAGACTCAAGGCGAGCAACCGGCGCGAACACTTCTTCGAAGTCTACTCCTTGCCTTTGCACATAGCCTTTTGCCACGAGCCGCGCCTTGTGCTTGAGGATGGCGACGTGCTCATCTTTATTAAGCTTGTAGACCCACCTCAAACCGATCGGACGGTGGCCGGGTGGAAGGTCTATGAGGTGCCATGTACGGTTCTCCTCAATGGAGCTCATCTCCTCGAGCATCGCTTGGTGCCAACATCGGTGTTTCTCGGCTTCAAAGAAAGAGGCAGGTTCCTCATTAACCATGAGGAGCAGCTCATCGATATCGAGTTCGCGGACGGTGGTTATGTCAAGCAAGCTCGCCAAGGTCCTGTACCTGCACGGCCTGTCAATATCGGCGTCGAGCATGGCCGAGGCGTTGGTGGGTGGCAAGACAAATTCTACTCCATGTTGTACCACCAAGTCGGATGTTTCTGCCCCGGATGCCGGCTTGAACGGCCCTGGACTGGGTGCCACTGGTGTTGATGGATCACCACCCCCGGGCACCGGCGTGCCTGCGTGTTCAACAAGTGGTATGGGGATCATAGTATACTCAACAGTAAGTATCTCACCTACGTTGTCTTGCACGACCCAGTCCCACTTGGCTTCTTCGTCGAAAATAATATCACGTATGACATACACGCGCTTGCCGGCGGGGTCGTATACCCGGTACGCCTTGGTACCGGGCTCGTAGTCGATGAAGACCATGTGCTTGTTGCGATCTTCTAGCTTCTGTAAGTTCGGCTTGACCACCTTGACGTGTGAGACACAGCCGAAGGTACGGAGGAAGTGCACGCTTGGCTTGTGTCCGAGCTATGCCTCGTACGACGTCTTTCCGTCGACGCCCTGTATCGGCGAGCGATTGAGGATGTAGACAGCTGTTGTGACTGCCTCACCCCAGAACTTTCCGGGCATATCCTTTGCCTTCAAAAGGCTGCGTGCCATCGCGACGACCATCTGGTTCTGGTGCTCGACGATGTCATTCTGCTATGGTGAGTACGGCGCTGTGAGTTGTCGTTTGATGCCGAGGCCCGTGCAATACTCGCCAGATGCGACGGATGTAAACTCGCCCCCACGATCAGTACGGAGCATGCGCATTTTGCACCCTGTCTCCACCTCGACGTGGGCTTGAAAGTGTTTTATGGCTGTCGGCGCTTCATCCTTCGAACCCAGTAGCGTCAACCACATGTAGCGGCTGAAATCGTCGACGAGGATCAAGAAGTAGCACTTACCACCGTTTGTCACCGGTGTGATCGGCCCGCAGATATCACCGTGAACGAGATCTAACAGGTTGTCGGCACGGTACTTGGTCTCCTGCAAAAATACCATGCGGCGCTGCTTTCCGGCAAGGCAACTATCGCATATTTGATTGACGTGTTCGATCTGTGGTAGCCCGTGCACCATGTTGCGGCGAGCTAACTTCCTAAGTTCTTCGAAGTTGATGTGGTCAAACCGTGCATGCCACCACCATGCATCGTCATTGAGTCATGCTGCTAAACACACTGGTTATATAATATCAAGAGATAGAATGTACAGTCGGTTTTGGGCACGTTTTACATTGGCGAGGAGGCATTGCTGACGATCTCGAATCGAGAGCACATTTCCTGCGATCAAGACTTGGCAGCCATTCTCATCGAGCTGCCCAAGGCTGATGATATTGCTTCGTAGGTTCGGGATGAAGTAGACGCCGGTGAGGGCGTGGTGCTCGTCGTTCTGATACGTAAACATCACCGTGCCACGTCCTCGGATATCGACGATGGATCCATCCCCAAACTTGATGGAGCCCGTGACTCCAATGTCCAGCTCGGTGAAGTCCTCCTTGCAGCCCGTCATGTGGTTGCTGGTGCCGGTGTCGAGGTACCATGCTTCACCATGGTGGTTGTCCTTACGGCCCAGATGCACCTGAGCGTGTACTCCCGTGCCATCAACAGAGCGGGCTCATCGTCATCGACTTGCGTCAGATTGGCGCGCTCAAAATGCTTTAGCTTGCGGCAGTCCTTCGCCCAGTGGTTGTAGATGCCACAATTGTGGCACTTAACCTTCTTGTCCCGTGTGTCGTCGGACGCGTTGCCGTTGCCTTTATTCGTGTCGCCGCGGCCATGACCTCTTGGCTTACCGCGCCCGCGACCACAACTTTTGCCACCGTCGGAGTAGGCCTCGCCTTCTTTCCTCTACTTCGTGCGAGCGAGCCACTCCTCTTCGGAGAGGAGAAGGCGGCTACTTGTGTCGCCGGAGTTGTTGCCAAGCTCGTACCGCTCCTCGACGACTAGAAGACGACCGGTAAGCTCTTCAATTGATAGCGTCTTGAGATCCACTAAAGTCTCAATAGTGATGGCGACTTGCGTGTACTTGGATGGAACAACTAGAAGGAATTTTTTAACTACCTTCTCGTCGTCCATTTCGTCGCTGAGTAGTTACAGGTCGCTGACGAGTCCCGTGAGGCGCATTGCGAAGTCCTCGACGGACTCGTCGTCCTTGAACTTCATTGATTCGAAGTCGGTGAACAATGTTTGCGTCTTGGCCTCGTGCATGCGCTCGACCCCCATCCGCATCATCTTCACATCGTCCCATGCTTCCTTGGCAGTGTCTTTCACTGCCCGTGTCCGCAGCATCTCTGGCGGCACGACATGGAGTATGACAGATAGGGTCATCCTGTCGTCACGGTAGTTGGCTTTTCCGACTTCGATCGCCTCCCCCAGGCCTTGCGCCTGCATGTTGACTCTCATTAAGAGAGCCCAATCCGCATAGTTGGTCCGTGTAAGCATGGGGTACTTGAAGGTGAATGAGGTCTCCTTCATAGATGTCGGCGTTGTGGGGCTTTGCTCGTCGTTGGTTGCCATAGCTTTGATACCAAATGAAAGATGGGAGGAGTATTTGATTCTTGATCAGAATAAATTTTTTTGTTTTTGTTTTTTCTGTTCAAACTCAACTTGGCCTTTAAATAACCATTTACAGCTCTAACGGAATGCATAAAAGTAGCACCCTCTAACCATATTCTAACTAAGTGATAACAAATCAAAATAAATCAAAAGCATAGATCAAATAACAAAATTTATAAAGACTTGAATTTATTGAAATCCAAATAACAACCTCCTCAACAGGATTAACTCTAACATAATGTCTCTTAAAAAATGTACCTGCTATTTATGTATGGAAACAGTAAGAGGTCTTGGACATCGATTAAGTGATATTTATAACATTTCAATACTATCAATAATTTACAATGGCATAACCTTTTCATACAAAGTTTCGACCTTCATCATTTAGTGAGCTAGGTTCTTGGGATCCGGATCTGGAGAACAGATATACAGCTGCAAGATTTGGCTCTCTCTCTCAACAGGTAGTATACTGACCGAAGAGGAGTGCACATTGCTAACAGGTAGACAATATTTTTCTATTTTCTTAAATTTGTCGTCACTTCATTGGATTTTAAGATATGTGTTCTTGTTTGATTATATTTCTACTTCTTTTCTTCTTGAAGACTGTCTATCATACTTTAGCTGCCAAAAGTGGTGAAGAACTGTGCTTAAAAGTATATATTTTCCTTTGGAGCGTTTACTAGGAAACCTCTCTTACAAAGGTGAATATTGACTCTCTCACAATCACATCTGAAACCAAATTTGATTGAAATAAATTACTTTTGAATGTCTTACTGATAACTGGAATTGAAGCCTGAAGGTTCATTTGACCTATATAACTAATGCATATATAAAATCTCATAATTGCATGTTTTGTGTTGATTCGATAATGGATATGCGCAGTTGTCTGAGAATGCACTTACATCAGAATGGTTTTTTTGGCATTTGGTTGGATACGGATTGTGCGTGATGATTTTGGGCAAATGCAATTGTTCCAAGTGTTATTCTTGTTCAGGTTATTCGATTTTTCTATTGGATACAAAGACCAAAATTTCTTACTGATAACTGCAATCTCTAAGTCCCATTTAGAAAGTATAATTAGATGATTGGTTCAACTGTGTCAATGTTTAGACAAATAATACTTGGATCAGTTATAAACTTATAACAACTATAAGCATTCACTGACACAATTAAGATACCAGGTCCAATTATTGGTTATGGTTTAGTCCTGAGTATCACTGTTTCAATATGAGGCCACTTTCATCCGATACTGAAACAAAAGCTAAAAATATGACTCATAATACCTTTTTACATACTTATAAATGTTGTTTACAACAATTCTAACCATAAGATTAATCTCCGCTGCTAAATGGTAAAAGTTATATAAGCTGGGAAAAACCTAAAGTAGGCCCCAAATCGGACAAAAAACACAAAATTACTCGAAAGAAGTTGGTTGTTTCTTCTACGATACAGGTGGCGCACCAATCTCAGTCTATATAGTCACTAGGTTATTGTGAAAGGCCTATGTATTCTTGTATGTGGATGGGTATCTGTCCTGGATTTATTACCTGTTGGATTTTGTAGTACTGTTTAACTTGTGTCTTTGTTTCAAATCACCAAACGAACTAACCTGATGAAGTTGTGAATACATTAAACAAAGCTTAGAAGCATAATTTCTAGGCTTGTAGATTCATATTAACAAAAAAACTGATACTTGGGTTATCTAATGTTTGTCTTTGTTGTATATAGAGAGAGAAAGCTTTGATCGGTCAGCAGTATAGTTCATGTGAATAGAGAGAGTGAATACTGGATTTCATTAAAATTAGATAATTGTTAAATACTATTTTCGACAAACAACTGATACTTGGGTTATCTAATGTTTGTCTTTGTTGTATAGAGAGAGCGAAAGCATTAACACATGGGTGGTCGGTCAGCAGTATAGTTCATGTGAATAGAGAGAGTGAAAGAATTGTACAAACTTCTTTTCTGACAATATTATCTTCTTTCTTTTTACTGTGAACCATCAACCATTGTCTGGTTGTGTAGTTGACGGACTCTGAAGTCCTTGACTAAGGCTGGTGCTGTTTGGACATTCATACATACAAAAGATATTATGGTGCTGAATACTGGTTTTGATGATTCTACAGGTTTACTCACAACTGCTGCTATACTAATTCAATTCCAAAAAAAAAATATATAAGACACTACTTTCTAATATTTAAGTGGAATCCAAATTTTATTATGCCCATAATGAATTTGGCAGCAAAATCTAACTGAGACACCAAGTTAAACAAATGAAACCATACACCTTCATTTGTGGCATGGCAGATATTTTTGGCGGTTGAGACCAACAATTACAGACCAAACTCTTAAGCGAAGATAGATAACTTTTTGCAAATTGTATTTGCACCGAATGAACTATCAATTTGGTAAAAAAAAAAGTGTTGCAGAAATGATATACAGATGAGAGAAATTTATATACATAGGATTTGAAACCAAAGAAAAACTACATAACATCTCTTGGAAGATTCATAAAATCCAGCACCCAAGGAATCAACTCCCTCTCTCTTTAATTTCTTGTTGCATGAGAAAGGCATATTTGTAGGATCCCTGGGGGATGGAAAGACTCCTCCCTTTCTTGAATTATTTCTGTAGAATTTCGAGTATCTATATTTTTCTGAACCATTATTGGAACGGTATGAATCAGAGGACTCATAGCTTGGGATTGCAACCGTGACCTTCTCTACAGCTGAAAATCCTCTTGACCTTTTTCCCGAGAACATAAGATTCAGTTTACTTAAACAAAACATAGATCGACACATAGAAGGGGGATGGGTGGGGAGGAAAGTACCATATGTGTGAAAAACATCATGCTCTCTGATAATAGATCTTTTGTTAGAGTTAATCCTGTTGAGGAGGTTGAAGCGGTTGTTATTTGGATTTCAATAAATCCCTAGTCTTTAGGAATTTTGTTATTTGTTCTATGTCGTTGATTTGTTTTGATTTGTTATCACTTAGTTAGAATATGGTTAGAGGGTGCTACTTTTATGCATTCTGTTAGAGTTGTAAATGGCTATTTAAAGGCCAAGTTGAGGTTGAACATAATACAAATTACTAATTCCAAGAATCAAATACTCCTCTCATCTTACATTTGGTATCAGAGCTATGGCAACTAACGACGAGCAAAGCCCCACGACACCGACATCTATGAAGGAGACCTCATTAACCTTTAAGTACCCCATGATGACACGGACCAACTATGCAGATTGGGCTCTTTTAATGAGAGTCAACATGCAGGCGCAAGGCCTGTGGGAGACGATCGAACCCGGGAAAGCCGACTACCGCGACGACAGGATGGCCCTGTCCGTCATACTCCGTGGCGTACCGCCAGAGATGCCGCGAACACTGGCAGTGACAGACACGGCCAAGGAAGCATGGGACACTGTGAAGATGATGCAGATGGGGGTCGAGCGCTGTGCGCGAGGCCAAGGCACAGAAATTGTGCGCCGACTTCAAATCAATGAAGTTCAAGGACAGCGAGTCCGTCGAGGACTTCGCGATGCGGCTCACGGGACTCGTCAATGACCTGCAACTACTCGGCCACGAAATGGACGACGAGAAGGTAGTTAAAAAATTTCTTCGAGTCGTTCCATCCAAGTACACGCAAATCACCATCGCCATTGAGACTTTAGTGGATCTCAAGACGTTGTCAATTGAAGAGCTTACCGGTCGTCTTCAAGCCGTTGAGCAGCGGTACGATCTTGGCAGCAACTCCGGCGACACAAGTAGCCGCCTTCTCCTCTCCGAAGAGGAGTGGCTCGCTCGCACGAAGCAGAGGAAGAAAGACGAGGCCTACTCCGACGGTGGAAAAAGTTATGGTTGCGGGCGAGGCAAGTCAAGAGGTCGTGGTCGCGGCAACACGAACTACGGCAACGGCAACGCGTCCGGTGGCACACGAGACAAGAAGGGTAAGTACCACAATTGTGGCATCTACGGCCACTGGGCGAAGGACTGTCGCAAGCCGAAGCGCGATGAGCGCGATAATCTGACGCAAATCGACGACGATGAGCCCGCACTACTGATGGCGCAGGAGTACACGCTCGCCGAGACCACCGTGGGCACGACCAACAATGTCGTACTCGACGAGGTGCACGCTCAGGTGCATCTGGGCCGTGAGGATGACCACCACGGCGAAGCATGGTACCTCGACACCGGCGCCAGCAACCACATGACGTACTGCAAGGAGGTCTTTGTCGAGCAGGACAATGGAGTCACGGGCTCCATCAGGTTTGGGGACGGATCCGTCGTTGACATCCGAGGGCGTGGCACGGTGATGTTTACGTGCCAGAACGGCGAGCACCGCACCCTCACCGGCGTCTACTTCATCCCGAAGCTACGAAGCAATATTATCAGCCTTGGGCAGCTCGATAAGAACGGCTGTCAAGTCTTAATCGAAGGCAGTGTGCTCTCGATTCGACATCGTCAGCAATGCCTCCTCGCCAAGGTAAAACGTGCCCAAAACTGACTGTACATTCTATCTCTTGATATTGTACAACTATTGTGTTTAGCAGCACGACTCAATGACGATGCATGGCGGTGGCATACACGGTTCGGCCACCTCAACTTCGAAGCACTCAGGAAGTTAGCTTGCCGCAACATGGTGCACAGGATACCACAGATCGAACACGTCAATCAAATTTGCGATAGTTGCCTTTTCGGGAAGCAGCTCCGCATGCCATTTTCGTAGGAGACCAAGTACCGTACTGACAACCTGCTAGATCTGGTTCACGGTGATATCTACGGGCCAATCGCACCGATGACACCCGGTGGTAAGTGCTACTTCTTGCTCGTCATCGACGATTTCAGCCACTACATGTGGTTGACGCTACTGGGTTCGAAGAATGAAGCGTCGATAGCCATCAAAAACTTTTAAGCCTACGCCGAGGTGGAGACAGGGCGCAAACTGTGCACGCTCTATACTGATCGTGGGGGCGAGTTCACATCCATCGCATTTGGCGAGTATTGCGCGGGCCTCGGCATCAAACGGTAACTCACAGCGTCGTACTCACCACAGCAGAACGACGTCGTCAAGCACCGGAACCAGACGGTTGTCGCGATGGCGCGTAGTCTTCTGAAGGCAAAGGATATGCCCAGGAAGTTCTGGGGCGAGGCGATCAAGACGGCTGTCTACATCCTCAATCGCTCGCGGACACAGAGCGTCGATGGCAAGACGTCGTACTAGGCATGGCACGGACACAAGACAAGCGTGCACTTCCTCTGCACCTTCGGCTGTGTCGCACACGTCAAGGTGGTCAAGCCGAACTTACAGAAGCTAAAAGATCGCAGCAAGCATATGGTCTTCATCGGCTACGAGCCTGGCACCAAGGCGTACCGGGTATACGACCCCACCGGCAAGCGCGTGCACGTCACACGCGACGTTGTCTACAACGAGGAAGCCAAGTGGGACTGGGGCGTGCAAGACAACGTAGGTGAGACATTTACTGTTGAGTATACTATGCCACATGTTGAATACGCAGGCACGCCGGTGCACGGGGGTGGCGATCCATCAACACCAGTGGCACCCAGTCCAGGGTCATTGATGCTGGCATCCGGGGCAGAAACATCTGACTTGGTGGTATAAAGTGGAGTAGAATTTGTCTCGCCACCCACCAACGCCTCGGCCATGCTCAATGTCGATGACGACAGGCCGCGCAGGTACAGTACCTTAGTGAGCTTGCTTGACACCACTACCGTCCGCGAGCTCTGTAAAGTCCCTCACCCAAAATAGATATTTTGTGTATATTTTATATTATTATATTTATTATATATGTTGAATTTATTTAGAATATGCTCTTAGTTAATTAGAAAATAAAATTCTTGATATATTTACTTATATAAATATTCATTTAGAATTATTTTAGGTTATTTTAGATTTTTGGAGATTTTTCTAGAATTTTTGGTAATTAAAACTTAGAAAACATAAATTTCTAGGACTTCTATGATTTACTATACAACCATACTTGCATGTCATTCCTACCAAATATTTATTTTAGTTTAAAATATTTAATTATATTTTTTGTAATTTATTTAGAATTTTAAGAAATTTATTTAGATTTTAAAATTATTTAGGATTTATTTGGATATATATAGTCTTAATATTAGATAGATACTAATTTAGTGTTAATAGATATTAATAAGATTTTATAAATTATTTGTATTATCTTTAATTATATTTAAGATTATAAATTATTGAGATAAATTCAAACTCTATTTTAAATTAATTCAAATCCTGAACCTACTAGGAAATCAACTTCATGCATATCCTATCCTTATTTAAATTCATCATAATCCTATCCAAATTAACCAATCCTATTCGTATTTAATTAAGTAGTGTCCACCATTATAAATACCTCATCCTTCATATTTTTTTTTCCCAAATTTCTCTCTTTTTTGTCCAAAAAAATAGTCAAAATTCGTCATAAATTCAGCCTCATTTTCTACTAGTTATGACGAATTAAAAAGACGATATCTCCTAGCTCCGGACTCCAAACACGCTCCAATTTTTTTTTGTTAGAATGATAATGAGGTTAGATTTCTGATAATATAAATTATTTTTCTAAATTATTAGTATTAAATTCTGAAAAATTCGTAGAGCACAGTATGTCCAAAAATAGACGTGTTTCGATGTTTTCGCGATTCCGGGAGAACCAAGAATCAGAATCACGAACCGTTTAAAGTTTCGGAAAGCTAATGTCGAGATCATCGACATATATTTTTTCCAGAATTTATTTCGAAGTATTTACATACTGTTAATTCTGTAGAACTTCTTGGTTAGAATTTAACCATCGGTGCACAATACAAAATTTGTATGTGCCATAATTTCCAAACGAATTTGAATTCAGACGAGCCATAAATTCCAGTATGTTTTTGATGCTGAAATCTACAGGAAATCATGCATGAAAGTCGAGTTTGTATCGGTTGACTTTTTGGTCAACAGATCGCCTCGATTTGCGTGCCATGAGTCTCGAGTTGATAAAATTCAGTTTCTTTGGACAAAATTTAGGAATTAACATAAAAATTAGAATAATAAGATTAAAATAGGATTTTAGAGTAATTATTCCAGAATTAAATAAATTAAAATAAATTAATGGTTATATTATTATATAGTTATAAGAATATATATGTAAGTAAATGCTAATTGATAATTATGACTAAATATTCAAACTGTATGACCCTAGGATATCGTGGACTATCCCATACTTACCTTGACCATGTTGACCCTAAGAACTTGTGAATTTGTCTGCCTTGCGTACACTAACGTACTGGCATAGACACCTGTCAGTTGACTGACTGATTTCGTACAGTACTTGAAGACGCGACACCCGCGTAATTCAATATATAATTGACCGTGTTAGATGACTAGTGTTACCCCTAGTATACCCCCTAATTCTAGTGTAAATGTGGTTGAGTATGTGCTAGTGTAATGACTAATGATTCTATTATATTATATTTATGTGTACATAGGATATTGGATTGTTCTGTACGATTTCTGGAGCAGGTTATTGGTACATTGCAGCTTCCTTGCCAGGCAAGTATACCTTGCCATTGTACTGTTATTTATATTCCATATTTTGCATGCATCTTTATTTTCTGTCTTTAGTTCATATATTTTAACTGTTATATAAAATGCGCGCGACGGTGACGTCGCGGTATGTTTTTATTTATGTATTTGCATTGACCTTATTTATGAGACTACACCATCATCATGTAGCATCTTTAGGTTCATTGGCCGTGACACAGTTGTTACACGAGTTGTGAGTCTCATGTAGATCACGGACTTGCGTGCAGGTTGGCCTCCTGTACGTGTGGGCCGTGCGTTAGGAATAACTGCTGTTAGAAACTTTGCATGCTAGTAGACTTGGCAGTTATTAGAGGTATTATCGTGTCATGGATGTGACATGCTTAGAGCATGGGGTGGGGAGAACAACAAGTAAGGCGTGTGGGCTCCGTTGTACTTTCCTTGTGTAACCCGTACGCTCCGCCGGAGATGCGCGGTCATGATGACCCCTATATATACTACTTGGCGGGCCTCCGGTGTTCGAAAGACGCCGTGCCTTTGTAGGCCCCTGGATCTTCAAGAGAACTATGCCAATCCCATTTTAGCCAGATAGCCCACGCGTTGGGAAAGTTGTTCTTAAACTGCATTCACTTTAGACGGTTAGGTGACCCATTGGATATTTATTTCAGTACTTTATTGGCATGTGTTTAAGTATCTTGTTATGTCCCTCTGAGGACCTGGTCCGCTGCCAGGTGTATCTTTTCTTGAGTATTTGCAGGAGCGCAGATTTGGATGGTTACATGTGATCCGAGGATATCTTCTCTTCGAGCTGTGATGGATAGCTGGTATTCTTATATTGTGTTGTGGTGTTGTACTCATATTGTATTTGCTCTTATATTCGAGTTGGTAGTGGATTTGTTTCCATCCAAATATCATCCTCAGATACTTCTTATTGAGATCTAGTTTCATAGATACTGGTTATTTATTTCTATATGATTTTGGTGGATGAGATTTAGATTTTACCCTGTGACTTGTGACATATGTTTATACCACTTGTAGATTTTGTATTCATATTACAGCGTACGTATGGATTTGGTTTCCATATATTGGAGTTGCCATATCCATGCGGCTGGCATGCTTACGTGTCCTAGTCCTACGTATTTTGGGACTGGGGCGTGACAAGCTCGATGTCGACGAGCTGCTCCTCATGGTTGACGAGGAACCTACTACTTTCTTTGAAGCCGAGAAACACCGATGTTGGCGCCAAGCGATGCTCGAGGAGATGAGCTCCATTGAGGAGAACCGTATATGGTACCTCGTAGACCTCCCACCCGGCCACCGTCTGATCGGTTTGAGGTGGGTCTACAAGCTCAAGAAGGACGAGCACGGCGCAGTCCTCAAGCACAAGGCGCGACTAGTGGCAAAAGGCTATGTGCAAAGGCAAGGAGTGGACTTCAAGGAAGTGTTCGCGTCGGTTGCTCGCCTCGAGTCCGTCCGTTAGTTGATCGGACTCACCGTACATGAGAGGTGAGCGGTGCACCATATGGACTTGAAGACGACGTTCCTCAACGGTGACCTCAAGGAGGAGGTTTACGTCGCCCAACCTCCCGACTTTGTTATCGAAGGACAGGAGCACAAAGTGCTGAAACTTGACAAGGCACTGTACGGGCTACGACAAGCACCGAGGGCTTGGAACACCAAGCTTGACAGTTGCCTACTGTCACTTTGTTTCCACCGGAGTGCACAGGAGCACGCTGTGTATACATGCGGCAAAAGTCCAGCTTGCCTACTTATGGGTGTGTACGTCGATTATCTCATCATCACCGGAACGGACCCACAAGATATTGCCAAGTTCAAGGAGGAGATGAAGGCCTTGTTCAAAATGAGTGACTTGGGATTGCTCACTTTCTACCTCGTCATCAAGGTGCAGTAGTCCAATGGCTTCATCACCCTCAGTCAGGAGGCATATGTGCTCAAAATCTTGGAGAAGAGTGGCATGGTGGATTGTAACCCGTGCCACGTCCCTATGTAACCGAGATTCAAGCTAAGAAAGGTGAGCTCAGCCCCTTCGACTGACACCACATCCTACAGGAGCATCGTCGGGAGCCTCCGATACTTAGTGCACACGCGCCCAGATATCTCGTACGCGGTGGGCTACGTGAGTCGGTTCATGGAGAACTCGACCACCGAACACCTTGCTGCCGTCAAGCGCATCCTTTGCTACATTGCCAGTACACGTCACTTTGGTTGTCTCTACGCAAAGAAGGTGGAGGAACCACGGCTGATCGGCTACAGCGACAGTGACATGGCAGGTGACATCGACACCCGCAAGAGCACCACTGGCGTGTTATTTTTCCTCGATCGTAGCCTCATTAGCCGGCAATCTCATAAGCAGAAGGTTGTGGCATTGTCATCCTGCAAGGCCGAGTATATTGCCGCGACAACGGCGGCATGCTAAGGCATTTAGCTTGCAAAACTCCTTGGTCACTTAAAGATCAAGGAGGCCGGCAACATCATGCTCAAGGTAGACAACAAGTCTGCCATCTCCCTCAGCAAGAATCCCGTCTTCCATGAGCGAAGCAAACATATTGATACAAGATATTATTTCATTTGGGAGTGTGTCGAGAGAGGGAAGGTTGAGGTCGAGTACATCAACACTGAAGAGCAGCTCACAGACATTCTTACCAAGGCGCTCGGGCGAGTCAAGTTCATTGAGATGAGACAGAAGCTCGACGTCATAGAGGTGAATCTCATGCAACAGGCTTATAGGGTGATTTGTTAGAGTTAATCTTGTTGAGGAGGTTGAAATAGTTGTTATTTGGATTTCAATAAATTCCTAGTCTTTAGGAATTTTGTTATTTGTTCTATGCCGTTGATTTGTTTTGATTTGTTATCACTTAGTTATAATATTGTTAGAGAGTGCTACTTTTATGCATTCTGTTAGAGTTGTAAATGGATATTTAAAGGCCAAGTTGAGGTTGAACATAATACAAATTATTCATTCCAAGAATCAAATACTCCTCTCATCTTACATCTTTGGCAGCCTGTCGACATGAATTTCCTATGAGACCTCTGTTTGAGCCCTTTGTTTAGTATTTCCAAGACACATGGTCTCAAACAGAAAGCAAACATAGGAGGCTTCTTCGCTGAACATGTATTATCTAGGAACCCATCATGAGAGATGTGCATTATGCTCTTAGACAATCCCAATCTTTTAATTGATGTTCGTAAATCATCCACAATGGATGCTGAAAGTGGGATATAAATTTTGATATCATGTCATAATATATACATAAATGAAAACAAATTCAAAGATCGTCAGGCATGCTAGCAAATATTATATGTGTATTTAGAGGAATAGATATCTTTCACTTCTAAAGGTTGTTTATATCCAGTTCATAAGCTTGCTACAAGTTCTCTAAACTAGCATTTCTATAGTTCAGGAAATTCAAAAGATTGTGGTTTTTGAAGGATTATTTGAGAAGATATTCAGCATTATTAAGGAGGAAGGATGTTCTGCTAGAGGTGTTGTTGTTCAAGTGATTTATTTTGTGTCCTCTATGATCCATAATTTTTTTTTGATAATATTATCTGCTTTTGAGTTTCAAAATTGAAACACTCATTCCATTTTTTGTTTACTCAAGGAAAGTAATCACTTCTCTGTACAAACATATATTTTTGATCTTTTATCGGATACCATGCCATGTTTAGAACAAACAATGGAAATTATATTTTTTTTCATGTTATTTGATACCTAAGATGACTGATCATGTGAAATGATTTAGTCGTCACTAGTAGATGTTTCGATGATCAACTTGATGTTCTTCTCAGTATTATTTATTCATTGATGATTACTAGATAACCCAATATTGCATAAATGTTGCTACTTCCACATAGGATGAAGCCATTTAGATTTTTTTTTTTACTTTATAGGTCTCTCTTCTAAGTCTTTGTTAATATAATGATCCATGTCACATCATCAATCAGCACCATAATGTCTAAACAAATCTTTATATCTTGAAAAGAGGACACATGGACTGACCAAGAAGCATAGGATTGTTGTTGTTCAAGGGTCATATGCTAGTAGGTTTTATCCAAGTTTTTGAGTTGGGAAATTGTTAGAGCTAATGGACATCACATTTTATTTCAAATTATAGAATTAAGTATGCAAGACTTAAATTTGTTGATAATTTTTTATGCCAGATTTAATTGGATACTTGTATTTCTTCCAAAGAATATCATGTGTATTCTACTTGAATATTAAATATTTCACAAGATGTAGTTCATATATGCTGTTGTTGAACATGATTGTCTACAACTGCTGAATATGAGATCTTTCGACTATTGATTCTCATATAAATATGATAATTTGCTCTTCTGTCAATGTACTCATTCCACACGACAAATGAAAATAGCATCCTTTTACATGCATAATTGAAGTAACATCAAGAACAAAGCCCACATGGACATTTAGTATATATACATATTGTTTTACTAATAATTTTTATGTAATTTTTGTTTGCATTATTGCATAGACAACAAGCCATTTTTTTTGGAAGACATTCATATCGTGAGATCTAGTCTAGGCTAATTTTTTGGGAAGGCATTCAAATCGTGTGTTTTTATTTACATTATTGTTGTCTAGCTGTAATACAGTACGTTTGTGGAATACAATACATTTCTTTTTGAATTGGCTACTTGAATTTGTTAAAATATTGTAATATTGAATTATTTTCTGAAGAGATGTTTGAAGACATAAAATAAGCTATTCAGAGTTGGAAGCAGTGGCACAATATTACAGAAATTGAATGAACACAATGGTATAAGAAAACAATCTCTTTATTGTATCTTAAAATAATTACAAGGTTGTCATTATATTGCCAATTGGCTTATATCTCTCTTTAGCTATACAGAATACACTGACATCGTCCCATACATTACATCCCTTTATACATAAAACATCTCAAAGCTTATCATGGAATCTCCTGATTTTTGGGTTTTGGGGATGAGGCTCGGCTATCGCTTCTACGGACGATCCAGTACTTGTGAACAAGCAAACTGGTGGAGGGTCAGCACTTTGGAGAAAGTATCGGTGAGTATAAAATCAATGAACAGAAGCAACACCCTTTGAAACCAACACTAAGTAATCATGTTACAAATATTACATTATTAGTGATCTTGCTATTTTTTACCTATGTTCGTTTCATACTGTACAAGATCAAAGTCAGTTTGTACTTCTTTGAAAATATCTTTGAAACAGCTTTCATATACATTTCATTCAGGCATACAATAGGGACAAGTCATGCGTGATATTTATTTTATTTTTATATTGATGTGTGCAACGTGTTTGTGAGCCATATTCTTTATCTTAGGGATAAGCAGTAGCATTCATTTATTCATATCTTTTCTATGAGCAGGATACTATAATTTCTTATGAGGCAACTTCTTATAACAAAGACTATTCTTGGAGTAACATGCATGCAATAGGAGACATAATAATATGATCATCACTTAATCAGTGACTCTTACCCTTCGCCGAACGGTTATTCCTGCAACAGACATACAAGTTACCACAATTTGCATATATCAATGATCTCAAGGGACTAGGCTTCTATATCTCAAGGGACTTGGCATCTATATCTCAAGGGACTTAGCATCTATCGATTAGGCTTGAAAAAAGGATGCACCTAGCATGCTACCTAACTACATGATGGCCCATGAGAGTTTGTCCTCATGAATTAGCAGTGATGACTCAAGGTTCAGCTCTACACTAGTACACATGAATGTCATGTGACTCATCCACAGCATATCTCCCTAACGTAATATGAGTACTAGCAGTTGTGACATCATAGTTCTGCTCTGTACTAATGGAGACAACACCCCACTACATCCTCAAGGGACCGTCCCTCAGGGTGCTATCATAATCTTTTTCGGACCGACCGATTCCCAGTGCCCCAGGAACCATTCGAGAGACTATTACCTTAGGCACAAGTTATCCGAGGCCGATGCAAGCCATAAACTCTATCAGATAAAATATATCACAAGCACAGTTCTGAACACAAGCACATATTTCTATCTTCTCTGGTCTTATCTAATAGTTGTACCCCGCTACATCCTTAAAGGATCGTACCTCAGGGTGCAGTATTAGTGCATTCTCTTATCATTTCTTTACTAGACAAGCATTTACATACAGATCCATCTTTATAGCAGCGAGAATGAAACATGTGAGCAATCTCTAGTTGAACAAGTGTGGAAATAGTTCTGGTATATCTACTTACTATGCATGCATTTCTATTCTTGTTTAGCATACGACAAGGGACATATTCAAGCATACTTTACTCTTTTTATTAGCAATACGATAGGGACATGCAGACATTCTTTTACTCTTTTTCTTTAGCAATACGATAGGGTCACACATACATTCTTTTAGTCTTGTTCATTAGCATAGCAATGGTTCGTTGAATAGCAGTGCCAGTGTACTTAGCATGCAACATTATTTTCTTGATTTAGCATGGCAGGGTTCTTTTATTGACAAGCATACAAGTTCTCTTATTAAGCATACAGGGTCAAGTTCTAGCATTCTTCTTATGAACATTAATATTCTTAGCAACAAGCAATGATAATATCAGATTCTTTATTTGGCATAAAAGAATCAGAGAATACAGTTACGTCCACTCACCAAGATCAATCATCTTCTGTTTTAATAATGAGCTCTTCATGAAGGCTTATTCTCGAGCCAGCAAAATGACACCTCTCGTTCTATAGTGCAAACATGGAACGAGATACTACATAGAGGCACATGAGATACTTGAAATCTGGAACGCATGGGGCCAGAGACGCATAAAATGCATAAAATCTGGAACACATGGGGCCAGAGTCGCATGGAACACATGTAGGCTGGGACACATGATGCCTCATATGTATGGCGTTGCACACTTATCAAAAGTCATTATTAGTCTGACGAGAGCTTCTTGTCGTTTAGTGTGCTCATAATATTTGGGGCTCATGGATGCTGCTTTTTCTCTACGGTATGGTCATCATGCGGCCTGGTTTCTTCGGAGTCAAATGTGGGGCGAATGATTGTTGGACGCATGGTTGTAGATTTTCTATACTTCTACAATGTCAAACTGAGTAACAACATGTATAAATTGACCAAACCACACACGAGGTGATTGTTTGATATCGTAGAGGGTCTTCCGCAGATGACACATTTTACCCTCCCTTATAATGAACCCGGGAGGTTGCACCACATACACTTCTTCTTCAATATCCCCGTAGAGAAATTCATTCTTGATATCTAGCTGAAGAAATACCCAGTCATAATAAACAGATAAGGCTAAGAGTAACGCGCACAGATGTCATCTTGGCAACTGGAGAGAAGGTCTCAAAATAATTCTCACCATAGGTTTGAGAATATCCTTTATCCACCAGACGAGCCTTTGGACGATCAAGAGTGACACCCGATTTTACCTTGATTGTAAATACCCATTTGCAGCCTACTACTTGCTTACCATTAGAAAAATCTACTAAGTTCCAAGTATGTTTCTTCCAGCACTTTTATCTCCTCTTCTATAGCAGCACGCCAACCGGGATGTTTGAGACCCTCCTTGGCAGTATTTGGAATATTAATTCCCTCAATAGTAGCTACCAATGACTGAGTGTGGCTCATGATCCATTTGTAGTTGTCAACATATAAGCGATGATCATGACAGGCACGACGAGGTCGAGCTGGTACAAAAGGCAGAGGCAAATTAGTGGAGCTAGAGGAGGATTGCTATTTGATCGTAGGCACTATCTGTGATATTCGTTCGAACGACGTCGGTACTGACTGAACCAGTATTTACGGACCATCAGACCGGGATACTAGCTCGGTAGGGGAGGGCACCTTACGGGCGGTTTTTGTGTTTGAACAGGAAATAACAATAAATCTTTTTTTGGTTGAACATGGGAAACTAGATCTGTAGTTTGTGGAAGTGGAGGAAAATCAATTTCAACGAAGGTAACATCCAGAGAAAAATACCTCTTCAAGGTAGGGAAAAAATATTGATACCCTTTCTGATCTTTAGGATACCTAAGGAAAACATATTAGATTGTTATAGGATCTAATTTAGAAAGCGTCGGTCGGGTATCCCAAACATAACACAAACAACCAAAAAAATTGAGAGATAGAGGAAACAGTTCTCGTTCGGGATATAATCGAGAAAATAGAGTAACACTTTTAAAAATAGACGATGGAATGCGATTAATAAGATAGCAAGCTGTAAGTACATCTGACCAAAATCTTTTGGAAGTATGTGCTTGAAACATAAGAGCACGTGTTGTTTCCAATAGATGGCGATTCTTTTATTCGATCACACCATTTTGTTGTGTTGTGTAAGGATAGAAAGTTTGGTAGATGATGGTATTGCGGGATAGATGATTATTGAACTCAAGAGATAGATACTCATGACCATTGGCACTTTAAAATCATTTAACCATAACCCCAAATTATGTTTTGATTTCTGCATCAAAATTGCATCAAAATTCAAATAATTCGAAGTAATTTTTCAACAGATAGACAAAAGTAAAACGTAAGTAGTCATCAACAAATATAACCAAGTACTTAAAATCTATCATTAATTTAACCGGACAAGGTCCCCATACATCAGAATGCACCAAATCAAAAGAAGCAGATGCAATCTTATTATGACTTACCGAACAGAGAACCCGGTGATGCTTAGCCAAATAACATGACTCACAATAAAAAGTAAGTAGAACAGCTAAAGATGGGTATATTTTTTGGAAAGCTTGGATTGATGGATGGCATAACTGACAATGTAGCTCGAAAGGATCGAGTTTCACATTAGCACAAGCAATAGAAGAAGGTACGTCAAACAGGTACAAGCCTCCAACCACATGCCCCTTATCGACAGCCTTCCCAGACTTTAGGTCCTGAAAAGCCCAACCATCAGAAAAAATATTATCGTGCAATGCATGTTGTGAGTAATATAACTAATTGAGAGTAAACTGAACGGGTTTTCAAGTGTACAAGATATTGTTGAGTGATAGTCCGAAAGAAAGACGGGCACTTCCTTGTCCATGGACTGTTAGTGAACCACCATTGACAACGGTAATATTAGAAGCATGACCCACTGATACATAATTTTGTATCATACATGCATCTCCAGTCATGTGAACAGACGTACCAGAGTCAATCACCGACTGCTTCAACCGCACCACATATGCTGTTGAGTACCCGACTATGGATCCAGATATGGAGGCTTCACCACGACGTTGATCTTGGAAGTCAAAAAAATCATTATATGACTCTACAGTCATCTGGACAGATCGAACGACAATATTAGGAGAATCTTATGTAACATTGGTGACAGAAGATTTAGGACACTACCACTAGAAATGGTCTTGGAGACCACAGTTGAAGCATGTGCCAAACTTCCTCCATCATGACCGTCATTGCCTCATCTACCATCATGGCCAGCATTTTGGCAACTATGTCATCCACCACGACCACCATAAAATCCAGCACGAGCATTACCAAGAGCAGATCGATCAGTAGGAGCATCACCCGAAGTGGTCTCAATGACTTTCGCTGCCCTTAGGACATAATACTGAGCTTCCATCAAAGACAGAACATCAGCTCCAACAATTATCAGAGAGGGAGCAGAGTCCGCATCAGGATAGAGAGAGGCAAGATATGCCATGACATGAAGCTTCTCACGTTCAACCCTCGCTTCATTGATATCCGTTGTTAGAGGTAATACGTGGTCAACCTCATCAGTCAAAGCCTTAAAGGCCCAGAAGTGGTCCTTATGAGATTTGTCTCCCTGATCTTCTCGGTATAATGCAACGACCGAGTCGTAAATACCAAACAAATCATATTTTCTATCAAATATCACCGCTGGAACCTCCCATAAATCCTTCACTGAATCTATATTTTGAACCATATCTTCCACTGATGGGTCCATTGAATTCATCAACTGTGTAAATAGTTGACTGTCGTCTGTCTCCCACTGCTCAAATATGGGATTAGTCCTTCTGGAAGGTTGTCAGTGAGATGTTTAGACAACCGCATTTTCCTAAGCGTCTTCTCGACCTTTTTTTGCCATGTTAAGTAGCCCTCCGGTCCGTCCAACCGTCATCGACAAGTCGAATAAATGAAATTCCCATTCCAGTGCCCGTTGGTCCTGTCATTGCATTTAAGATATTGGTGTTTATATCACTGTTATTTTCCTCAATAATTATCATCTTTTAGTATTCTTGATTCGACCATTTTTTAATCTTTTCAACCCGATAATTATATCAACTCTACCAATGCGCTATAAATGTAGCCAGAACCGATACGCGCATGGGATACAGAGATTGAATGTGGATCACACAAGCTAGGACATAGAGGCAACCCAGGTTACCCTCTGTTAGATCCTGATATGGAGATCGAGTAAGGAAAGAAACAAATATTCACGTAAAATAAGCAGCTTGTCTGCTCTTTGTTAATCTCCTGATGCCAATATTGAGAATCAGAGGTTCCAGCAAATATACCGTTGTTTAACCTCTGAGGATCCCAACATTTTTTATTTTATTTTTTTGAAGATGTGAAAAAAATGGCTAGGGTTTGGTGTAGGTGGCGGTTGGGTTAGGGTAAGGGTTACAGATATAAGGAAAGACGGCTAGTGTTTGGGTAGAGGCGGAGGAGGCGAGCTGATCGGGGGGGGGAAAGAAGCAGCGACAACAGGGTGCAGCGGCAGCAGTGTGCAACGGCAGCAGGGTATAACGAGCAGCAGGGGCGGTTATAGCAGGGGGCGACAACAGGGTGCAGCAGCAGCAGTGTGCAACGACAGCAGGGTGTAACGAGCAGCAGGGGCGGTTGTAGCAGGGGGCGACAACAGGGTCGGCAGTAGCAGAGGGTGATCTGGGGTTAGGGTTTTGTGGAGAGAGAGGGGTGGATGAGCTCTGATACCATATAGAGTTGAATAATGAGATAATTATTATTGAAATAAGGATTACATATATATAGGAGAGGCTAACCCCTCTCTCTATTGTTCTATCTAATGTAGCCCAATACTACTAAAACTTAACAGATCTTATCATATTGCTAGACCATTCGGTAGAATCTGGAGACACGAGATAACTGGAATTACGTGCATCATTAACGAAAAGTTGTATACCATTTAAAAAGATTGAGAGGTCGATGATTAAAGCTTCCTCCTCCTTTAGGTCAATGACGAATGGATTGTTACCACTCGATCCTTGGTATAGGCTCAGGTTATCCAAATCAATGACAAAGGGCTCATTAGCGTTTGAGCCTTTAAGAATGTCTAAGGCACTGAGGTCGATGACGAATGGTAGCTCATTGGCACCTGAACCTCCATGAGTTTTTAGAGTACGTAGGTCGATGATGAACGACTCTACTTCTTCATGGGTGCTAGTTATCTCTTTATAGCCTTTGAAGTAGATTAATGTTTGATCCTTATTAGTTATATTGACTTCGGCTTTATCATCAGCCTTATTACTATTGCTTTCCCTGGACGGTGTTGACTTATACAAGAGTGTGTCTGAAAAGTATGCCTTCAAGCCTTTGAAGGGATTAATATTAGCGAATTTGATTCTGACTTTTCCTTCCTAATCCATGTATATGAAATATTGGTAGAGGGTGGATGATACGATAAGATTCTTATATATCCATGGGTGCCCAAGCAAGACGTTGTAGGATACCTTTACGTCGATGAGATAGCACGTCACCTTTGTTTATAAATCTCCGATACGATATTTTAAACTAATCTTCCCCAGAGGGCTACTACGATCGGTATTGAAGCTGACATTTATTGTATTTATGGTTGATAACCGGTGCATAGGTATATTCATAGTCGACAGTAGGCTCCTGGGGATAATGCTCAGCAATCACCAGGATCAATGTGCATCCGCTTAACGTTGATCGCTTCGATATATCCCATGTAGTATAAAGGGCGATTATGTTGATTATACATCAACAACATATCTTCCTGTAAGAATGTGATATTGGGTACCTGTTGGGTCATGCTATGGTAATGCAGACAGTTTTCAGTTGCTTCTGGGTTGGACGTGATCTTTGTTAGGTAGGATTCCGCCTATAGGAGTGCTTCTCGGAGTGTATCTCTGGTCTCTTTAGATTGACGTAGAAGTTCATACATAGAAATACGATATGGTATATTGGCTAGCTAGGCTAGGATATCTAAAGTGTATGGTTTTGCAAGACTTACAGACAAATCTTTCACAGGGACTTGTCAAACCTAGTTTTCCATGCCTTTTTTGCAGTTGGTCACTTAGGCAAGGTTTTTACTGGACATGAGGGATAGAATATGGTGAATTTTTACTAAAGGTTTCATCGTATGTGTTCGCATATTTCCTGTATGTCCTTGTGATTATAGACTGGATGATACATGCGTCATCCGTGTCAGCATTCTTCTCTTCCTCCGAATTCGATATGGTATCAACGGGAAGAGGATCTTCTTGATCCAGAAGGATGGCATTGCAAGACCCGAGCAGCTCATTGCTTGTCTTGAAAGAGATCTAGATATACCCATACTATCTATCATTTTTTAGTATGAGAGGCGCCAAGCTACTGTCCTCTCGTCGAGGAGATAGGTTAACGAGCTTTAACTCTACCGCGAGAATAGGGACTACGCCATATTGTATTTATACTAGAAAGAAATTACCAAACTGGACTGACAACATGTTGGTGGTGACTTTCTTTTTATGGTTGTACAACATAATCGTCTTGGAATCGACTAACTGCTGGATCCTATCTTTAAGTACGTAATAGTGCATTATCGTACGGTCATTGGTGCTAATGGAACTGGAGACCCCCAGGATCACAAATTGGTGTGTATATCGATCAATAAAAGATTAATAGGTTTAATACGTGATCTAACCCTTCAAAGATGAAAACTAAGATTCACGAATTATACTTGAAGTAACGAGAAGAAGATGAAGGTATTCAGTAACCTTGATCAGTTAGCGACCCCAAGATCTTCTACATGTATTTCTTCCCCGGATTGGACGTCATATAGGTGACAATCTTCCAATATTTTCTTCTTCTTGGCTGACCCTCTTTCTCTTCTTACATGAAAGATGAATTTAGAGAAAGCTGCTCGCTTTTGATATGATATGATGGTCAGAGGATATAGGATATATATATAGGCTACGGCAGGGACCATGAGGAAAAATTAGGGTTAGGTCTCCTAATAGATTTTGGTATCCCATGTTCAGTCCGAACACACAATCCTGACCCGTTAACAATAGCTTGGTCCTCTAAAGAGTTATTGTTGCACTACCTTCCTAATCCAAAATAATGTTTATGGGATTCTACTTATTATATGTCTGTTTGTCTCCCCATGTTAAGATATCGAATATTTGTCGATCAAATTAAGTTATTGAAAACTATATTGATCGATATCTTTTATCCTTAAGTAGTACCACCCAACTTTATTTGTCATTTCGGATATAATTCACCTGTAGGGTTTATATGAAAATCCTTATGAGTTCCTTAAGGGGACATCATTAACCCGATGTATCGGGACATAAATTTCTTTTATAATCAACAACCCATCATACACACAATGCCATTACCCAAATCATAGAGGTTATTGTCCCATAATGAATCTCACTCTTTTATAAGTTAAAGTAATGCACACTGCATATACATGTCTATCATATATCTGGATTAAGACCACAAGCATCTATAATAATATTTGTGTTTGTTCTCTTATGTAGTCAGTACAAAGAGAACAACCTCAAGTTGTCATGTTTAATATACACAAAGTGTACTAGTGTAAACGTTGCATTAACATTATAAAAATACAACATGCAAATATTTTCCCATATGATTCTTATTTAATAATAAGGAAATACAGTTAATATAAAGTGATGCTTTTAGTATACAACTCTAACAAGTGCGTCCTACTTCGCTGGGTAGCCTAGTCTCAGAATGTTGTATCTTGTTTCTCTTTAGTAGGACGTAAAAAATTGGCACCATGAAATCCTCATCGAGGGTTTAGTTAGATCTGCTTCGATTACTACTGCTAAGATTGGTCATCCGGGGGAAACTTTACCATCATAGACTCTTTGCCTTTGTTTATGTTCTGCTAGAATCACCTACCCCCATCGGGATTGATTCCATAGAAACCCAACTGGTCGAGGTTATCTGCTTGCTCCTTGGCGGCTTTGGCACCATCGATCAGGGATGCCCAAGTTTTGAAAGGCTAACTCCGATGCAGAATTTGATTAATGATGGGAAGTTGTTTGTGGATGTGTCCATAAGCCTGGCCACTGGAATCCTTTCGGGCAATTAAGGGCCAATCTCCGAAAGCGCTCAATAAAATATTTACTCAATTATGCTTCCTTCTACTTTGTATTGATCAAGGAAGACATGCTGAAGGTGATCTCCTCTTCATAGAAATAAGATAGGAACGCAGTCTCTAAGTCATTTTATGATTTAATATAACATACTGAAAGGCTACGGCACGATTTGAATACTGGTCCATGGAGGGTGCCTATGAATAATATCCCTCTCAGAGCAACATTCGTAGAGATCCCAAACTATTGGGATTTGAAGTGATAGAGATATTGACTTGGAGATAACAGACCTTCAAAAGGCATAAAAGTAGGCAGTTTGTAATTAGCAGGGCCAATTGCTTCATCCCATTCAATCGGGTACGGCAGGCCTAACACCATTTTCTGGAGGTTCTTCTAGTTCACCAAAGATTCAAACTTGGCTTCCAGGTTCTTGATTGAGACTTCATGAGTAGTCTTACTCCACACTGCCTCAAGCTTGGGAGCAACGGATGTAGTGACATCTTCAAGGTTGCTTCATTTATTTGTTGAGAGGCGACAATCATCAAGCTCTATCATGTTGACATTGACATCAGGAGAGTTCGTAGTTTCTCAAGCTTTGCCTCCATATTTTGCATGCAGAGGATGGCATCTTCATTGGTGTCACCACTTTGTGTTGCCATATAAACTAGCAATCTTCTTTCTTCGATGGAGGGTATGGTGTCGGAGGAGGCATAAACTGATGCAGTGCTTTCAGCTTCGGACTCAAGTTTAACGATTTGACTACCCCTAGAGGAAGTAGAGCAATGCGACGAGTGGCTTTTTAATCTGGTCTCCTGGTATACACCTTCAGCAGAAGTGCTCTAAGGAAGCATTTTTGGCTCATCATCGGAGTATAGTAAATTTAAAACCAACACCGAGGGCTGGCTGAATTCCTGGCTTTTTTAAATTCTTTCGTCTGGATTAATGCTCCATGATGTTGACCGAGGTGCACGTGGAATCCTTATTAGCAACTTTTCGTTGTTGCTACTTTTTGATTCGTGGTCTGGATGACACAGCCATTTGAAGTTTGTTGAAAATAGAGGGCCTAAAAGATGCCACATGATATTTGGAGCAATGATATCGAATTATGGTTTGGTGATGTCAAGTCAGATAATGGACCACAGAGTCTCGACTATAACGAGCCTTCCTCTTCTGATTGAGATGCACCCAGAAATCTGTGCATGCTCAGCTCAGTGTTAGGATTCTGCTTAGGAGAGGGGTAGGTAGAATGCCTTTTAACGCCTCTCCATAGATGCATGTGCTCTAGCGGAATGACTACACCCATAGATGTTTTGACCTATAATGGGAGACCTATCGGCATGATAGTGGATTGATTATCCTCCGCAGGAAGATTGACCTTGGGAGGATGACCACCTCCAACGGAGACTTCATGATGAACTATGGTTTCCAAAGGAATACCTTGTTTGCTCTTGGGATTTGTATTAGAGTGATACCCCCAATAGTTGAAGTCGAAGACCGGTGTTGACACTGGTGGCGTCTCCTTTATCCCATAGGAAGGAACTTCTATGATAGCAGCATTAACAATCTTCTCCTGGTTGCCGCCATTTTGTAATCACTTGACGGCTTGAGGTTCAACCTTGGCTCTGTTCAAGATTTGGTCCACGAATTCATGGATGTTAAGGGCCTCAACATGCCCTGGGATCTCCTTGTGGGAGTATATTGTGCGTCCTTGTTCGGTAGAAGCATCATTATTCTTTGCGACGCTGGTTCAGTAAAAAATCTTTCTGTGATAATGTGCACTAGATGGGCTAGTTGAGCCCATTAAGATTGTCTCGTCGAACTTTTAAAACTTTGTTGAAGTTGTTTACTCAAGATTAATTTACAAAATATAAGTAAATACAATGCTTCAAAACAAGTCGAGATTCTGGGGAGATAGGGCGATGGAGGTCGGATCAGAGGTTATCCCTTTGCTCCGTTGACGATCGGACACAACAGTTGGGATAGAAAATATTGGGCGAGCAGGAGCTTAGTATTGAGGATAATATATGTTGTCGCGTTCTTGTCCTTGATACTAGTAAAAAGATAGGTAATTATAGTGTCATGACCCACACCCGGTATAGGGGCACGAGTACGTGGGTACGTCTAGCCTACGCCGTAGAATCGGCAATAGAACGCTGTCTTGGTCTACTATACTATCTAATATCTCACACAATATATATAAAATACTGCCATTCCATCTCAATTTTAAATGATACTCAATGACATATAAAACTAAAGAAAGATGTACGCACGATATGGAATAGAAAGAAAAGAAATACAAGTCTCAAAACATACATGTCTAACTCTAAGACTAAACACAACTCAAGATCTCAAAACAATAATAATACAAACCATAATCTAAAATAGAAACAACTACTATAAGGTATGGTAATCTAAAAGGCCTCAGACTCTGGCACTATCCTCAGGTGACACTCTATCTGTCGGTCCGTAATGAGTGGGACACATTCTCACTAACTATTCATATGAAAATTATTTTCCAGTCAGGAATGGAGCAAAGTATAACCCAATAGCAGTTCCAATTAATTAATAATGATTATAAACAGAAATAGAGAATATAATACAAAACGAGAAACAATAAACAATATCAACTATGGTAGAAGAACAGGTAAACAATGAACAATATGGTATACATTGATCATGATGAACTAGAACAAGACAATAGAATAAAATAATAAACTAGAATGTGGTAAAGAACTGTAACTATGCTAAGTGGTTGAAATACTAGTTAGATATGTGATCGGCTTGGGTGAACATTGTCTACTTTAACGTTAGATAAATATTGTCTAAGTTAAACATTGAACATTATCTAGGATTTGATCACATATCTAGCTAATACTTTCCCTTTCCCTCCAACTAGTACAATGGATCCAACCATGACACGTTGTGATGCAAGATACTCAAGGCCATGTAAACAATAAAACTTGAACATTAAAAATTAAAAATTAAAAATTGTCTAAGTTAAACATTAAACATTGAAACATTGTCTAAGTTAAACATTGAACATTGAAATATTGTCTCATTTAAACATTGAGAACACGAGAAACAATGAACAATATATGTATAACATCCCATGACTGATCCATGTGTATACTAGTCCGTATACCAATGTGTCAAGAGTCATGTAAAACATTTCTAAATACTTGCATTATAGTAATTATTAAATAATAAAAACTATCAGAGAATGTACTCGCCTGTCGTCCAAGCAATGAATGTCAAACTGTGTCCCAACTGGTGTCACACAAACCTATATATATGTAATATTGCATTAATACAAGGTGTTGGAATAAATTTAAGTTAAACTAGTCAATATCTAGGTCACAAAGTCGTTTCTAAGTCAAACCGACTATTTCTAGGGTGTACGAGTCTACACTAGGATACTAAGTCAATGCACTATGAAACTAAGCTATACTAACTAATCTAAGATACTAAGAACCACACAAAAAGTCGTATCCTAAGATACGCAAGTTTTCGAATATGAAAATAGTGTTTTAGATATATATACAAGTCAATATTCAAAATACTATATCAAAACAAATAAAATATGATACCTTGGTCTTGCACCAATATGTATCACACCTATCTCGATACCCAAACTCGATACCTTGGGTATCGACCCAATACCTTGGTATCCCAAGGTAATTCAAGTCCTCATGAATATAGCTATTACATATGTAACCCTCAACCAATATTCTAATATATACAAAGTACCATAATATATATCAATATAATTATAAATACTAACTATAATACAATACATACATATCTACATACTAACATATAGTAAATATAACTAACTACTAACATACATACCTACTAGCTATTAACTATCCATATATATATATATATATATATATATATATATATATATCGTTACATATTGTACTAAGCTAATAAATACACATACCTATCTAACTATTAACTTAACGATTAACTACTACACCATCAAGCTATATCTATCTAACTATTAAAAGGCATTTAACTAAACATCTAGGAAACTACCAATTACACTAGCCATAACTACTAAACATCAACAATCTAATAGCTAACACATATATATAAACCATAAACTAACTACTTATCATACAATGCATATCAATACATATATACAATATACATATAGCTCACTAATCTAATCAAATAGGTATATATGTATCTTATCTATTATCTAACAAAGTATATATATACATAACTATTTAACAAGGTAAACAACTACTAACTATTTATAGATACTAGCTAACTAACCTCACTGAAGAACCACTGAACCCATTAGCTAACTGACCTGCAAACTCCCGTGTGCGCTTGCTGTAATGTGTTGCTGCTACTGTGCTGTTTCTGTGATCGCTGCTGCTGCTGTTGCTGATGCGTTGCACACGCGGCTGCTACTGCAACTCGCTACTCTGATCGCTGCGCACGCGGCTATTGCTGCAGCGCTGCAGCACTACAGCTCTTTGCTGCTGCTGCTGCACGCACTGCTGCATGCTGCAGCTGCTGCAATGCGTTGCTTGCTTCATTGCTGCTCGCTGCAACAGTTGCTGCACACTGCAGTTGCTGCAATGCGCTACTTGCTGCTACAACAGTGGTTGTGCTGCTGGTGCGCTGCGACGCACGCTCGCTACAACACTTCGCTGCAGCGACGCCCCTCTCACACGCACACACACACGAAGCACAAACACACACAATATATATATCTCCAACACATATACATATATACACGTATCTATTTATCCATCTACATATATCAAACCCCTTATGTATATATATATATACACCTATAAATGCATATCCATCTATATATATATATATATATATATATATATATATATATATATATATATATATATATATATATATATATATATACACAAACAGCTCTATATATATATTTACACTCACACATAAACACAAAGACGTATACACTCATATATTCAACTATATATATATATATATATATATATATATATATATATATATATATATATATATATATATATATACACTCTTACACACACATAAACACAAATACAATGCACACAACCCTCTCTCTCTCTCTCTCTCTATATATATATATATATATATATATATATATAGAGAGAGAGAGAGAGAGGGTTGTGTGCATTGTATTTGTGTTTATGTGTGTGTAAGAGTGTATATATATATATATATATATATATATATATATATATATATATATATATATATATATATACTATTATACATAATCACTTAAACTTAGATATAGATACACATAGCACACAACACTTCATATATTTATATATATACTCAACATAACTATAGGTATACACATCTATACTCACATAAATACATACTCATATAGACACACACACATATACACTATCATATATACCATTATATATATATATATATATATATATATATATATATAACATAAATATCACATAGATATATAAATACACATGCATAAATAGAATTAAGAGCAAAACACCAAACACGTGGAGTGCACCGCACCCGTGATACGCTTGCGATACGGCTCCACAACCCAACCAAATGCATACCGAAGGACACGAGAAAGTTTAGAATACTAATTATGCATAATACGTATAGTAATTAGATTAACTACGTGTCTGTGTCGCAATGTGATATGCACAAGGCCCCGTATCGGAGAAAAACCCCTAAAATTACCCGTTTTATCAAATTGACGAGATACGGCCTACAAGTACCCAATTGTGGACACGACACTAGTTACAAATAAACATTCATATGTCATATTGATCTATTTGACCAAATGACAAACATCACATGTGCCAATCTCGAAATTCTCCTAAAATTGGCACCAAAACACACATAACTTCCACCATAGGTCTCCTATGAACCTAAAACTAATTCCTATGGATAGCCTATGCATGCGGGTTAGTTTCTCATGGTTAAATCTCAGATATAGAATCTAATAAAAGGGGAAAAACTAAAATATACCTATTGGGAGATGGATTTCCAATAAAAAAATCCCCAAAATTGGAAAGTAGCTCCTCCTTGAAGCTCTTGGCCTCCTCCTTCTTGATCCTTGCTTTCTTCTTGTAGATCCTTGTTGTAGTAGCCTCTATTGAAGAATAGGGACTAAATTTGAGTAGAAATTTGGTGAAAAATTATGAGGGAATAAAGAAATTAGAAAAGGGAAAAAATATAGATCTAATTGGAATGAACAAAATAAAATAAGAGAGACTCTCTCTCTCCTCCTCTAATGGCTGGTCATAAACCCCTCTCTCAAGCAATATAAAATTTCTAAAACACCCCTTGGGGCCTCTCATGAAGAAATTAATTAAGGGGGAAGGTTCTAGTCTAATAATTTTACTAATTAATTCATCCTCCTAATGAATGGGTCTAAACCTGGGCTCAATCTAAACTAACATACAATGTTGGGTCCATGCATCTAACTAAACTAGTTAAGTCCACTACATAGGTCCAAAATAAATCTAACACTAATAATAAATAAATAATACAACAAATAATTAATTACTCATGTACAATATTAAATACAACACTCATAAAAATAAAAATACCATTGTCAATTACCAAACTATCCTTGATTGAAAATATGAGGGTAAAAATCCTACCCACCTTAGAAAAATTTTGTGCTCAAAATTAAAGATGATCGTAACCCCCCTCTAGGTCAACCCCAGTATAAACTAAACCATACAACATGCAATTTAAAGAAATCACTGACTATAGTCTCTGTCCATCATAGTTTTGTAGTCTCCGACAAGGTATACTAACTACATAATAACACACAAGCAGTCTATAAGGCACTAACTAAGCACACAAACAACAGATGAAAAAGAAATAAACAAAACAGGACAAAACAAACTAACTTATCACCTGAAGTGCCGTCCTCTCCGACTGCCATTTCAAATGCTCTGCCCTGCTGGGGTGGCTCTCTATGCGGGTGCTAAACAGTCTGCGGTGCCACAGGTGGCCTAGCTCCACCTCTCTGACCGCGATCTGGTCTATATGGATTGTTGGAACATTCTTTCACCTGATGGTCAGGGGAACCACAATACAAGCATAGTCTGAGTCTCTTCCGACAGTTCTTCCAATCATGCACATGCCTTCCATAATAGGTACAAGGAAAAGTCTATTGAATCTGCCTCTGAGGTTGCTGCGGTATCTGATGCACTGGATTCTGAAACTATTGTATCTGTTGGACTGGTGCCCTAACTGGCACAAGATACTGCTGATGCTGATATACTCTCGGTTGCTGAAAGTGGGTATGCTTCGTTGGGCCCGCACCACTACTTGCTCCTCCGGTGTCCCTCGGCCTCTTGGAGATAAGCTCCAAATCATCCTCTGTCCGTTGTGCATGTCTCAGAATTTCTTTAAATGTAGCGGTACGGTCTCCATTAGTATGAGACTTAATCTCACTGTTCAGTCCCTTCCTGAACTTTCTAGCCCTGGCTCGAGGATTATGTCCCTCAACAAATCATCCCAATCGGCAATATTCTGCCACATACTTGTCCACCGTCAAGTTTCCTTGGACAAGATTCTAAAATTGACTCTCCAAAGTACTCTAAGCCACATCCGGGAATAACTTCTCTTTGAAAAGCTCCTTGAAAGCTCCCTAAGTAATTCCCGATGCTGATATACTGGGGTCTGTCCTAAACCATGTCAGTGCAATATCGAATATCATACTACCTGCTGCCTCTACCTGCAAGCTCTCAGGAATCTACGCCAATCACATGTCCCTCTCAATGTACTCTATCCAGTCGTCTGTGTACAAGATTCCCTCGGTGCCCAAAAAGTCCTTTAGGTCCCATCCATTTGAAGTCAATGATAGTCCCTGGCCTTGGTTGCTGAGGGATAAACTGAGGTAGTACCGTCTGTGGCTGGACTGCAATAACTCTCTCAACTGCTGCGAGCACGATCTAGTGAGCATTCTCCACGCTCATTCGCAGGACCTCTGACTGTCGCTGTTGTGCCTCTATCATCTGCTGAAAGAGAGCGAACATCTGCGTCTGATCGATCGTGGTTGGCAGGAATGGAAGTTCCCCTGCAACTGCTGGTGCTGTCCTTTGCACCGGAGGTAGAGCACCTCTAAAAGATGCTACAGAAACTCCCATCTGGATCGGTGAAGTCGACCTCTGAAACGTAGCTGCTGGAACAACGTCTGATGGTGCTACCCTCATAGGCGATAAAGTGACTGATCGTGCTGATATTGCACCTGAGCGCTGGGAACGCATCTTTGGCGGCATCCTGATGACAGATTCGAAATAAGGAATCAATATTGAACAAGATACGATATCATCAAAGAAGGAAAACAAAATTTAAGGAAAGCGATATTCAGAATAAAGATGGCAAGATTCAATTATGTTGGAATTATTTCCTAGTTGTGATTGAGTATCCCTCTCATCCTAGTGTCCTATATCCTATCCTATCGCAGGCTCGCAGTAGTACAACTAAGTCGTTGTACTACAACGATATCATACTATTGTGAAGCCTGATCTGCATTGGCCACCACTAAAAATGTGTCACGACCCGCATACGGTATAAGGGCACGAGTATGTGGGTACGTCCAGCCTACACCGCAGAATCGACGGTAAAACACTGTCTTGGTCTACTATACTATCTAATATCTCACACAATGTATATAAAATAATGGCATGCCATCTCAGTTTTAAATGATACTCAATCACATATAAAACTAAAGGAATGGAATAGAAAGAAAAGAAATACAAGTCTCAAAACATACATGTCTAACTCAAAGACTAAACACAACTCAAGATCTAAAAACAATAATAATACAAACCAAAATCTAAAATAGAAATAACTACTACAAGGTATGGTAATCTAAAAGGCCTCAGCCTCTGGCACTATCCTTGGGTGACACTCCATCTGTCGGTCCGTAGTGAGTGGGACACATCCTCTCTAACCATTCATCTAAAAAATATTTTCCAGTCAGGAATGGAGCAAAGTATAACCCAATTGCAGTTCCAATTAATTGATAATGACTATAAACAGAAATAGAGAATATAATACAAGACGAAAAACAATGAACAATATTAACTATGGTAGAAGAACAGGTAAACAATAAACAATATGGTATACATTGATCACGATGAACTAGAACAAGATAATAGAATAAAATAATAAACTAGAATGTGGTAAAGAATTATAACTATGCTAAGTGATTGAAATGCTGGTTAGATATATGATCGGCTTGGGTGAACATTGTCTACTTTAACGTTGGATAAACATTGTCTTAGTTAAACATTAAATATTGTCTAGGATTTGAGCACATACCTAGATAACACTTCCCCTTTTTCCCAACTAGTACAATGAATCCAACCATGACACTTT
The DNA here is from genome assembly GCA_036927795.1 of Iris macrosiphon. Taxonomy (NCBI): domain Eukaryota; kingdom Viridiplantae; phylum Streptophyta; class Magnoliopsida; order Asparagales; family Iridaceae; genus Iris; species Iris macrosiphon. The sequence goes on along the minus strand of JAYESA010000017.1, from coordinate 15,693,670 downwards.
GTGACGCACAATACTCAAGGCCATATAAACAATAAACCTTGAACATTGAACATTGAACATTGTCTAAGTTAAACATTGAATATTGAAATATTGAACATTAAACATTGTCTAAGTTAAACTTTGAACATTGAACATAAAAATATTGTCTAAGTTAAACATTGAGAACACGAGAAACAATGAACAATATATATATATAAAATATCCAATGACTGATCCATGTGTATACTAGTCCGTGTACCAATGTGTCAAGAGTCATGTAAAATATTTCTAAATACTTGTATTATAGTAATTATCAAATAATGGAAACTATCAGAGAATGTACTCGCCTGTCGTCCAAGCAATGAATGTCAAACTATGTCCCAACTGGTGTCACACAAACCTATATATGAAATATTGTATTAATACAAGGTGTTGGAATAAATTTAAGTTAAACTAGTCAACATCTAGGTCACAAAGCCGTTTCTAAGTCAAACCAACTATTTTTAGGGTGTATGAGTCTACACTAGGATACTAAGTCAATGGACTATGAAACTAAGCTATACTAACTAATCTAAGATACTAAGAACCACACAAAAAGTCGTATCCTAAGACACGCAAGTTTTCGAATATGAAAATAGTGTTTTAGATATATATTCAAGTCAATATTCATAATACTATATCAAAACAAATGAAACATGATACCTTGGCCTTGCACCAATGTGTATCACACCTATCTCGATACCCAAACTCAATACCTTGAGTATCGACCCAATACCTTGATATTACCATGGTATCCCAAGGCAATTCAAGTCCTCATATGAATATAGCTATCACATATGTAACCCTCAACCAATATACTAATATATACTAAGTACTATAATATATATCAATATAATTATAGATACTAACTATAATACAATACATACATATCTACATACTAACATATAGTAAATATAACTAACTACTAAGATACATACATACCTACTAGCTATTAACTATATATATATATATATATATATATATTACTAAGCTAATAAATACACATACCTATCTAACTATTAACTTAACAATTAACTACTACACCATCAAGCTATATCTATCTAACTATTAAACTAACAAGGCATTTAACTAACCATCTAGGTAACTACCAATTACACTAGCCATAACTACTAACCATCAACAATCTATTAGCTAACACATATATATAAACCATAAACTAACTACTTATCATACAATGCATATCAATACATATATACAATATAGCTCACTAATCTAATCAAGTAGGTATATATGTATCTTATCTATTAGCTAACAAAGTATCTATATATATAACTATTTAACAAGGTAAACAACTACTAACTATTTATAGATACTAGCTAACTAACCTCACTGAAGAACCACTGAACCCATTAGCTAACTGACCTTCAAACTTCGCGTGCACTTGCTGCAATGTGCTGCTGCTACTGTGATGTTGCTGCGATCGCTGCTGCTGTTGCTGATGCGCTGCGCACGCGGCTGCTGCTGCAGCTCTTTGCTATTGCCGCTGCACGCACTGCTGCACGTTGCAGCTGCTGCAATGTGCTGGTTGCTACTGCAGTAGTGGTTGTGCTGCTGGTGCGCTGCGGCGCACGCTTGATGCAGCGCTTCGCTGCAGCGACGCCCCTCTCACACACACACGAAGCACAAACGCACACACACAATATATATATCTCCAACACATATACATATATAAAAGTATCTATTTATCCATCTACATATATCAAACCCCTTATGTATATAAAAATATACACCTATAATTGCATATCCATCAATATATATATATATATATATATATATATATATATATATACAAATACCTCTATATTAAACACAAACACGTATACACTCATATATTCAACTATATATATATCAATCTACATATGAATAGATATATACACTCTTACACACACATAAACACAAATACAATACACAACCCTCTATGTATATATCCATATATATATATATATATATATATATATATATATATATATCACATAGATATATAAATACACATGCACAAATAGAATTAAGAGCAAAACACCAAACACGTGGAGTGCACCGCACCCGTATCACACTAACTCTATGATACGCTTGCGATACGGCTCCACCACACAACCAAACGCATCCCGAAGGACACGAGCAAGTCTAGAATACTAATTATGCATAATACGTATAGTAATTAGATTAACTACGTGTCCGTAGCACAATATGATATGCACAAGGCCCCATGTAGGAGGAAAACCCCCAAAATTATCCGTTTCGTCAAATTGACGAGATACGGCCTACACGTACCCAATTATGGACATGACACAAGTCACAAACAAAAATTCATATGTCACATAGATCTATTTGACCAAATGACAAATACCACATATGCCAATCTCGAAATTTTCCCAAAATTGGTACCAAAATACACATAACTTCCACCATAGGTCTCCTATGAACCTAAAATCAATTCCAATGGGTAGATTATGCATGTGGGTTAGTTTTTCATGGTTAAATTTCAGATTTAGAACCTAATAAAAGGGAGAAAATTAAAATATACCTATTAGGAGATGGATTCCCAATAAAAAATTTCTAAAATTGGAAAGTAGCTTCTCCTTGTAGCTCTTGGCCTCCTCCTTCTTGATCCTTGCTTTCTTCTTGTAGATCCTTATTGTAGTAGCCTCTATTGAAGAATATGGACTAAATTTAGGTAGAAATTTGTTGAGAAATGGTGAGGGAATAAAGAAATTGAAAAAGGGGAAAAATGTAGATCTAATTGGAATGAACAAAATAAAATGAGAGACATTCTCTCTCCTCCTCTAATGGCTGGTCATAAACCCCTCGTCGATGGTCGTACTTGACTTTTCCTATAGCATCGAATTGTTGGCAGAAAGAATCTGCGGAGTAGGGCGCATCCATAGGATATAGTGTCCTGTAATGGAGATGGCGTATCCGACGTGGAACCGATGACTGGACAGAATTGTAGCCTATTTCTCGAGCACGAAGAGGGGTACGTTCTTCTGAAAATGAGACAAAGATGCCAAGTGGCTTTTGCGGTTGTAACTGCATATCCCATGGTGCTATCATGGAGGAGGGATTGGGATGATGGTTGTAGGCATCTTTTATGAATGTATTAAGATAGAGCTTCTGTTGGAGTAGTGATCGTGGGCTAAGTGTAACTCCCCTTTCCTAGAAAATCAATAAAGTCTTCCTTAAGTATTAGTAAGCAATTTGTGGTTACACTAATAAAAAATTTGTTAGTAGTAAACACTAGATAACAATAATAAATCCTATAGTAATAACTAACAACACTAAATACAAAGAATAATCACTATAAATAACTAAACAATATCTAAGTCAGATAAACCCTTTATTGACCAACCCTAATCAAGGTCATAACGAATGCCAATGACTAAAGACCCAAACTTTTCCCTCGATGGTCAAGCACCGGCCCATTAATGATCAAGCCTAGATCATAACGAGCTAACCCGACCTACCTGTGACCCAATAAAATATTTAGTTAATCAGCCAAAGTCTTAAGCCAAACCGTTTAGTTGTGAACCTCAACAGAATATCAACTGGGCAACCACCTAACCATTAGAAAACCCGATCTTGTTTTGTTCTTCTTCTCGATCGAGTATTCTGACTCCACCACCTCACCGTACCTCCGGACTTCTCTAGAAGCATCCCGCACCTTCCCGACACTTCACTCCTACCGCCACTTCCCTCTATAAATAGGAAAGCCGACCCCCTGCTTCCTCATTCCATCTAACATTGATGAAGTCCTGCCAGACTTACTCCTCATCTTTCTTCATCCTTTCCAAGATCGTATTCTGATCGTCTGTCACTACCGTATTTTCTAGAAAAGGGTATTTTGGTCATTTTATAATTAATTAAATATTGTGCATGTTAAATATTTATTTATTGTATTATTTATTTATTATTAGCATATTAGATTTATTTTTGGACTTGTGTTAGTGGACCTAACTAGTTTAGTTTAGACTCATGGACCAACATGTATTAATTGTTAGAATTGAGCCCAACTAGAAAGCTCATTAATTAGGAGGATGATTAAATTAATTAAACCATTAGACTAGAAGCTTCCCTCCTTAATTAATTTCTTCATGAGAGGCCCCAAGGGGTATTTTAGACTTTACATAGTAGCTTGAGGGAGGGGGCAAGTGAGGCCTATATAAAGGGGATAAAAACTTTCTCTCTCTTCATTTTTCATTCCAAATCTAGATCTAGAATTTCCCTCAACCAAATTTCATCAAATTCCTACCAAATTTCTACCCAATTACTTCCCAAATCACCATTAGAGACTAGAAGATCAAGGATCTAGAAGGAGGAAGCAAGGATCTACAAAGAGGAGCAATGATCTACAAGTTGAAAGCTAATTTCACCAATTTTGGAGGTTTTATTGGGAATCCATCTCCCAATAGGTATAATTCAATTTTTCCTTTAAAATAACTTCTAAATCTGAGATTTAATCATGAATAATTAACCCATATGTATGTACTACCCATAGGATTTGGTTTTGTGTTCATAGGAGACCTATGGAGAAAGTTATGGTGCTTTTTGTGTCAATTTTGGGGGAATTCCGAAAATGACTTTTGTTGTGTGTGTCAATTGATCCTATAGATCAATTTGGCATATGTTTATGTGTTTAGGGCTAGTGTTGTATCCATAATTGGGTACATGTAGGTCGTATCCCAACAATTTGGTGATACGTGTTGTTTTGGGGGTTTTTTCTCCGACACGGGACTTTGTACATGTCGTATTTTGACACGGACATATAGATCTACATTTGACACTTTATTTTGTTCATAAATATTATATGTGATTTATTTGTGTCCTTTGGGATGCAATTGAATGTGTGGTGGACTCGTGTCGCATGCGTATCCTAGATCTAGTGGGATACGGTGTGATACTCTCCAATTATTGTGTGTTTATGTGTAGATCTAATTAATTGTGCTTTAATTCTTGAATTATAAATGTGTATGTATCTATATATATTATATATGTATTATGTATATTTATTATAGTGTTTATTATATCATAGATCTATGTATTATATATGTATTAATAGAATATATATTATGTAGCTTTCTTCTACATGCATTAATATATATGTTATAATATATGTTAGGGATATAAATATATGTATATATTTTATATAATATATGTGTATGTTTAATTAAATAATTAGATTATTTATAGTTATTATATGATTATTTATATATATATATATATATATGTATGTAGATATATATTTATAAGTGGTAGCATATGTATATATAATATAGTAGATATATTTATATGTGGTTATATATAGTTATATTATATATTGTTATATATTTATATTATTGTATGATTATATATATGTATACATATATGTATAGTTATATATACATATTACTATTTGTGTGTATGTATGTTACTATGTGGTATTTTATACAATTTACTATGTATAAGTGTATGTATAGTTATATATAGTTTTATATATATATTGTATAAATATATATTGTGGGTTATATATATGTATTTAAATATATATTATATAAATATATATGGTGGGTTATATATATGTATTTATATATATATATGGTAATTAATATATATATAAATATGTTCATAATTGCTATTTGTATTATAGTATACTATATATGTATATATTTAGTTGTAGCACATAAATTTATTAGAATAGTTAGTATATTTTAGTTATCAATTGTTATGAGTATCTTTTATATATTATATATTTGTAGGTATGTATGTACGTATATATGTATTAATAGTTAGTGTGTAGTTGGTAGTTAGTATTTTTCTATTAGTACATACTAGAGTTATATTAGATTGATATATGTAATTATTGATGGGTAGTTAGTATATATATGAGATTTTGGCAATTACCTTGAGATATCAAGGTAAGTATCAAGATATACCAAGGTATGAGTAGTAGGTATTGGCATAAGTAATAGGATAGTTGTAAACTAATTATGGGTTGGTATTAAGGTGACTAAAATAAGGTATATAGTATTATATAGATATTAAATACATAGTAGTTTATAATTATTGTTGGGTAGTTAGTATAAATAAGGTTTTGAATTTACCTTGAGATGCCAAGGTAAGTATCAAGGTATTGGAGGATAATCAAGGTATTGGGTTTTGATATCAAGATAGAGGTTTAGTACTGCGATACCAAGTTGGTTCGAAACCAAGATATCCATTTAGCATTTGTAATTAGGATTTTATATATATAATATTATTTGATATGTACATATGTGTTATATTTATCCCTTGTTTGCGTATCCTGAGATACGGTATCTTAGTATCCTAAGATTTAGTTTGTATGGCCTAGATTCATAGTGTGTGAGCCCAATATCTTTGAGTTAGACTCATGCAACATAGAAATAGGTAGTTGACCATAATTTGACTATAGTTGACCATAGTTGACTTAGAGTTGACCTAGTTTGACTTTTGACTTAGAAATAGTTTTATGACCTAGAAAGTTGACTAGTTTAATTTATTTCTCTTCCCAAAAACTTGTATTAATACAATATTTCATATATAGGTATGTGACACCAGTTCGGACATCATTTTTCATCATTTGCTCTGGACCACAGGCGAGTACATTCTCTGATAGTTTTTATTATTTGATTACCACTATAATTCAAGTATTTAGAAATGTTACTTATGATTCTTGACACGATGGTACACGGATTGGTATTGTTATTGGATCGTCAGTCATGGGATGTTACCTTGATTATGGAGATGGTATCGGATACTGTCCTTGTTGGTATTGGATAACATTGAATATTGTAGATTAAATATTGGATACATTGGCTAGTGACGTGTCATGATTCGATCCATCATATCAGTCAGGGCGGGGGAAATACCAATTAAATATGTGATCAAGAAACTATCGGCTAGTAGTGTAATCATTGGCTACTAACTAACCATGCAATTCACGTATGGTTGAGTTAGCTCCTTAGTGTAATCATTGAATCTCCCAGGCCGATCACATATTTAGTTAGTATCTCAAATCACATAGTTATTGTAGATTCCATTATTCAGTTCATTGATTACCTTGTTCTATTCTGACATTATAGTTCATTCCTTTATTCTTGTACGCATTGTGTCATGCCCCAGTCCCAAAATACGTAGGACTAGGTCACGTAACCATGCCAGCTGGCCCGTATATATGGCAACTCCAATATATGGAAACCATATATACGTGCGTACGCTGTATAATGAACAATAATTCATAAGTGGTAAAACTAATTACAAGTCACAGGGTAATATCTAAATCTCATCCACAGAATCAAATATGAATAAACAATAACCATGTAGCTAGATCTCAATGATAAGTATCTAAAGAATGACAGTCGGATGGAAATAAATCTACTGCCGAAATAGAATATGAAAATGAACCAGATACACACCATATAAGAACCACATCTGACAATCACGAGGCTCGAAGAGAAGACCTCCTCGGGATATACGTAACATATCCGGATCTGTGCTCCTGCGAGTACTCAAGAACATATACACCTGGCAGGGAACCAGGTCCTCAGAGGGACATAGCAAGATACATAAAAATGACATGCCATAATGTAAATACTGAATAAATAAATGGGGTGTACTAACCATCTAAGTGAATGCAATTTAAAGACCTTGTAGTACGCATGAGAATGTGTGGCTAGACATATGCTGACGTAATTCACCAATCGTCGGGACTGGCTAGTATATGTGTCATATGCCCCCGACTCAGGGAACTCTGCAATCGTCCATCTCCGAGGAGCATGGATCGAAGGATAAAGACTCAATGAAAGGGGTGTCCCATACGCATACTAGTATCTTCCCCGCCCAATATAGATGTACAAGTCGTGAAAACGACGTGGACACCTCCTACTATGATGCAAGTTTCAATAAAATAAATAACTGAGCTAAATACCACTACACGTGTTGCTCACACTGATGGCCAGTCGCGCATGAGGCACGCGTCTCTACATGTACTCACTCTGTGACGTGTAATGATACGTGTCAAGGCCTGAGAAGTTATATCAATAACTTCACAACTTTAGGTGGGTCTACTAGACACTAGGTCAGACACAAATCCTAACGTCAACGCCATCGTTGACTGCACCCGAGTCTGCTCGGACGCGCACATTTATATAATATTAAAATAAATAAACATATGACTAACAATAACTGAATTTAAACAGTACAACAAGGCAAGATATACTTGCCTGGCAAGAGAGCTGCAATTATGTAATGTCCCGATGTCAAGTACCAAGTGTCAGAAACTATGATCTCAGAATGAACGTCTCCGGATACTGAAATAAACATCACTAACAGTCTCAGAAAATATCAAATAGCTAGAAATGCCTGTCCTTAAGTCCAATTTGGACACAGGGGCGAAAATGACAGTTTTCGGTCAAAGCGGGGTCCACATGTGGGCCGCTTTGCACCGAAGAACGTGTCAGGGTCAAAGGTCTCCAAATTTGCCAAACTCTGTGTCAACAAGTCAGGAACGCTGATACGAACCCAACGGAACTTCCAGAATTGGATTCCGATGAGTCGGTCACAAAATTGCCCGTTAAGTGGAGCCTGTGGGGCCCACGATACGGAATTTTGCCAACATTCTCAGAATCGAACCAAACTTGGCTCACAGGACCAACGTATAGCTACGAGTCCGATGGCGCAAGTTTCGTCTTGATCCGACGTGTGTACACAAAGTTGCAGCGTGTTCCAGAACTGACGGATACGGGACGGTGTCGGCGGATACGCGTTGATTCCGGTGTGCACGCACATCCAAATCAACTTCTCCGAATTCCTACACGTCCGTATCAACATCGCGCACGTTTTGGTAAAGACCGCGTGCGACCAAGTCGTCCCGTTTGGCGGGGCGTACCCAGTTCCGGGGTGAATCGGGTCATTATTTTTCCTGTTTTTGGATCGCATGTCGCGATCGCCACAGGACGCGACGCTCCGAGCGGATTGCACGGGCACTGAGAGGGTCACATAGCCTACGCGTCACAACTGACGGAATTGAAAACGGAACTACGAGGAGAGAGAAATCGTTACCTGAACAGGGCTCCGTGGATTGAATTTCCCGTGTCCGGGAAGCGATGTGACACGACGCTGATCGTGTCCGGGCTGTATCAGGGCTCTGAAATGCTGCTATGTCCGGTCTGAGTCCAGGGGAGACTTGCCGGGCTTCGCCGGAGGCGCTCAGGTGGAGCTTGGCGGTCAGCGGGGTGTCCGGACAGGGCATGGCGAGGTGGCTGGGAGTCGACGAGGTCTAGGAGAGGGGAGACTTGATGTGTCGAGCCGGGGTGGCCGCTGCTCGTCTCTGGCGAGATCAAGTTGAGCAGGGAGGAGGGGAGGCTGCTCGCGGTGGTCATGACAGCGAGGGAAGGGGGAGTCTGGACGAGGCCGGTGGCGGTCGTGATGGGTTGGCGGTGGAGATGGGGCCGGAGGAAGGAAGCTGAGGAGAGAGGAAGTGGTCGAGGCTGGCTTAGGGGGGGTTGCGGCTGAGGGGGAGAGGTCATGGTGAGGAGGAGAAGGAGGAGCTGTGGTGACTGAGGATGGTGGTGGCGACTGATGGTGGTGGTGGCGGTAGGAAGAGGAGCCGGAGGAGAAGGAGAGGAGGAGAAGAAGGGTGGGCGAAGGTCGGGGGGGAGTGGCGGCTGTCGTGAAGGAGGAGGAGGCCGAGGGGGAGCTGAGGCGATAGGGGATGGAAGAGAAGGAGGTGGTGGCGGTGATGGAAGTGGTGGAGAAGAAGAGGAGAGAGGAAGAGCGGCGGCGGTGGGCGGAGCTCACCGGCGGGGTGACTCCGGCGGAGGGGGGAAGAAAGGCTGGGAGAGGAGGAGGAACAGGGAAGGAGGAGCTGGGGAGAGAGGGGGCCAGCGGGAGGTGGGTTCGCCGCGGCCGCGGGCGGCTTGCCGCGGCGGCCGGGGGGGAAGAGTCGGCTGAGGGAGGGGGCTCGGGTAGAATTAGGTTTTAGTTTTTATTTTCTTTTATTTTCTTTTATTTTCTTTTTAGTTTCTTTTATAGAAATAATAATAGTATTTAATTAAAATATCTTGAGATATTTTACAAGATATTTGTAGGATATTTGTAGGATATTTTCGGGATATTTTCGGGATCTTTTCGGGTGGGTCCCGCGTCCAAATGGATGGTGCAGGTTCACCGGCCAGTGAGGGGTGACACCTCGCACTGCAATTTGCAGGAAAGTCCCTGTAATTTTATAAATTGCAGAATTGTCCTATTTTTGGGAAATTGCGCAATTACGAAATTGTCTGGAAAAACATCCGATTTTTGAAAATTCTAAAATTCACAGAATTGAGGGAAATAGCTATGTGAGGGTCCTGGGGGAATGGGGGTGAGTCTGGGCAGGGATTGGACCTGGTTTCTGGGTGATACGGTCACCGTATTTAATTAATTAATAAATACTGCGCACGGTGTTCTCTAATTATTTAGAGGCAGTTAGGGTCATAATTTTTCTACGGTGTCAATACACTAAATGTAGTATACTCAGTGTAGAAAATTAAGGTATTTTTGTCTGGGCAAAACAGGTACATGTTGGGCCTCTAATGTCTGTTGGAACAGGGATGGGTACAGGTCTGAGAATTTAAATACGCACGTTTATAACGATAATTGCGCGTCTCATACGAGGCTCAAAACTGAGTATCTGGGAGTAGCACAAAGTGCAGAAAAATAGCCTGGTATGTCTAGGACAGGTATGTGAACTTTGTTCGGGGATAACGGTCAAGGTAAGGCTCCAAATAATTAGGTGATGGACAGGTACACAAGTCAACAGGATAGGTAAGAAAAATAAATTAAAATATTGCCACAAATCCTAAATTGTTAAAATAATCCTAAAAATACTGAATTCTGGTCGAGGGGGTTTACAATCTACCCAACTTATAAAAATTTTGTCCTCGAAATTAAAACTAAGCCGGGGTAGAAGTCAAAGACGGCATAAGATATAATTTCACAAAGTAATTTATATCTTGGCTTACGAATAGGTTCGAAAAAACGTTACGCATGTCGTCCACACGCTTCCAAGTAGATCCTCTTGGTGCGCCATACTTCTATGCCACGTGGATCAAGGGAATAGACTGGTTCCTCAATACTTTCTCAATGATCAAGGATTCCCACTGGTTGCTTTTGATACGACAAGCTCTGCCTAATGGTGATCTCTGAATGGTTGAGAACCTGACTGCTGTCTGTCACATATCGCCTGAGTTGCGATACGTGGAATACATCAGGTACTCTCTCAAGGGAAGGTGGTAGCGCAAGTTGATATGCCACTACTCCCACTCTTTCTAGCACGTAAATGGTCCAATATACCTTTGCCTCAACTTGCTGCGTCCTCCGAATCGAATGGTGCCTCTAGTAGGTGGTATCCTCAAGAAGACATAATTGTCCATTTTGAATTCCAAGGGACGATGATGACGGTCTGCCCACTACTCCTGTCTGTCTTGCACTGCTTGCAAGCGTCCTCGTATTTACTTAACTGTCTCTACGGCGTTGACCACCAACTCTGGTCACGCGAATCCTTGTCTGGTAAAATGCTGACTGGTATACCGTACAATCTTAGAATTTGCCTCATATAAGTAATGTCTTCATATCTTCAGAGTAATTACGACGGTTGCAAGTTCCAACTTTTTCTCATGTACTCATAATTGTCTAGATGCATATGCCATTACCTTGTCATCCTGTATTAATACGCATCCCAAAACTTTTTTCCTGATGCGTCTGTAGATCACATCCGCCTGATCCGGATGGAATAGTCAATACGGTGCTGTGGTCAGTCGCTTCTTGAACTCCTCGAAAGCGGCTTGACACTCGTTGGTCCCTAGGAATTCTTAATCCTAATAAGTCAACCTAGTCATAGGTGCTGCTATCCATTCAGGAGTCGATCAATTGTTCATCCAGGTAAAATCCATTTAGACTCCTGACAGCCAAATGATATATTCTTTATCATAATACTTGGGTTCTGAACTTGACCTAAATTACGAGGCAAAAATAAAAATTTCATGCTGTCATAGGGATGCACGTACCAGGAACGTAATAAAACGTAGGTATGTAGCGAAGGTCATTCTAAAAATAGCACCGTTTAAAACTGCAACCTAATCTAAAAAAAAATAGGGTTTGGTAATTACCCAAGAAACAAACAGATATGGTTACAGAAACAATACACTTCGTACCTTTATACTAAGCACGAGGTTTCGTCTTTCCGAAATAAGGAAAGACGGTAAAAACAGTAATCAAGAGTTCAAGGGGGAGGTAATAGATTAGAAGTGTGGGGATCAAGGCGTTTAAATGATTCAAATAGGAATTGTCAAAACAGTTGTGGATTGAAATCCTATCTTGATAATTCCTATTCACATGCTCGTATCAGTACAGTTACATAACTGATACGATATGCTCAGATATATCTAGAGGGCATGTACATCTGTCTACTAATCACTATATATCTCAATCCACGTAAAGTAGTTATGCGAAGGGCGAATCAAAATGCACTAAGGTTGATCAGACCGTAATACACTGATTCTGAATAGACAATTGTATTAGTGGAGTGGATCAGGCCCCAATAACACATGTGTCATGAATAAGCTCGATAAGGAATAAGCTTACAAAACTAGGCTATAATAGCAGTATGAGTCAAGGTAGTATAGTAAATATAAGTATGCTAGATTATGATACAAGAAATTACAAAACAATTCAAATTCACAAAAAGACAAAGACTCTACAATCTCTACAGTTATTACTCTAATTCCTTGTCTAAGTCGCTAGTTGACCTAAAAGAGGTATGGCCTTCTAAGTTCTACAATCTTAATATACACTATAGGTTGTCTGCCTAAAACAGAGATTTCAAGAAAGTTCACGTAAAGTAGGGGTTCGAGGTTGTCTGCGTAAATCAGAGATAAAATAATTTGACGTAACGCATGACGTCAGAGCTATCCGCGTAAAAAGTCTGTGCGTAACAATCTGCGCGTAAAAGTCTGGGTGAAAGTCTGAGCGTAAAAATTTTGCGCTAAAATCTGCGCAAAAATATCTCCTGCGTAAAGTCTAACATTCGTTGCAGCGTAAAGTTGTACAAGAAATTCATGAGTTTGTCAGTCAAGTTAATGAATCCTGTCATCTGACAAAAGTACTTGCACAACGATCGAGTGGATGGTTTGATGATGGTTTGCACAGAGTTCTAGGTTGTCGTTTAGGGACCTTATGGACATAAGTCATCTTACTATCGAGGTGAGACAAAACCAGATGTCCCGTCAAAAAACTGTTCCTTTTTGCACAGGGCTCGAGGCATATCTCTGCGCAGGATTTGGTCGTGTCTGGGGAAAGCTAAGGCTGTAACAAATACGCCAACATCATATTCTTATGTTACGCCTAAAACAGGTTACTCTACGCTGGTTATCTATGAATCATCAGGTTTAAGCAGGGCAGTTACCTACGTGGCTGGCATGATGCGTCATACGCAGGATAAGGAAGACTAAGGGCGGCGTAAAGGGGACAAGCTTCTACATAATTTGGTTTTTACGCCATCAGGAAAGTCATTTGGCTTTTACGCTAACTACGGTCAATTGGCTTTACGCCAACAAGGGTAAGGGGTCTCTGGCGTAAAACTCTGGTCATCCAAGCATAGGATGAGGGTTTCAGTCCTAGTATTCAATCTTAGATTTCTATGGGTTCCTCAAGGCTAGGGTCAACACTAGGGTCAAATCTCTAATAATCCTATCTCTAACTAATCCTAGTAGTGTTTATACTATACTCAAGTCATACATAAATATGTCAAGGGATAAGGGTAAGTTAATCTATAGGTAAGTGACGCTAGGGTTTACTTAGGAAGTCAGGAAGGCTAGGGTTCACTAAGTAATCCGAACTTAAGGATATGTCAAAGCCCTAGTGGTATTCTTATTAGGAATGCTACCTTAATTATCATCCTATTAACCGGAGTTCCTATATTCTAGCAGGGATTATACTAAAAGAATTATCAGGGAAGCACTTGAATCAAGCAGGATGCAATTATGTAAGTAGGACAGACTGGAAGGAAGATAAGTCATAGTTAATTATGGATGAGATCCTATCCTCTAATCCTAGGTGCAGGCTTGCTCGGTACAGTGACGTAACCGAGACAATATGCTCTGAGACGCAGGCTTGCTCGGTACAGTAACGTAACCGAGACAATATGCTCTCGACCTGCATGGGCCACCACTAAAAACATGTCACGCCCCAGTCCCAAAATACGTAGGACTAGGTCACGTAACCATGCCAGCTGGCCCGTATATATGGCAACTCCAATATATGAAAACCATATATACGTGCGTACGCTGTATAATGAACAATAATTCATAAGTGGTAAAACTAATTACAAGTCACAGGGTAATATCTAAATCTCATCCACAGAATCAAATATGAATAAACAATAACCATGTAGCTAGATCTCAATGATAAGTATCTAAAGAATGACAGTCGGATGGAAATAAATCTACTGCCGAAATAGAATATGAAAATGAACCAGATACACACCATATAAGAACCACATCTGACAATCACGAGGCTCGAAGAGAAGACCTCCTCGGGATATACGTAACATGTCCGGATCTGTGCTCCTGCGAGTACTCAAGAACATATACACCTGGCAGGGAACCAGGTCCTCAGAGGGACATAGCAAGATACATAAAAATGACATGCCATAATGTAAATACTGAATAAATAAATGGGGTGTACTAACCATCTAAGTGAATGCAATTTAAAGACCTTGTAGTACGCATGGGAATGTGTGGCTAGACATATGCTGACGTAATTCACCAATCGTCGGGACTGGCTAGTATATGTGTCATATGCCCCCGACTCAGGGAACTCTGCAATCGTCCATCTCCGAGGAGCATGGATCGAAGGATAAAGACTCAATGAAGGGGGTGTCCCATACGCATACTAATATCTTCCCCGCCCAATATAGATGTACAAGTCGTGAAAACGACGTGGACACCTCCTACTATGATGCAAGTCTCAATAAAATAAACAACTGAGCTAAATACCACTACACGTGTTGCTCACACTGATGGCCAGTCGCGCATGAGGCACGCGTCCCTACATGTACTCACTCTGTGACGTGTAATGATACGTGTCAAGGCCTGAGAAGTTATATCAATAACTTCACAACTTTAGGTGGGTCTACTAGACACTAGGTCAAACACAAATCCTAACGTCAACGCCATCGTTGACTGCACCCGAGTCTGCTCGGACGCGCACATTTATATAATATTAAAATAAATAAACATATGACTAACAATAACTGAATTTAAACAGTACAACAAGGCAAGGTATACTTGCCTGGCAAGAGAGCTGCAATTATGTAATGTCCCGATGTCAAGTACCAAGTGTCAGAAACTATGATCTCAGAATGAACGTCTCCGGATACTGAAATAAACATCACTAACAGTCTCAGAAAATATCAAATAGCTAGAAACGCCTGTCCTTAAGTCCAATTTGGACACAGGGGCAAAAATGACAGTTTCCGGTCAAAGCGGGGTCCACATGTGGGCCGCTTTGCACCGAAGAACGTGTCAGGGTCAAAGGTCTCCAAATTTGCCAAACTCAGTGTCAACAAGTCAGGAACGCTGATACGAACCCAACGGAACTTCCAGAATTGGATTTCGATGAGTCGGTCACAAAATTGCCCGTTAAGTGGAGCCTGTGGGGCCCACGATACGGAATTTTGCCAACGTTCTCAGAATCGAACCAAACTTGGCTCACAGGACCAACGTATAGCTACGAGTCCGATGGCGCAAGTTTCGTCTTGATCCGACGTGTGTACACAAAGTTGCAGCGTATTCCAGAACTGACAGATACGGGACGGTGTCGGCGGATACGCGTTGATTCCGGTGTGCACGCACATCCAAATCAACTTCTCCGAATTCCTACTCGTCCGTATCAACTTCGCGCACATTTTGGTAAAGACCGCGTGTGACCAAGTCGTCCCGTTTGGCGGGGCGTACCCAGTTTCGGGGTGAATCGGGTCATTATTTTTCCTGTTTTTGGATCCCGTGTCGCGATCGCCACAGGACGCGACGCTCCGAGCGGATTGCACGGGCACCGAGAGGGTCAGATAGCCTACGCGTCACAACTGACGGAATTGAAAACGGAACTACGAGGAGAGAGAAATCGTTACCTGAATAGGGCTCCGTGGATTGAATTTCCCGTGTCCGGAAAGCGATGTGACACGACGCTGATCGTGTCCGGGCTGTGTCCGGGCTCTGAAATGCTGCTATGTCCGGTCTGAGTCCAGGGGAGACTTGCCGGGCTTCGCCGGAGGCGCTCAGGTGGAGCTTGGCGGTCAGCGGGGTGTCCGGACAGGGCACGGCGAGGTGGCTGGGAGTCGACGAGGTCTGGGAGAGGGGAGACTTGATGTGTCGAGCCGGGGTGGCCGCTGCTCGTCTCTGGCGAGATCAAGTTGAGCAGGGAGGAGGGGAGGCTGCTCGCGGTGGTCATGACAGCGAGGAAAGGGGGAGTCTGGACGAGGCCAGTGGCGGTCGTGATGGGTTGGCGGTGGAGATGGGGCCGGAGGAAGGAAGCTGAGGAGAGAGGAAGTGGTCGAGGCTGGCTTAGGGGGGGTTGCGGCTGAGGGGGAGGGGTCATGGTGAGGAGGAGGAGCTGTGGTGACTGAGGATGGTGGTGGCGACTGATGGTGGTGGTGGCGGTAGGAAGAGGAGCCGGAGGAGAAGGAGAGGAGGAGAAGAAGGGTGGGCGGAGGTCGGGTGGGAGTGGCGGCTGTCGTGGAGGAGGAGGAGGGGAATAGGAGGAGGTCGAGGGGGAGCTGAGGCGATAGGGGATGGAAGAGAAGGAGGTGGTGGCGGTGATAGGAGTGTTGGAGAAGAAGAGGAGAGAGGAAGAGCGGCGGCGGTGGGCGGAGCTCACCGGCGGGGTGACTCCGGCGGAGGGGGGAAGAAAGGCTGGGAGAGGAGGAGGAACAGGGAAGGAGGAGCTGGGGAGAGAGGGGGCCAGCGGGAGGTGGGTTCGCCGCGGCCGGGGGCGGCTTGCCGCGGCGGCCGGGGGGGGGAGAGTCGGCTGAGGGAGGGGGCTCGGGTAGAATTAGGTTTTAGTTTTTATTTTATTTTATTTTATTTTCTTTTTAGTTTCTTTTATAGAAATAATAATAATATTTAATTAAAATATCTTGAGATATTTTAAAAGATATTTGTAGGATATTTTCGGAATATTTTCGGGATCTTTTTGGGTGGGTCCCGCGTCCAAATGGACGGTGCAGGTTCACCGGCCAGTGAGGGGTGACACCTCGTACTACAATTTGCAGGAAAGTCCCTGTAATTTCATAAATTGCAGGATTGTTCTATTTTTGGGAAATTGCGCAATTACGAAATTGTCTAAAAAAACATCCGATTCCTGAAAATTCTAAAATTCACAGAATTGAGGGAAATAGCTATGTGAGGGTCCCGGGGGAATGGGGGTGAGTCTGGGCAGGGATTGGACCTGGTTTCTGGGTGATACGGTCACCGTATTTAATTAATTAATAAATACTGCGCACGGTGTTCTCTAATTATTTAGAGGCAGTTAGGGTCATAATTTTTCTACGGTGTCAATACACTAAATGTAGTATACTCAGTGTAGAAAATTAACGTATTTTTGTCTGGGCAAAACAGGTACATGTTGGGCCTCTAATGTCTGTTGGAACAGGGATGGGTACAGGTCTGGGAATTTAAATACGCACGTTTATAACGATAATTGCGCGTCTCATACGAGGCTCAAAACTGAGTATCTGGGAGTTGCACAAAGTGCAGAAAAATAGCCTGGTATGTCTAGGACAGGTATGTGAACTTTGTTCGGGGATAACGGTCAAGGTAAGGCTCCAAATAATTAGGTGATGGACAGGTGCACAAGTCAACAGGATAGGTAAAAAAAATAAATTAAAATATTGCCACAAATCCTAAATTGTTAAAATAATCCTAAAAATACTGAATTCTGGTCGAGGGGGTTTACACATTGATTATATTCTGTTGTTAGTATTGCCTATTCTCTCATTGTTCTTGATTATCAGTTATATCCTCATCGTAGATAGCATCTTCTATTCTACTGCTTTATAGTTTTTGTCAATTAATTGGAACTGCTATTGGGTTGTACTTCGCTCCATTCCTGACTGAAAAATATTTTTCAGAGGATCCGGGAGATTGGTGTCCGACATACTACGAACCTCAGCCTATTGATGGTGCAGACTTGGACCCACTAGTTCTGGAGTGACTGTTGAGAGATTTAGCCGGATTCACTAGTTAGCATAGTTAGTTCTCTTTAGCATTTTGGTACCGGATTTGTTTCCGGCATATATTTGTGTTTGGATATTATTTCTATTTGTTGTTGTTATATTTTTAACTACTTAGTTATGTTAGACTTTTGTGATATCTTCTCGTGCCATAGAAATATGATTGAGTATTGTGTTGAATTAAGTTGATTACTCTCTTCTTGGAGTTGAGATATTATTGGAGGTTTATGCTTTATAGTAAGATAATTAGATAGTATAGTTGACCAAGACAGCGTTCTACCGCCGATGCTGCGGCGTAGGCTGGACGTTGTTCCCGACTTGCATCCCTACACCGGGTGCGGGTCGTGACATCGTCCATGGTAGATCCGACCTCGCTGATGATCAAACTTCTCCATCGGTGATTATCTCCTTCATCATGTCCTCGTCAAGGTCCTCCACGAGAATGAGTCATTCCTGCGGATCATCGGTTCACTGATCATCGTCGCCTATTTAATCCAAATTATGATCGATCGAGATCGAACTCAATCGAGCAAACTCAGTGAAGAATTTAAATTCAAGAATTGGTTCAGTAAGCTATCTGGTCCTATTTCTCTACTAATGGTATAGTATTTGGAGATTTATCTAAACTTGTTTTCTTTATTTTAATGGTATATAATTTGGAGATTTATCTAAACTTGCAAATTATTCGTTCTGTACTCATAGTGTTCGGTTAAATGATTGAACCAGGATTTGAATCATTTGGGACTCATCAAGGACCGTGTCCAATGCTATTTGGGGGTGACTTTGCATTCATGATCGGTTGGATTATCTCAGGTTCAACTTCGTATCCGATTTATCATTCAAAGTTGTGTATATTGGTCGTATTGTTCATAACACGCTAATTTGTGTCTAATCAGTGGCTTAGTACTATCTTCTTAGGATCTGTGCTGATACCAAGACTGTGACATGGATTCGTATCCAGTATAGCATCAGATTTCGTATTTGATCAGCATTCATATCGGACTCAGGTTAGACACAGTGTTTTCTATTCTTTGAGTTTTAAGAAGCGGGGTTGGCAACTGAGTTTTGAACTCAACGGCTAAGACTGAACTGAACATTCAAAATTGAATTTATTAGGTGTTCTGAACCTAATGATCCAGTTTCTTTTAGTTGGGTTGAGTTAGTAAGTTGGATTAGTGGGCTCGGTTGATTAGGCTGGATTTTGGGCTCAGATGGACTGGGTTCCGGTAAGTCTATTATTGTCGAGTTCAGAGTTTGGGGGCTGTAGTGGACTGAGCCAGTAGACCGAGGATAGACCAGAGCCCAGTAGATGTTGTCACGTCCCAAAACCAGAATACCGAAAAGCGGGACAAACAAGGCCAGCTACGTATACTTAGAGCACTCCGGTACTCCGTATATACGACGATGCTGTAAGATATGAGGGATCACTACTACAAACCAACAGTCAAGCCTAGGTCCAACAAATCCTAGTATCTCAATCATAAGAACAAAAGAAATAATAATAAGATGTAAGATCAGCTGAAATATAATAGTAAAGCATCCCAAATTATAATATACAGATGATCATGATGCTAGTAAACACAGAATGAATAATCTAGCCAGAATATGAGTCATACATGATCAACACTAGGATATATCAATCATGCTAATGCTTGTAGACTTAACTGATCAAACCAAAATATGAGCTAAACATGTGCTCTGTGGCTAAATGCCCACAAAATAGAATGTACATCAGGGTGGGGAAGTAAGAAAATCCACTCAAGTGGTCTGGTGCTCCTGGTGGCCACCATCGTCTGAAAAGTATAAAAGATCCTCCAGTGCTGCTACTGGATCTGGTCGTACAAAACAAGTGGGGTCAGACCCCCAAATAGCAAGTACCACAAAGTAAGCCAGTATAGAAACTTAAACCAACAACACAAGCAATACAAATATTGGAAATTAAAGACTAAATATAAAAGATCTCAGAATAATAAATACCGTAAAACCTGTAATAAGACATATCCGGATCTGATAATCAATAAGAAAATAACAAGTGCAGAAGTAAAGGTGATTATATAAAGCCTAGACTAACCATCAACCATCAATCACGAAAAATCACATAAGTACGACTTGATACCTTTAACTAACTAGGGTTATCATAATCCTTAATTACTAACTTTATAATGCAACATGATACTAGAGTTTCTTTTGATCGCATGTCCCTGCAGTTCATTCGGGATATCCATACACACAACCAACTGAATACTCCTTAAGATATGCCACAATATAAACCACTGGATACTCCTCGAGATAACAGTACGAATAACTGGGACTGCATGCAAGTTAGAATTTTTTTAGCCATGTACTAAGTGAATCTCTAGTTACTTATCCCCTAGCAGTTTCTTGTTTGAATCCCGGTATGGCATTCCGCAGAATCCATCCTAGACATGATGCAGACAAATCAAGTTCTAATAGTAGTATAAACTGGTTTAATATACATTGCACAACCAGACTCATGTATGCCATGACAACAATCAAGCCACGTGAAACCAAGTGAAGTTGGGTAAAGCTAAGTGAAGACATGTCAATCCAGGTAAAGCCAAGTAAAGCCACCTGAAACCAGGTAAGCCATGTACAATCCAGATAAAACCAAGTGAAACCAAGTCAAGCCATGTCCGATGAAACCATGTACAGTCATGCCAAGTCAAGTCAAGTCAATCATGTCATCACGTATAGCCGGACAAAGTAAAGTAAAATCGAGTAAAGCCAAGTCATGTCAAGTCAAGTCATCTGAAGTCATGTAAGTTCATGTCCAAAATCAGGTCAAGTTATCGCGTGTCCAAGCAAAATCCAGAAGTTTTAACAAGGAATCAAGTAAAACCAAGAATTCCTAAATAAAGTGCACGATCGGTATACCGTCGATACAGTCCAGTATACCGTCGGTACACCGGTCCAGAGATAAGAAAAATACAACAAGTTCTGAATTCCAACAAATCGGTATACCGTCGATATACTGTAATATACCTTCGGTATGTTGTTCCAAGTAGGTAAAAATTACTAGAGAATAAAGTTCCAAAAATTGGTATACCGTCGGTACAGCCCAGTACACCATCGGTATGCTGGCCAAGACAAATATCCTGAAGTCAGTTAACCATTATCATTAAAATTGATATACCGTCGAAATACTACAGTACACCATCGATATGCCGATAGGGTTCACAGAAAAATATCTAAAAATATAGTCGTTCGAAATCGGTATACCATCGTATAATGTAGTATACCGCCAGTATTCTGGTTTCCAAGAATAAACTTGGTTAAATCAAGTCTGATTTTTAGGACCCAAATCAAATCCCAAAAAATACCAGAATCTAGTCTCGATTTTGATTTCTGGTAGAATCTTGTTCTGTCCCTTTTTGGTAACTCAGTAACGAAACGAGATTCTGGTAATTTTTTGGGATTTGATTAATAGAAAAGCAAGTCTAAGCAAAATAACAACAACCAAGTTCTAGGGAAGTAAAATGACAGAAAGTAAAAAAAGTTCATGAAATCGGTAAGGTATACTTTCCTAACGCGAGCTCCCATCCTAATATTCTAGTTCGCTACCACGAAGGGGTTCAGAAACTATACTTCAGGTCTCAAGACCAAGCTTCCAAGCTCGAGAAAAAATAAAGAAGAGAGGAAAGAGAAAGAGAAATAAGAAAATAAAATATCTCAAGTATTATTTATAAAGAAAATATCTCAAAAATATATCGAAAGTAAAATAAATATCTGCCGGACAGTATACCGTCAGTATACTGTAGTATACCATTGGTATACCGCTCAAGTATTAAAGTTTCAATTTTAAGAATTTACGAGCTTCCTCTTGATCCAATAAAATATAATAACTAGCACAAAATACGTATCCGCATAAAATACGAATACTATGAGACGAGTTTCACAACTCTACCCTCCTTAAAAAAATATCATCCTCGAAATTTCCATAAGGATCTAAAATTACTAATAAGAAAATCTACGAAAACTAGCTCGAGATCGAAAATAAACAAGAAACTCATGTGAGCATGAAATATTTTGGACAACAACAAGAAATCAGAAAGTAAAAATAACAGACATAATAGATAAAATAACATTCAATCACATGCACAGGCTAAGATAGGACACGGTTATACGAATAAGTATACCTCCTAAGTTGAAGAGAAATGGATAATGAGTACGCATTGTCACGACCCGCACCCGGTTTAGGGGCACGAGTGCGTGGGTACGTCCAGCCTACCCTGCAGCATCGGCGGTAGAACGCTGTCAAGGTCTTGATACTATCTAACTACTGTCACGCAAGCATCCAATCTCCATTAGGAGGCACGGATGTCACAAATAAGATGAATATATACTCAATCACAGGATTACAGCACGATAAGATTTCGAATAATAAAAACTAAAATTAAACACAACACAAGTCAACAAGTAATATTCTAACTCAACAATATCCTAGAATTATCAAAATATCGGAGACAAATCCGGTACCAAATAGTCTACATAAAGAACTAACAATAAATAGTGATTTCCGGCTAGACCTCCTGGAATCACAACTACTATCAAGTCTGCAGCTACTCACCATATGGTCCATAAAGTGTCGGACAGCGGTCCTCTAAGGCATAGTCTGGAAAAATATTTCCAGTCAGGAAGGAGCAAAGCAACACTCTCAAATAACAGTTCCATTAATTGATAATGTCTATAATACAATAAAACATGTCATGCTAGCTACTGAGAAGACAGTAAAATAAATGCAATGGCAATTTAAGAGAGACTGGCAATGTAAAGAAAGACAGGCAATAGGCAATATGATACAGTCAGTGCATGTATGGAAATAAAAAGAACAAGAAACAGTATCATATACGGGTGATGTAGTATATGATTAAAATAGGGAACTGTAATCTATTCTAAGTGTTTGAAATAGTAGTTTCAAAATATGATCGGCTTGGGAACATGTACGATTGCTACAGTCTGGCTAATCATACGTGGGGGTATGATTAACACCAATAATATTTAATTATACAATGGGTATTTGATCACATTTCTTACTAACAATTTCCCCGCCCCCAACTAGTACTGTGGATCCAATCATGACACGTCACGATACACGAGCAAGTCAAGTCTATCATGTACAATGTCTAATATCAATGTCTAATTATCAATGTCTAAAGTCAATGTCAATGTCAATATCGTGTATAATGTCAATACGAAAATCAAGGTACCATCTCATGACTACAGATCCAAGCTATACTAGTCCGTGTAGCACAGTGTCAAGGATTCAGTTGTAACATTTCAAGATCATTGAATTTATAGAAATTATCAAGAATTGGAAATTATCAGAGAATGTACTTGCCTCGGGTCCTTAGCTGGTATTTATGGATGTCCTGTTCCAGAGTATCCCCTGGGTAAACCAACAGTCCTATAAACATATCACAATTACAACACTTGTATCAGATGCTATCCTAACACATAGAAGAATTATACTGGCCTCAGGGCTATGCCAGGCAGGGCACTAGTCAACTAGGGTCACTTAGTAGGGATAAAACACATTACCTATTTCATATCATTAATACCTACTATATATATATACCAATTAAACATACTGTCAATAATTAAACATAATACGTATATATTGTTATTCCAAAGTATACAAAATAGGTATAACTGTATGTACATAGTGGAAGTATACATTATTTGTTTATGAAAAAAATGTACATAAGTCCCATTATAAGAATATATATATTTATACATTTATACCAAAATATGTATTTTATTACATATATATCAATACTGTTTTATATATATACTATATATATTTACCAAAATAATATTTATACCAAAATATGTATTTACTTATCTATTCATTTATCATACATACTATAATTAATAAATAAAGAATATACATTTACATATTTATTACATACATATACAATTTATTTTACATACTCAAATTTACAATTAAAATCAATAAAAGAAATAATATACCTATCTTTAATTAACATTACTATGTATTTATACTACACATATTCACATATTTAAAGTATTAATTAAACAATACTATTTATATACATATACATATACTAAGCTTATACAAATTATATATACATATATACCAATTTACATTTATCTATAACATTAAATACTGAAACATATATATTATACTAATATGTCTTATACTAAAATACATTCTCATTAATTAAATACCTACAAATACATATACCTTAGTTATATATACTCATATGTATATGTACGTATATATATACACATATATATATATATATATATATATATATATATATATATATATAGATATATATATATATAAAGAGGGAAGGGGAGAGAGGAAGAAGCTTACTGTGAGGGGGGTCGCCGGCCGCCGGACTGGAGACCGCCGGAGGTGCTCTGGAGGGGATGCAACAGAGGGAGGAGATGGAGGGAGGAGCAGCAGGGGGATTGGGGTTGGCCGCCGGCCGGAGGAGAATAGCAGCAAGGCGGAGGGAGTCGGGCCGCCGGGGTTGCACAGAGGAGCAGTGGGGCCGACCGCCGGAGTGTGCAGAGGTCGGCGGAGCTCTCAGCAGAGGGGGATCAGCAGCGCCGCCGGGCGCTAGGGGGCTCGGCCGCTCGTCGGGAGCTGACGGCCTGGGTGGCTGCCGTCGGGTTGAGGAAAGCAGCAGAGAGAGCTTGCAGCCGCCGGAGTCGGCAAGGGGAAGTCGGCCACCGTGCACAGGAACTGCGGGCAGCAACAGTGGGCTTCGCCGGGGAGGCAGGCCGCCGATGGAAGGAGGATTAGCAGCGACCGCCGGAGCAGATCGGCTCGGCCGGAAGAGCACAGGGAGGTTGGCCGAAAAAGTACAGGGGTGAGGGTGAAGTTCCCCCCCCCCCCCTTTTCCTTAAATTCGAATTCAAATTCAAAATAAAAGAAGAAGGAGAAAAAGGAAGAAGAAGAGAAGAAATGAGAAGGAGAAGGGAAGAAATTTCCTACGTTGGGTTGAGGGGAGATGGAGGCTTGAGGAAGTGGTGTTTTCTAGGTTGCCTAGGGATTAGGGTTTGATGTAGACATGATATTTTATAGGGAGAGTGGGTTTTGATGGAGGGTGAGGATGCATCCCTGGAATGGGTGGCTAGGATTGAACATTAGGAAATTTAATTCATGTATGAAAATGCAATTTGGTCCACAATTAATTAGCCTTTCCATTTGATCTTGGACAATGGGGTGATGACACCTACAATTGAATAATTGCAACTTAGCCCCTTAAATTCGGGAAATTGCACAAACACATAAAATGATAAAAATTTGGCGGGCGATTCGGGGTCCGATGTTTTGTAGGGTCAGGGGGCGCTGTAAGTTTGGTACGGGCTCAATTTACAGGGCACTGGAATTAAATTGAGATTTTAGAATCAGATAAAATAGTATCCTCAATTTAAATAGAAATAAATGCAAGTTGTGTTCAACAATTAATTATGAGTACATGGGGTCAAAATCAGGTCAGGTCATCAATACCAATATTGAAGAAGACTCGGAACAGAATATTACCCTAATTTGGGCCGCACGAAAAATAGGTCAAGATGGCCTCCAATTTTCGATTGGAACGCACAACGATACAAAATAAGAATTTAAAAATAAACGTCCGCGACGATTTTTGTGCGGCTAGAAATAATGCACAGAGAGCATAATCACGAGTTGCAAAAATAGCAGAAATGAAGGCGGGCACGTCTAGGGCAAGATTGTGAAATTTGTTGGAAGACAAAAGTCTGGATAGTGCTCCAAATATCGAAGCAAAGGCAATGCGCAAAAATATTAAATAAAATACAGTAATTAATTACAATATCCAAATATTAAATTCTAGATAAAATAATAAAATCCAGAACCCTATAATTCCGACAAGTGTTCGTCTACTGGGCTTCTAGGTCTAGTCTGCTAGCTAAAATAAAATAAATAAACACTGCATATAATTATATATTTAATTACACATCGCACAAAATTATTTAAATCAAATACACTATCATGCAATTAATTAATTATAAATAACATAATATTAAATATTGTAAAAATTCGAAAATACCCCTGTTTTCGGAATGTGGTAGTGACAAGTCTACCCACCTTAAAAGAATTTCGTCCTCGAAATTTAAAATCCTCAAAGTAGCATTTCATCATACACATTATTATTTCCCTCAATTTAAATTTATCATCCATGAAATTAGGTAATAATCCACAATGTCCCTTCACAATTTTCAAAATTCTGATATTATTTCATTCCTGAAAAAATCCTCGAAATGAAATCAAAGTCTATTTTTATCAAAATTTCCTTGAAAGTTTTTAGTTAATAATTCAATACTCGGAATTTAATATCCACTCCTCTAACTTGATTTTTATCAATGCACAATTATAAAATGGTAATCTCGTCCCACCAATTTGAATTTAAATATTAGTCTATCAATAATTTTATTTCTCGATTTCCTCTTCCTCAAAATACTTAACAATACGATACTTAAGGATTTTTCAAATGCAACGTCCAAATATAATATTTTAAAAATTCATAACTTGCAATCAATTAAATATATTGATAATCCCCCAATTTTTCCAAAAAATTTTTTTTTTACCCATTTAATCATGTCATAATCTTCCTGGAATTAATACATCATAAATTCTGTCATGTTAAATTCTTGACCTTTTTTTTTTTTCAATGTTTATCCTCGAAATTTTTTTTTCCTCGATTGTTTTATTTATGTATTTACTACCATCAAAATTAAATTCCTCAAATCATATAATCATGAACTACTCCGTATTGTTATTTCACAATAAATTCTTTCAAAAATTCTATAAATATCATATCCCTAAAAATCTTCAGAAATAAATCAAATTCCATTCTTATCACAATATCCTCCAAAATTTTAAGTTAATAACGAAATACAAGAATTTAATATTCAATCCTCTAATTGAAATCCAATCAGTGCATATTTCAAAAATTGAATCTCGTCCCAAATTTGAATTTAACACTAATCCATTTGTGTTCTTATCCCTCGATTTTTTTTTCCATAATATGCAACGATGTAATACTTATGGAACCTCCAATACAATATTCAAAATATAAGTTCACAACTTGCAGTCCAATAAATATATCGATGGCCTTCTTAAA
Organism: Iris macrosiphon; assembly: GCA_036927795.1. Lineage (NCBI taxonomy): Eukaryota > Viridiplantae > Streptophyta > Magnoliopsida > Asparagales > Iridaceae > Iris > Iris macrosiphon. The sequence goes on along the minus strand of JAYESA010000017.1, from coordinate 15,666,232 downwards.
TTCCTCAAATCATATGATAAATTCAATCATTTCATAATCTTCTTAAAAATCAATGATTTAACAAAACTTAAATTCCCAACTCTTTATTTAATATTTTTCTCAAAATTTTAGGCACCTTGTCTCTCTTTGTCAAGTCATAACCTCTTCGTTAATCTTTACTACAGTTAAATCCTCAACAATCAAGTCTAAGAGAATTCTACCTACAACCATACAACATGCAACCTAAGGGAAATATGTATGATCATGGTGTCTTTTGTCATGGTATTGCAGTCTCTGTATCAGGGGTACTACTAACTACATTATAACAAGAAATCATGCATGCAACTACGGTACTAAGGAATCAATCAATCAACCAGAAGACAAAAAGAACATGAGGAAAGAAAAGAAAGAACATGCTAACATATTACTTGCAATATCTTCTGACATAATCATAGGTCAAATGATGCATGTAAAGTTTGATACCTCTATCTCTTTAGGTACCACACTCTACTACAAGCATACTCACTGCTAGCTTCCTTACCTACTGCAATAGTTGACACTAGTTATTCTTATCACTCAAGTGCATATCAATTGCAACCCACTATACTAAGTACTGCTCTCTCTAATACAACCCTAGATGGACACCCAAGTCAGTGGGCAGTGATATCTCAATTATACTCAAGCCAACAGATCCTTACACATGTATCTTACCTACTTATATTATAATATATCTCTCTCACTATAAGATTTTATCCTCAAATAAAATTTCTCAAAAATAACTCCTTGAATAAAATTTAAAGTAAATGCATACACTTTCCTCAAGGTCAATTATTTAAATACTGAATAAAACTTAATCACTAAAAGACCCTTACAGACTTGTCTATGTTCATCAAATTGAATCTGAATTCCTCAAAAATAAAATTTTAATAACCATATTTCAACTCCTCAATTTCAAAATTTTGCAATTCATTGAAATCTTCAAAATAAGATTTTAATAATATAATATCTCAACCTCTCAAATTCTAAAATTTGAAATTCATTTTCAATCTTCAATTAAAAATTTTAAATCCACCTTCTGTAGTCCAATAGCTCTAATGTTTAATCATTTTCACTGTCCTCATTGACGGGCATCATCAAATAGTACCATAAATCAGTCTGCAATTTACCTTGATATGAAATCAACTCTATAATGAAACCAAAATCCTAATTTAATACCTAATCAATAACAACAAGCAAATTCAACATCAATAAGTGAGAATGGACGGAACAAAGGAATGATTTAAATTGGAAATTTTAACAAGGAATCCTTAGAGAATGTGAGTTCAAAAGAACTGGATTGAGGACGGAAGGTATCTTTACCGCTAGTAAAGAAGCGATGGAACAAAGTCCTAGAATAATAGAAAATAGATAAGTCTTGAGATGATACTTTAAGAACCAATTTAAGATACAACCTGATAATCATACACGTCTGTCAGAAATCATGACACACAGAATCCTCGCCACGCTAGTAAGCAGAGATGCGATAAACGACAGGTTCCGTAACTAAGGTATGCAACCCTATAATCATGTCATCTAGAATTCTCGCCACGCCAACCGGTATGGCTGCGAGAGACCCTAAGTTTCATAACTACAGTATGTACATCCAAGTCAGTTTCCTACGTTTTCGTCACGACAGCTAATATGGCTGCGATAAACTCTAGGTTCCATAACCAAAGTAGACGTTTTACCTTTCTCACTGTCCTCATCAATATATGTCATCAGATGATACCATAAATTCTAGTCCGTAAAATTCATCTCAATATGAAATCAAAACTCCACAACGATATCAAGAATTAAAGTTAACAACTGGTCAACAAGGATCAAACTCAATATCAATAAGTGAGAACGGAAGAAAACAAGGGGAAAGGATTTAAATTGGAATTTATAATGAGATTCTCAAGGGTCATCCCAGGAATCTCTCAAATAATTTGCGATTGAGTATCCTCTCTCATCCTAGTATCCTATGTCCTATATCCTATCGCAGGCACGCAGTAGTATAACAAGGATGCCACACTACTACGACATCGCACAACTAGCGAAGTCTGACCTGCATGGGCCACCACTAAAAATGTATCACGACCCGCACCCGGTTTAGGGGCACGAGTGCGTGGGTACGTCCAGCCTACGCCGCAGCATCGGCGGTAGAACGCTGTCAAGGTCTTGATACTATCTAACTACTGTCACGCAAGCATCCAATCTCCATTAGGAGGCACGGATGTCACAAATAAGATGAATATATACTCAATCACAGGATTACAGCACGATAAGATTTCGAATAATAAAAACTAAAATTAAACACAACACAAGTCAACAAGTAATATTCTAACTCAACAATATCCAAGAATCATCAAAATGCCGGAGACAAATCCGGTACCAAATAGTCTACATAAAGAACTAACAATAAATAGTGATTTCCGGCTAGACCTCCTGGAATCACAACTACTATCAAGTCTGCAGCTACTCACCATATGGTCCATAAAGTGTCGGACAGCGGTCCTCTAAGACATAGTCTGGAAAAATATTTCCAGTCAGGAAGGAGCAAAGCAACACTCTCAAATAACAGTTCCATTAATTGATAATGTCTATAATACAATAAAACATGTCATGCTAGCTACTGAGAAGACAGTGAAATAAATGCAATGGCAATTTAAGAGAGACTGACAATGTAAAGAAAGACAGGCAATAGGCAATATGATACAGTCAGTGCATATATGGAAATAAAAAGAACAAGGAACAGTATCATATACGGGTGATGTAGTATATGATTAAAATAGGGAACTGTAATCTATTCTAAGTGTTTGAAATAGTAGTTTCAAAATGTGATCGGCTTGGGAACATGTACGATTGCTACAGTCTGGCTAATCATACGTGGGGGTATGATTAACACCAATAATATTTAATTATACAATGGGTATTTGATCACATTTCTTACTAACAATTTCCCCGCCCCCAACTAGTACTGTGGATCCAATCATGACACGTCACGATACACGAGCAAGTCAAGTCTATCATGTACAATGTCTAATATCAATATCTAATTATCAATGTCTAAAGTCAATGTCAATGTCAATGTCAATGTCAATATCGTGTATAATGTCAATACAAAAATCAAGGTAACATCTCATGACTGCAGATCCAAGCTATACTAGTCCGTGTAGCACAGTGTCAAGGATTCAGTTGTAACATTTCAAGATCATTGAATTTATAGAAATTATCAAGAATTGGAAATTATCAGAGAATGTACTTGCCTCGGGTCCTTAGCTGGTATTTATGGATGTCCTGTTCCAGAGTATCCCCTGGGTAAACCAACAGTCCTATAAACATATCACAATTACAATACTTGTATCAGATGCTATCCTAACACATAGAAGAATTATACTGGCCTCAGGGCTATGCCAGGCAGGGCACTAGTCAACTAGGGTCACTTAGTAGGGATAAAACACATTACCTATTTCATATCATTAATACCTACTATATATATATACCAATTAAACATACTGTCAATAATTAAACATAATACGTATATATTGTTATTCCAAAGTATACAAAATAGGTATAACTGTATGTACATAGTGGAAGTATACATTATTTGTTTATGAAAAAAAATGTACATAAGTCCCATTATAAGAATATATATATTTATACATTTATACCAAAATATGTATTTTATTACATATATATCAATACTGTTTTATATATATACTATATATATTTACCAAAATAATATTTATACCAAAATATGTATTTACTTATCTATTCATTTATCATACATACTATAATTAATAAATAAAGAATATACATTTACATATTTATTACATACATATACAATTTATTTTACATACTCAAATTTACAATTAAAATCAATAAAAGAAATAATATACCTATCTTTAATTAACATTACTATGTATTTATACTACACATATTCACATATTTAAAGTATTAATTAAACAATACTATTTATATACATATACATATACTAAGCTTATACAAATTATATATACATATATACCAATTTACATTTATCTATAACATTAAATACTGAAACATATATATTATACTAATATGTCTTATACTAAAATACATTCTCATTAATTAAATACCTACAAATACATATACCTTAGTTATATATACTCATATGTATATGTACGTATATATATACACATATATATATATATATATAGATATATACATATATATAAAGAGGGAAGGGGAGAGAGGAAGAAGCTTACTGTGAGGGGGGTCGCCGGCCGCCGGACTGGAGACCGCCGGAGGTGCTCTGGAGGGGATGCAACAGAGGAAGGAGATGGAGGGAGGAGCAGCAGGGGGATTGGGGTTGGCCGCCGGCCGGAGGAGAATAGCAGCAAGGCGGAGGGAGTCGGGCCGCCGGGGTTGCACAGAGGAGCAGTGGGGCCGACCGCCGGAGTGTGCAGAGGTCGGCGGAGCTCTCAGCAGAGGGGGATCAGCAGCGCCGCCGGGCGCGAGGGGGCTCGGCCGCTCGTCGGGAGCTGACGGCCTGGGTGGCTGCCGTCGGGTTGAGGAAAGCAGCAGAGAGAGCTTGCAGCCGCCGGAGTCGGCAAGGGGAAGTCGGCCACCGTGCACAGGAACTGCGGGCAGCAGCAGTAGGCTTCGCCGGGGAGGCAGGCCGCAGATGGAAGGAGGATTAGCAGCGGCCGCCGGAGCAGATCGGCTCGGCCGGAAGAGCACAGGGAGGTTGGCCGGAAAAGTACAGGGGTGAGGGTGAAGTTCCCCCCCCCCCCCCTTTTCCTTAAATTCGAATTCAAATTCAAAATAAAAGAAGAAGGAGAAAAAGGAAGAAGAAGAGAAGAAATGAGAAGGAGAAGGGAAGAAATTTCCTACGTTGGGTTGAGGGGAGCTGGAGGCTTGAGGAGGTGGTGTTTTCTAGGTTGCCTAGGGATTAGGGTTTGATGTAGACATGATATTTTATAGGGAGAGTGGGTTTTGATGGAGGGTGAGGATGCATCCCTGGAATGGGTGGCTAGGATTGAACATGAGGAAATTTAATTCATGTAGGAAAATGCAATTTGGTCCACAATTAATTAGCCTTTCCATTTGATCTTGGACAATGGGGTGATGACACCTACAATTGAATAATTGCAACTTAGCCCCTTAAATTCGGGAAATTGCACAAACACATAAAATGACGAAAATTTGGCGGGCGATTCGGGGTCCGGTGTTTTGTAGGGTCAGGGGGCGCTATAAGTTTGGTACGGGCTCAATTTACAGGGCACTGGAATTAAATTGAGATTTTAGAATCAGATAAAATAGTATCCTCAATTTAAATAGAAATAAATGCAAGTTGTGTTCAACAATTAATTATGAGTACATGGGGTCAAAATCAGGTCAGATCATCAATACCAATATTGAAGAAGACTCGGAACAGAATATTACCCTAATTTGGGCCGCACGAAAAATAGGTCAAGATGGCCTCCAATTTTCGATTGGAACGCACAATGATACAAAATAGAAATTTAAAAATAAACGTCCGCGACGATTTTTGTGCGGCTAGAAATAATGCACAGAGAGCATAATCACGAGTTGCAAAAATAGCAGAAATGAAGGCGGGCACGTCTAGGGCAAGATTGTAAAATTTGTTGGAAGACAAAAGTCTGGATAGTGCTCCAAATATCGAAGCAAAGGCAATGCGCAAAAATATTAAATAAAATACAGTAATTAATTACAATCTCTAAATATTAAATTCTAGATAAAATAATAAAATCCAGAACCCTATAATTCCGACAGGTGTTCGTCTACTGGGCTTCTAGGTCTAGTCTGCTAGCTAAAATAAAATAAATAAACACTGCATATAATTATATATTTAATTACACATCGCACAAAATTATTTAAATCAAATACACTATCATGCAATTAATTAATTGTAAATAACATAATATTAAATATTGTAAAAATTCGAAAATACCCCTGTTTTCGGAATGTGGTAGTGACACGCATATCGTCCTCGCGCTCTCACGTCGACTCGTTCAGTGAGTGATGCCCCCAAGCAACACAAACTAACCTGATAGTCCTGTTCTTGTGAACATTCTCCCTCTGGTCCAAAATAGATACATACCTCTCCTCACATGATAGGTCTGTACCAATAACCAACTAAGAATAATCCAGGATATGGCTTGGGTTTGGAATATACCGGCACAACTTAGTTACGTAAAAGATGTCATATACCTCATCAAGCGATGGTGGAAAAGCTCATCATAAAGCGATGGTGGAAGAGCTAGACGATATGATACATCTCCAACTCACTCGAGAATATCGAATGGGCCTATATATCCTGAGCCACTTTAAGATGCTCTTTGGTCTGCCTGATCACTCAACCCGACTGAGCAATCATCTCTGGACCAAGCATCTATCTCTCGCCAATGTCATCCCAAGCTAACGGTGATCTGCATCTCCTACCATGCAAAGCCTCGAAGGGTGCCATCTTAATGCTCGCCTAGAAGCTATTATTATAGGAGAACTCTACTAAATACAAGGGATCCTCCCAAGATCCACCGAAGTCAAGTGTACTAGATCGAAACATATCCTCCAAAGTCTGAACAGTACGCTCCGACTATCCGTATGTCTGTGGATGGTAGGCTGAACTAAACTTCAACCAAGTACCCACTCTGTTATAGGCTCTGCCAAAAGTGAGATGTGAAGTGAGAATCTATATCTGAGACTATGCTAACTGGTACACCATACAATCTGACTATCTGTCTTATGTACATCTCAGCTAGCTACTCTGTAGACTGGCCCACTCTGAAAGAAAGAAAGTGAGCAACCTTCGTGAGTCGATCCACTATAACCTATATAACATCTCTGCCAGACAGGGATCTAGGAAGATCGGTCAAAAAGTCCATAGTAATATGGTCCCACTTTTACTCTAGAATCGATAAAGGCTGAAGTAGTCTGGCAGGTCTCTGATGCTCAGCCTTGACCTACTGACAGACTAAACACCGAAAAATGAACCGAGCTATCTCCCTCTTCATATCATTCCACCAGAAGTGTTGACGAATATCCTGATACATTTTCGTCCCTCCTGGATGCACTGAGTACTGAGAAATGTGGGCCTCTGACATAATCTCCGACCGGAAATCTCTTCTCCACATAGAAAGTCGACTGCCAAACCGGAGAGTCTCATCCTCATGAATGCTCAACTCTAGTCTGCGTCCTGACTCACACTCTGCTCTAAGTTGTTGAAGCCTAGCATCATTAGTCTGCTCTGCTCTGATCCTCTCGATTATAGAAGACTGAACCTGCAGACTCACAATAAAATTGATATCGTCTGGTAATACTTCCTCGATACCCATCTTCTATAGATCCTCCAAAATATGATGATGCTTTGTCAAGAAGTAAGCTCCTCCTCTCATTCTCAAGGTGTATGCTACAACATTGGCCTTCCCTGGATGATACTGAAGGTCAATGTCGTATTCAGACAATAACTCGAGCCACCTCCTCTGACGCATGTTAAGTTCCTTCTATGTGAATACGTACCTTAAGCTTTTGTGGTCTATAAAGATCTCCACTCGATCACCATATAGGTAATGCCTCAAGAGCTTAAGTGCAAATACTATAACTACCAACTCAAGATCATGCGTCGGATAACTCTTCTCATGGTCTCGAAGCTGTCGAGACGCATAAGCTATCACTCTTCCTTGCTGCATAAGGACACACCCTAGTCCCACTCCTGAAGCATCATAATATACTGAGAACCCACCTGGTCCCATGAGAAGTGTCAGAATAGGAGCCAAAATTAAACTCTGCTTGAGCTTCTCGAAAGAAGTTTAACAAGCATCTGACCTCTCAAAGCACATATCCTTACACGTCAGCCGTGACAAGGGTGCGAAGATTCTCGCAAAGTCTGCCACAAACCGCATGTACTAACCTGCAGGACCCAAAAAACTATGCACATTTGAAGCTGTACAGGGTACTGGCTAACTCTCAATAACCTCCACCTTCTTGGGATCCACTTTGACTCCTCCACCAGAAATAATATATCCCAAGAATGAGATACAATCAAGCCAGAACTCATACTTGCTGAACTTCGTGTATAGCTGCCGCTCTCGAAGGATCTGAAGAACTACGCGAAGATGCTGCCCATGCTCTTCCTCACTCCGACAATAGACCAATATATCATCAATAAACACTATCACAAATTGATCTAAGTAAGGCATGAAGATGCTATTCATGATAGATACAAATATGGCTGATGTATTGGTCGCTCTAAATGGTATAACTAGGAACTCTCAATGACCATATCTAGATATGAACGTCGTCTTGGGTATATCCAGCTCTCTGACTATAATTTGATGATACCCAGACCGCAAATCGATCTTAGAAAATATAGTCGTCCCACTGAGCTGATCAAACAAGTCATATATCCTGAGCAATAGATAATTGTTCTTAATGGTTGTTGTATTTAGTGGTCTATAATTAATAACTAAACGCGATAAACTATCCTTCTTTTTAACAAGAAGTAACGGGACTCCCCAAAGCGATGCGCTAGGTCTATTGAATCCCTTAGCTCTCAACTCCTCAATCATCCGGTACAAGATATCTAACTCATATGGTGACATCATATAAACTCTCTCTGATACTGGCTCTGCTTTCGGGATCAAATTAATATAGAACTCCATGTCTCTAACTAGTGGTACACTTGGTAAATCGTCGAAAAATACGTCAGGAAAGTCATAAACTACCCTGAAAAACTATGCCACCTTGGTATCCGCCATCATCAATGTAACCTTTGGTGACTCTACTGTACCTCTCAAGAATGAGAACTCCTCCCCATCAGGTACAAGAAAGATAATGTTGCTACTATGGCAATCTATCGTCGCATGTCTTGCACTCAACCAATCCATCCTAAGGACGACATCATAATCACCCATAGAAAACTCTATCATCCTCTCGAGAAACTCTCTCGCACACTATAACTCTACACAAGGGATATACTCTATCTACTCTCACGAGATCGTTACCAGTAAGTACTCAGACTCCAATCTAACTCGTGTCACAAAGCGTGCAGATATAAATAAATGTGATGCACCAAAATCAAATAAAGTTGAAGCTGAATAAAAGTGGACGAGAATGGTACCTGCTACCACCTCTCCTGCTGCCAAAGCCTCATCCATCGATAGTAAGAAGGCTCGACCTTGTCCTCTGGGTGCTGGTCCCCTCTACTGCTGTCATCTAGGTCTCACCTTTGACTGGGCCTGTGGATACTGTTGAGGCCTCTACTGTAATGCCTGAGCCTATGGAGGCAAATGCCTCTGAATCTGCGGCTGTACCGGTGCTGGTGCCCTTAACTGCGGCACTGTTGGTCGAATAACTGACTGAGCCAATGATGATCCAGTCTAGTTCCTCTTAGGACATGTCCCGACCATGTGTTCTGATGCCCCACATACCAAACACAAGATACAAAATATTCTGGTTTCCCGCAATAAAAATAACTACGGGAAGAAGAAGAAGAGGATGACTGCCTCTACTAAGGGAACGTTTGGGAAGACTGCTGAAATGATGTTGTCCTCCTCGAGGATCCAATCGTCAGAGCTCGAACTATCGGAGATGGTGCTGATGAATGGGATGCTGACCCTCATGAAACGTTGGGCCTCTTCTGACTCCCAACTCGATCGATATCCTCGACAATGTGTACTCATTTCTTCTGGCTGCCCGCATCACCGCATCAAAGGTCTGAAACTCATGCTCCTCCACCGACAAAATAATCTCTAAATGGAGTCCCTGCTAGAAGCCCCTTTCCCTCTCCAGAGGTCGCTACCAAAGTGGAAGCAAACCGACTAAGTCTCGCAAAATCTGCCGCATAACCGTCGACGGTCCTACTCTCCTACCTGAGGTTATTAAACCTTTGCTGAAGCTCGTAATGCACCACCGCATCAAAGTACCTCGCGTGGAACCTATCAGTAAAAACTGTCCTTGGAATCGATGTTGTGAAAGAAATCTCATGCGCTGCCCACCAATCACGAGCCAAATCCAACAACTGTAGCCTCACTACTGCTACACACTCTCTAGCCGGAGTCCCTGCTGCCTCTAAGACGGCCTCAGTGTCCTGCAGCCAAGCATCGAATAAAATTGCGTCTTCTGTGCCATAAAAGTACGGAGGACTGAGATGCCTGAAGCTGGTCACAGAATTATGGATTTGAGAACCACCTCGCTCCAACGCTGTCTGGACCGACTGAGTGAGTACATCACTCTGGTACTGCTGGGTCGTCATAAAACCTCATAGGACATCCATTAGTGCTTGGGCAACACCCTCTGGATGCTCGGGCTGAACTTGGTGCACAGGTGCTGCTTGCTGGTCCGGTACTACCGGTCGATCTGCCTCCGGATCTACTCTGGACTCTGCTCCGGAAAGCTGAGGCTGATCTCCAGGAATATGCTGGGCTCCCTAATGCTGACCGTTCTCGTGTTGTACTTGATCCATCTGGCCGATAATAACAGGAACAGTGTCCCTGAAAGTTAAGGACACAAGAATCAATCGAAGAACAAGATAGATCAACGAATAAGCAGATATCAGATCAAGAATTAGGGATAGAAAAAATAACTAGGGATCAAAGGAAATTTTTTTAGAATTGGGACATCTAGCAACAACAATATAAAACTAGATCAAATCTGCTCAGACAGACACAATCCGCTCAGACAGACCTGCATGTGCCACAATTAAAACTGTGTCACACCCCAAAATCAGAATACTAGAAAGCGGGACAGACAAGGCCAGCTACGTATACTTAGAGCACTCTGGTACTCCGTATATATGGTAAAGTTGTAAGACATGAGGGGTTACTACTACAAACTAACAGTCAAGCCTAGGTCCAACAAATCCTAGTATCTCAATCACAAGAACAACAAAAATAATAATAAGATGTAATATCAGCTAAAATATAATAGTAAAGCATCCCAAATTATAATATATAGATGGTCATGATGCTAGTAAACACAGAATGAATAAACTAGCCAGAATATGAGTCATACATGATCAACCCTAGGATATGTCAATTATGCTAATGCCCATAGGCTAACTGATCAAACCAAAATATGATCTAAACATGTGCTCGGTGGCTAAACGTCCATAAAATAGAATATACATCAGGGTTGGGAAGTAAAAAAAACTCACTCAACCGGTCTGGTGCTCCTGGTATCCACCATCCTCTAGAAGATACGAAAGATCCTCCGGTGCTGTTACTGGATCTGGCCATACAAACCTAGTAGGGTCAGACCCCCAAATAGCAAGTACCACAAAGTAAACCAATCTAGGAACTTAAACCAACAATACAAGTAATACAAATACTAGAAAGTAAAGACTGAATATAAAAAATCTTATGATAATAAATACCAAAAAACCTGCAATGAGACATATCCGGATGCGATAATCAAAAAGAAAATAACAAGGGCAGAAGTAAAGGTTATCATGTAAAGCCTAGACTAACCATCAACCATCAATCACGGAAAATCACATAAGTACGGCTTGATACATTTAACTAATTAGGGTTATCACAATCCTTAATTACTAACTTTTTAATGAAACGTGATACTAGAGTTTCTTCTGATCACAATCCCTAGACTCATGTATGCCACGACAACAATCAAGCCACGTGAAACCAAGTGAAGCCGGGTAAAGCCAAGTGAAGCCATATCAATTCAGGTGAAGCCAAGTAAAGCCATGTGAAACCAGGTAAGCCATGTATAATCCAGATAAAACCAAGTCAAGCCATGTATAATGAAGCCATGTAAAGTCATGCCAAGTCAAGTCCATTCAATCATGTCATCATGTGTAGCCGGGCAAAGCCGGGTGAAATCGAGTAAAGCCAAGTCAAGTCAAGTCATATGAAGCCATTTAAGTTTATATCCAAAATCAGGTCAAGTCATCGTGTGTTCAAGCAAAAGCCAGATGTTTCAACATAAAATCACAAAAAATCAAGAATTCCTAAAGAAAGTGCACGGTCGGTATACCGTTGGTACAGTCCAGTATACCGTCGGTACACCGGTCCAGAGATAGAAAAAATACAGCAAGTTTTGGATTCTAACAAATAGGTATACCGTCGGTATACTGTAGTATACCATCGTTATGCCATTCCAAGTAGGTAAAAATTTATTGGAAAATAAAGTTCCATAAATCGGTATACCATCGGCACAGTCCGGTATACCACCAGTACAGCCCAATACACCGTCGGTATGCCGGTCAAGGCAATTATCCTGACGTCGGTCAACCAATGTCGGCAGGATCAATATATCGTCGGTATATTGTAGTACACCGTCGGTATGCCGATAGGGTTCATAGAAAAATATCTAAAAATAAAGTCGGTCAAAATCGGTATACTGTAGTATACCGTCGGTATGCCGGTTTCTAAGAATAAACTTGGTTAAATGAAGTCTGATTTCCAGGACCTAAATCAAACCCCAAAAATTATCAGAACCAAGTCTAACAAGTTGTCAAGTCTAGGGTAAGTCTTATATCAAAATATGGACTAAATCTCACCGTCACAACTCCGGTACCATTTTCGTTATCGAGTTACCAAAAAAGGATGGAATGAGATTCTATCAGAAATCAAATTCGAGACGGTTACTAGGCTAGTAATCACGGTATGAATACTAATAGTAAAGCAAGTATAAACAAAATAATAACAACCAATCTCCAGGAAAGTAAAATGACAGAAAGTAAAAGAAGTTCACAAAATTGGCAAGGTGTACTTGCCTAACGCGAGCTCCCAGCCTAATCTTCTAGTCCACCACCACGAAGGTTTCAGAAACCACACTCTAGGTCTCAAGACCACGCTTCCAAGCTCGAAAAAAATAAAGAAGAGAGGAGAGAGAAAGAGAAAGAAGAAAATAAAATATCTCGAGTATTATTTACAGAGAAAATATCTCGAAAATATCTTGAAAGTGAAACAAATATCTGTCGGATAGTATACCGTCATTATACTGTAGTATACCATCGGTATACCGTTCAAGTATTAAATTTTCAATTTTGAGAATTTTTGAGCTTCCTCGAGATCCAGTAAAATACAATAACTAGCACAAAATACGTACCCGCATAAAATACGACTACTATGAGACGAGTCTCACAGATGTATGTAGAAGAAATAGTTTTAAGAAAATTTGGTAATGATAATAAATAGGAATAAATAGGTAAACGAATATGAATGGTTTTAGAATTGGTGATTAATGAATGTTAATTGACTAGTGAAATAATTAAGAATTTGTTAATAAAAGAGTTGTAAAGGATACGAATAGAAATTATAAGAAGTTTTAGAGTTCAATATAACTAGAGAATCCCAAAAAACTTTCAAATTAATACGTAATTAAAATAAAATATGGAATTCTTATAATTAGAATGATTAAATAAATAGCTAAGGATATTTTTGCCTTTCTACACATATCTAGCGAGGACTCGACCCTGACCACCTGCGAATTCAGGCAAGTACACCGACTTGGACTCGTTACTTTATATTTTTGCATTGTTCATAGTTCTCATATTGGACACGAGGTCGAGACGATTGTATTGTATCTCATTGATTATATTGTGTCACATTGATTGTATTGTGGGGACGAGGGAATACCGAGTAGACATGTGACCACACCCAACTTAGCTAGGTTATTGAGAAAAGCCTAATCATACACGTCATGTACGATAAAGCCACACCTTATTGTACTATTATGGTTACTAGCCAGTCACATGTCAAAACAGTATTTCAATCACGAGTCTTAATTGTTTATTGTATATTATTTTATTATTACATCGTTTCAGTTATTATATATTGTCCAATATTACAGGTTAGTCATTTCATTTCATTACTTATTGTATTTTAGTTTTACATTGTATTGTTTTTCTTGTCAGAGTTGTACTTTGCTCTTTTCTGACAGGATACGTTGCAGGTGAGGAGGACACATACCCTAGCTATTATGGACCTCAGTACGAGACTGTAGCAGAGGCTGGAGTGGACACTACTCAATACTAGAGTTTGGACATGGATATAGGAATCCTTATATTTCATTTAGTTCTATGTGTTGTACTATGAGGGATGTATCAGGATGACTTACCATATTGGAGAGAGTTGAGGATGTTGTTTCCTTTAGTTTCAACAAATTTGTTTTCAAACATATTGATTTGAGGTATAATAAGAAATAATAAAACATTATGGTGTATTGTGATTGCTTATACGAGATCGATCTTAGATACTGTGATAAAAAATTGAAACTAATTTTGAGTGAATGCTAAGGTTTATACAGCTGACTACCGCTGTCAACGACAACGTAGGCTGGGCGAGCTCACAACATGTATCCGATATCGCGGGTGCGAGGTATGACAGTAAGTGACTAAAGCATATTCCTCCACAAAAGTAGGTAGATCGAAGATAGTGGAGCAGAGGCTTCATTGTTTCAATGAAGTAGGAAGGATTATGGCCCCTTTCCACTATTAGATAGTCAGCGAAAGCAAGATTCTTTCATTTGGAAGATATCACCCTTGATATTCGAGATTTGATCTTATCTGATTGACACTTTAACAGTTGTCAGTAATTCTTGAATGTCATTTTGTTTTATGCAGGGTGCGATTCATTAATGAGCTGTCAAATAAAGCATTGATGACGTCTTTCAGCCATTCTTCCACTGGAATCCCTTGGGAACCGATATGGGACATATTTTTGTTGGAGGAGTGTATTAGGGTTATCTTCCCCTGGAAATGTTTGTTGTAGAATTTTTATACTTCTACAGAAGGTTGCATCTAAGATAGTACTATACCAAGTCAAAGAAACTCTGTTAAAGGACCCCCTCGTCCTCGAATGCACCTCGACATGTCTAGCTCATACTCCTAGGTCAAATAAATCTAGAATCTAATATGATATGCCAATACACATCTTGATTTCACTAGTGATCAGCCAATACAAGAGTTTGCACCCTCGTATGTATAGTTCATCTCCATATTATGTATGTGTCATGGTCATACAAGAGACTGGGATCTCTCTCAAAGAATTGAT
Organism: Iris macrosiphon; assembly: GCA_036927795.1. Classification (NCBI taxonomy): domain Eukaryota; kingdom Viridiplantae; phylum Streptophyta; class Magnoliopsida; order Asparagales; family Iridaceae; genus Iris; species Iris macrosiphon. Next base: position 15,651,215 of record JAYESA010000017.1, on the reverse strand, counting down.
CATTTTCTAAATATTAGGACAACACAAAATTGACCAATATCAATTGCACTTAAATCATTCTTGGACACACAGATAATGTGTTCAACAAGAAAGAAAATAAATGCAAGTACAGTATACAAGAAATGGAATCAAGAGTGACATTATATACTTGTCTATATTCTAAAGTTGAAAATGAGAATATGGACCGGAGTCTAATTCCAAAGAACCTAAAGAATAAATTAGAATTTAACTAATTATTTGGTTAGGAATCTCATAATAGGTTTATGCTAAGGCTATGAGAAATTGTTTGTAAGCTTCAAGCTTGCATATACTTGCATAACACTCTAGCTTACATATATACTTATGTAGGCCAAAACCCTATTACCTATACAAGCATATTAGGATTTAATAGAAATTCTACTATATGCACATCTAGTGAACACATGCATCTACTTTTGACAAAATCTTCTAACAATTTTTTTAACCAGTCTTGGTTTACCATTGGAGCTATTGTATTCATCAACAAGGACAATATTGGTTCATTTGTAAACTTATATTGTTTAGTCAAGGGAAACTCATATATACTTACCCGGACCACACAACTTACTTGTACATTTTCTAATAATAATATATGGGCAACCTATAAAATTTATATTCTCCAAAAACCTCAATTGGATGAAAAAGGAATGATACAGTTCTAGGCTCATATATCATCATTATGTACTAGCTACTCCAATATGTAGTTCAACTACCCACCCATACATCAGTGTTTATTCCTCCACACATTCAAGTATAATTAAACAACCATATTTACGCTGTATTTTTACTCCAATGGACACACTAATGTATTTACTCTGCACTTTGTTCCTCTTCTCACGAACATATACATATTTTAAGATCACATACACAATTATCTACCCTTCATTTTCTTCTCGATAAGAACACACTCACACCTCAAATAGTTCAAGCACACACAATTTACCTTTGCATGTATAATAGGAGAACCTCACGTACACAGTGTTCTCCTCGGTGAGTGCTTAATTTATACATAGTACCAACACATAGTTGGTCTCATGCACACATAAGCCACAAGAATTTTATATCATTCACATTACTCATAGTCACACATATAAACAATCATATACACAACGCACCAAGAAAATTCTTTTCTCACCAATGTTGAACTTTATTTTTCTCTGAAACAGACACACACACACAATGATATTTTTATACTAAACTAACCCCTGCTATTAATATACAATGGAAAGAAGACACACACAGGTGAAAGAGTATACTAATCATACGCCTACTATATCACCTCAACCAACCTAATATCAACTTATTTTATTGACTCTCTCTCTCTCTCTCTCTCTCTCTCTCTCTCTCTCAATTCTCCAATCTCTCCATGTTTACTAGCATAGGACCCATACAAACCATCACTATCTTCCTTATTACATAAATATTCCTCACAAATTTCATCTTCTATACTTCTCTCTGGTTCACACACAATACACATATAATTTAGCTAGATTCATATGCCACACCATCTTTATAATTCATCATTCCTACTGTTTCAAACTTCCCATGCACACAATATGGAGGCATTATTACTAAGCCATTTTCTTAATTTCTTATCAATATCAACCCATATATTTCTATCTCCTACTGGCTATACATATCATTTCTTCTCTGGAATATAAACCCATTTTCATTTGTTCACATGAGAATTTTATTTCACCACACACAGATATGAGAATAGGATTTTCTCCTCATGTCATTTATACCAATCCAGCTAATCCCATGTATTCTCAATTATGTTCATATGCATTTCGAACCTCACCACAGTGAATGTCCTTGACATGAGTCCACCCCACACATGTAGACACGTCTACTGCTATACTAGCTACAGGCACATAAGTAAAATTGAATAAAAGTTTTACATAAGAAAGGTGGCAAAAACTCACTGGAGGTGGGGAGAGATATGGCCGGAGAGGAAGACTCAGCTCGCACCTCGGAAAGTAACCACCAATCATCAAGTCCCTGAACGGAGGAGAAATCTCGTCGAGGTCGAGCTTGTCGGTGCACGTCACTCGGAACGCCAGAATGCTCGATAGCGACGAAGGGGTTGCCATCGACTAAAAAATATGAAATACAGCGATGGAGGGGTTGATGGACGGGATGTCATCGAAATGTGATTGCGATGGGGATCCGACGTCGATGCTCCAATGTCGACCGAAAGATGGGTTGAGAGGTAGCTATTTCAAAGACGACTAGGGTTTTGGTTAGAAGAGATGAAAAGATGTATATATATAACCACATAATTCCGGAAAAGGGGTATTTTTATCATTTCTATTTGTTGTATTGATTAAATAATATATATTATTACTATAGTTAGTGGTTAGTGAGTTAGTCCATTAGTTAGAATTAGTGCTAGTGAGTCCAAGTGGACCCAACTAGACTTGACATGACCATGGGTTCAATCAATTAGTTAGTCATGGTTTGACTCATTAGTTTAAGGAGAATGAATAGAATATTATTTCCATTAGATTAGAACCTTCCCCATAATTAATCCCCATAATTAATTAAAACCTTTATAACAATCAATAGGGGCACATTGGACATTGCAACCTAACCCTAACCATAAGGAGTGGACCGGACCTATAGTAGGATAGGAGAGTCTCTCTTATTTTTATTAATCATTTTATTGCATCTCCAAATTTATTTATTGCATCTCCAAATTTATTCTTCCCCAAATTAAGATCAACCCCCTCCAAATTTCCCTCAATTTTCCCTTATTCTCTCCTCATATTCATCATCAAGGAAGCCAAGGAGCATGGATTTTAAGGAGCACAACCTGGAGAGGAGATTCTAGAAACTTGTGTCCATTTCGTGTCCACCTGGAGGAGTTTTATTGGAATTTGACTCATAATAGCTATAATCTCTATTTTTCTTCAATTTTATGGTTAATTTATAGTATTAGACCCTTAGAAACCCTTCTATGGCTTAGGACATGTCACGCCCCAGTCCTAAAATACGTAGGATCAGGAATACGCGATACGCCAGCTACGCATTCGACCAGACTCTGGTCTGACTCAAATACGTATAAGCTGTATAAAAAGTGCCACTAACTAAATAATCCAGTAAATGTAAACATCTAAGTCTCAATCCACAATGAACAAAAATATACAAGAAAGAGCTGCATGTGCTAAAGTCGGCTGCCCTATAACACACCAACTCAAATAGACTCAAGAAGAAATATGAGTCTATAAAAACTAGGCTACAACAGTAGATGAATAATCAACATAAAATAACCATAATGCCGGTAGAAATGATGTGAGTACCTTTTACAATGCCCGCAAGACATGCAACTCCATCAACAACTCCAAATGCTTCGTAATCGTCTATGCTGTAAAACTGGCAGGGGACCAGGTCCTCAGAGGGACGTAACAAGGTACAAAAATACAGCATGCCAAAGTACAATAGAAAGTATAAGTGCAACGATGGTGTAGTCTAGCATAACCAACTAAGTGAAACACAGTTTTGAAGACAATGTTCGACGCGTGGGCTGTCCAAAATAAAATCTTAGCTCCGGACACAGAAACACACGGGACGTACCATAGCTCCGGGCAAAGAGTCACACGGGTGATACAACTACACTAGATACAGGATCACTAATGAGATAGTACATATATATATAAGCGCGTGTAGAGGAGCCCAAACGTCTAGTAACTATCTTCCCCATCCCAAGCGGTCAATGATTGTGCGTTAAACTCGAACCTCTATCTAACAGTCTCGTCACACTGAAATAACTATCAACAGACGCGACACTAAGGTCGTCCCAGTCTCCGGTCATGACGTCAGTATCAGGATACAGGAAATCTGGCACGATAACAGTGTATGGACGTGTCCTAGGGTTATGATATACACAGGTACGTACATCAAGGTGTTGCGAACATCTAACACTCGTTACCAGACATTACCGATGAACGTCTGCACCCGGTTTTGACCCGGACGCAGAGTAACGATTCAAATCAAACTCGCGCACAATGCATATAATAAAACATTAAATATCTGGTAACTGAAATACAGGGTGGCAAGGTACACTTGCCTGCATCCGACTGCTGATGACGTGGATCCGGTACAACGTCCAAGTTCGCGGGTCCCGTAGTACCTTCAAGTTAGCAATAGTGTGACCAATTGATAGACTGGTTAATCCCGCAATTAAAATTATGTCACCAGCTCCAGCACTATCAATTACGACTATCGTGGTGCCCCTTTTCTTCATAAGCTTTGTAACCCTCCCTTCCTCAATTTTCTTAACTCCATTATATGTTCCAAGAATTTCTTGTATTTTATCTCCAATATGAATTGTTCCTGAAGATACGCGTCCTGTCAATATTCGCCCAAGATAAAAATTACGCTCCATCATAGAAACCAACATCTGGAAAGGAATCTCAAGACTTGCAGTTGGGGGAGGGACATGTTTCATGATGGCATCAAGTAATGGCGACATATTCTTTACATCTTCAGCAGGACTCTTGGTAAATGTTAAAGAAGCCCACCCTTCTTTGGCAGATGCATAAAGAAATAGGAAATCTAGTTACTCTTCTGTAGCACCAAGATTTACAAAAAGATCAAACACCAACTCTCAACCTCGTTGCATGTCTCCTCAGAAACTGAAGGCCGATCGACTTTGTTCAAAAGAAGAAGCGGTCGCAACCCGTAATTCAAAGCTTTTGCCAAGACAAACTTAGTTTGAGCGAGTAGCCCTTCTTCGGCATCGACAACCAAGATAGCTCCTTCTACCATCCCAACGACCCGCTCGACCTCGCCCCCAAAATCGGCGTGGCCGGGTGTATCGACCATGTTAAGCTCAGTGTCTTCCCAGGAAATGGAAGTAACTTTGGAAGCGATGGTGATGCCGCACTCGCGCTCGAGGATGATGGAGTCGAGGGCTCGCTCGTGGGGGATGTCGGCGCCGCACTAGCAGAGGAGCCGATCCATGAGAGTGGTCTTGCCGTGGTCGACGTGGGCTATGACGGCGATGTTCCGTAGCTTGGTCGGGTCGAGGGAGGTACCGACGGCCCTAGCGGAGGCGCTGGCGGGGGTGGAGGACGGGGCCGTGGCGGCGAAGGAGGAGAAGTTAAATAGAAGGAGAAGAAGAAGGAAGGAAGAAGAAGAAGAAGAAGAAAGAAAGAAGAAGAAAAATATGGTCGACTAAATTTTGAGGAGGGAGGAGAGAGAGGGGGGGTGGGATTTCCCAAGTTTGGGGATTAGGGCCTACTTGGGACAGAGTGTAGGAAGAAACTTTTTATAGGGAGTTGTGTGGGGGTTGTGTGGTGTGGATGAGCCCAATTCAAATGGATGGTGAGGATTTGACATAAAAAATTTTCATTCATGGGAGGGGGTATTGACTAGTCAAAGAATGAGGGTGAGGCTTCTTCATTGGTCTTGACCAATGAGGTTATGACACATATTACAATATTTACAATTAAGCCCCTTAAATTTGTGTATTTCTACAAATACATGAAATAATGCAAAATTTGTGGGGGAATTGGTGTTTGGTGTTTTGTAGGGTGAGGGGGGTGTTGTGTGTTTTGCATGGGCTTAATTAAAGGGGCATTAGAATTAAATTGGGATAAAAATATGATTAGTCAAAGTTGGTATACCTAATTTAATTAGAATAAAAATGTCATATGCTCTTAAATTAAATCGGGGCACATGGGATCTCAATTTGGGAGTGACACAAAGGTCATGAATGGTGTAGACTTGGTGTCAGTCTTGGATCCTTTAATTGGTCCGGCTCAACGGGTTGAGTTGGTGTCTAAAAATTGATGGCAACGACACAGGTGCGTGATACATGATTAAATAATAGATTTCGGTTACGAAAAATTGTGCAATTAATTTAGAGCATAAGGAAAAATGATTTTGAGTGACAAAAAAGTCCAGCGCCTAAATTGGCGTGTCACGTCTAGAATGAAATAACTTGTTATAATTTATGGGCTAATGTTGGGCTCCGAATAATGCAACAACGGTAGGGCGTGCCAAGGGTTTAATTAAAGAATCAGACTTCTGCATCCTTAATTCTAAACCTCAAACATCTACTGCTAAACCAAAATTTTCTAACCCATAATCTGTCTATCTATAAAAATAAATAAGGGGGTTTACAGGACTACTCATAGGAAGAAGAATTAGGTTTTTATGAGGCCTACTGTGATAGTTATATTGACTTTTGTTGTTAAATTAGAGAAATTCGAGTTTAGGCCATTAGGTGTTCGTAGAAATATTTTTTTCATAATTTTGGAGTGTTATTCATGATTTAATAGGGTGTGCATATCCATAATTGGGTACGAGGAGCATGTATCATGATACGTCATGATATAGAGTCGTAGGAAGAGTATTTTCATGTGGTTTGGGCTATAGCATGCCAAATTCTTCATATTGCATTATAATAGCTATTATATATGTTATATTTACTATATTTAGTGTTTTAGTTGTGTTGCTTGAGCTTGGAGACTATTTTGAGGTTTAATAGGCGTATAACAAATGTATTATGAGCTATTGTGTGATACTTAGGTATACACAAGTATGCACACCAAGTGTTTGCTATTTAGTGTAGGGGTGTGTGTGTGTCTATTGAAGTATTAGAATTATATATATAATTGGTGTTATATATATATATATATATATATATATATATATATATATATATATATATATATGTGTGTGTGTGTGTGTGTGTGTGTGTGTGAGAGAGAGAGAGAGTAATTATGATATGGCAGTATGGGAGATTGGGTTTGTAAGTAATGAAGGGGTGTGTTTGTTGTGTATGTTTAATATATGTATCATTTGGTATGTGTGCTTCATTTTGCTAGTGCAGTCAGCATTAGGTTGGAAGTCCCAGTGTACCCTTGTGGCTGTGTGTGTAACTATATATATATATGAGTGACTTTATAGAGTGAACTATGTTGTCTATGAGGAGTGTTGTCTCAGATTATTGGTGTTCTAGTGTTGAGTAAACTGTATGAGTAGGTGTCTAGTGTATGATGTATGTGTAAGCTAAGAGAGGGGGGAGGGGCAGTAAGTGTCTTTGACTGTGAGGTATTTGATTTGTTTATGTATTTGGTATTGCATTAAGAAAGGGGTGATCGGTTGACAGTGATATTGGTGTGTTGATATTGGATGATAACTTGAGTTGTGTAAAGAGTGTATTATTGAGCATGTGTGTATGCAATCTGAGATGGGGATGTAGGAGAATTGTGTATGCAGAATGTGATAGAGCATAATAAGCTCGGGCACTCATGTGCATTAGCCTGCAGGAATTAGGAGATATGGGGGAGAATAGTGTGGCGGTGGTAGTAGAGTGAAGGTTGTGCGCATGCAATAAAGGGGGCCTGCAGCAGACTGCAAGGTTGTAGTATGGTTGATGTGAGCATCTTCTGCAATGCACATTGGTGCTGCAGTGGAGACCAGTGACAACGTAGGCAATAGGCAGTGAGTGTAAAGCTGGGTTGACATTCAGATGTGTGAGTGAGTGTTTGACTTACCCAGGTGCAAGCAACCTACAGTGAGGTACCAATAAATCCTGTAAGGGGTATCATTTGTTTGCTTTTGGGTGTGCCACAGTGCTTATTCCAGAGCAGTGGTTGGTAGCTAGTAGTGCTACAAATTAGTACAGAATGGAGTATCCAGATTAGTGTAAGCACCATATGGAGTATTTGTATAGAATTTATACAGGGAGTGCATCAGATTTTTAGTGTCAATGGTGAAGTGTTAAGGAGGGTGTGAGGTACTTGAGTATAGTTAGTGTGTGAGTGTGGGATTGTATCTTGTGATATTTGGGTATCCTATGAGAGCAAAGTATTAGATGTCCTAGAGAGGATATCAATATGGTACATTAGTGTAGTGTTTTTTTAGTATCAGAGTAGGGTAAGTATTGAGTTTGGTTGAGGTATTGAATACTAGGTTGGGTAGTGGTATCTAGATACCTAATCATGTAAGGTAAGGTAAGATAGTAACTAAGGTAAGGTGGTAGTTGATACTACTTGATATTGGAGTCTATGTATATTATAGATAATTATTAAATCATACTAGTTAATGACCTAGTATAGTCTAATATTAACTAATGTAACTTAAGGGTATCAAGATACTAGGTATGGATGCTAGGTATGAGTTGAGTTTGATATTAAATATGAGTAAGATATTATTTATAGCTAAGATACTATAATACTAGTGTATATATGAGTTATATATATTAGTAATATCTAGTATAGTTAATAGTGACTAGTATTGACCTAGAAACCTAGGTATAACCTAGTTTTGACTGGTATTGACTTATTTTACCCTAAAAGTCAATTCTTTAGGTAAAATGAACCTAGAATCAAGGTATTGACCTAGTTTGACCTAGTTTTGGTCTAGAAATTATATTTTAACTTATTTAAGCATATTTATTACTCCAATATACCAAATAACATAGAATTTTATATATAGATCAGTGTAACATCAATTCAGACACTGATTTGTATTATTTGCTCAGGACCACATGCGAGTACATTCTTTAATAGTTTTATTTATTTGATATCTACTATGAATCTTGTTTATAGTATTATTTTACCTGACTTCTCGAAACGATGGTGGATACATGGGATAGTATTATGGATTCATTTTGAGATACGTGATTATACTTGCTGGCACCATCTTTATCAGGACTCTTTTGGCATCACTTATATTGGCTGGCATCATAATGATCTACGTGTCGAGACCTAGATCCATTATTACTAGTTGGGTGGAGAAATACCTTAGTAGACATGTAAACATTTCCAAAATCTGGAACTACTCCCTCAGGTCCAATTTGGAATAATATCACTCACACATTTTACGTGCGAGCTGCCGTATATTATCCCCTAGTCGTTTATATATCGAAAGTGGTATTTCAACACACTAGTTTAGATGCAGACTTTTCGGTTTTACTCTACATTGACTGGTTATATTCTTATCTGACGTGCTTACTAGATTTCACTTATTTGACTATCTTCACTACCATATTTACATGTTCACCCTATTTATATTTTTGTGCTTCCATATTTATCTACTGCATTCTATTCTTATACCATAGTTCACTGCTTATTTGTTCATCATGTATTACTTTACTATTCGAGTTTTATAGTCTTTGTCAATTAATTGGAACTGCTATTGGGTTATACTCGTTCCATCCTAACTGGATATATTTTTTAGATGATTACTAAGAGGACTAGTGTCCTACGTATTACGGACCGCAGGAGGGGGTAGTAACCATGAACACTGTTATTCAGAAGTGATTATCGGGAGGTCTAGCTGGTGTCACCAGATATCTTAGTTATTTTACTTAGCATTTGTACGGGATTTGTCTCCATCTCTTAGATATTTGAGATATTGTTGATATTTTTAGATTTTTTGTTGTTATTGCTAGACTCTTAGAATTGGGATTTTATTATAGCTATTCTCGACGTATGACTTTATAATTTTTCTTCCTTTATTGATATTGTGACATCATCTTCCCCTAGCATATTGTGATTGAGTATCATTGCATTATTATTATATTGTCCTCCTTCTTGGAATTAAGATACCATTGACAGGTTAGATATATTATTATGTGAGATGGATAGATAGTATTTTTCACATAGACGTTGATGTTGCGGTATAGACTGGACGTACCCACGTACTCGTGTCCGATCATCCGGGTGCGGGTCGTGACAATATATATATATAGAGAGAAAGTGAGAGGGGGTTGTGGCCATACCGTGTGCTTCTGTAATCGACAAGAGTCGCGGGCTACAATACTCATGACAGAGGGAAAGAAGAATAAAAATGCTCTTCTCAATTTAAAATGGGGGCTTGCAATGTTGATAACAGGCCGGGGAAAGAATTAATAGGGAAAATAATTCAGTTGGCCAGAAAAAATTAAAGAACGAATGGAAGATAATTCAGTGGGCCGACTGAAAAGGTTATTGGCTAAGGGAAAAAGAATTGGCCATAACCCTTATATAAAAAGGAAAGGAGACAGTGGGTCGGATATATTTTAGAAAGAAAATAATAAAAATTATTTATATTAATAAAATTACCAATAATACTATTATTAGTATCATTAATATTAATATTAACAAAATATATAGGGAACCATTTTGGAAAAGTTGGGCTTATGACATATATATATATAAACGAGATATGAGCCATAGGCTTATTTTCCTAAATGAGCTAAGCACATGTGGACCAATAGGAATGGACTTCTACATCCCATGTGTACCCATTGTTAGTACAGTCCATTCCTATTAGTTCACATATGCATTGGCTCATGTAGGAATGTGATCCTATGGCTATATTCCGTTTATCATATATATATATATATATATATATATATATATATATATATATCAAATTACTAAGAACAAAAATACTATTAAATATAGTTAAATTTTGAATGGGGGGTTTACATCCTTCCCTAATTAGAAAAAAATTCTTCCCCAAAATTAGAATAAAGGCATAATTAGAAATGCATGAATGACAAGGGACAATGATATTATATATGTGACCTAGGAGTATGAGCTGGTCATATCGAGGCACATGACAGATACAGTAGCATTGGGTGGGGAGGACAGTCACTAGGCGTATGGGCTACGCTACACATTTTTTATAAATTGTCGTCTCTGCCAGAGAATCGAGTATGATGATCCTAGATATTATTACAGCTGGCCTCTTGAGTTCCCAGTGTTATGCACGTATTATAGATTATGGCCGGGGAATCATACCGATCCCATTTAGCCATATAGCCCATGCCTACGAACGTTGTCCCTATTTTACATACACTTAGTTTGGTACACCCTTTGGTTATTATAATATTTATTTTATTGGTCATATTTCTATGTATCTTGTTACGTTTTCTGAGGACCTAGTTTTTCTTCGAGGATGGTTGAATTGGTTTTGTAGAGTTTTTGTTGGATTGTGATTATTACTCTTCCGTTGCAGGTATATACTCTTATGCAGTATATATTTTATTATGTTATTTTTATATGCTTGATAGCCTAGTATTTGTAGACTCATATTATTTTTTCGAGTCTAATCGAACAAGTATGATTATTGGACTACAGACTAGTACTCATAGTCCATTTCCTTATGCTTTATTTATGTGGATTGAATTATAGAGATGATATAATGATAGTTACAACATTATGGATAGTGTATATGTATTTCAGAGTTGGTCTAGAGTCCGTTTGGATATGTAGCTAGCTATTGCCACATGGCATAGTTCTATATTTTTGGAACTGGACGTGACAAAGTCATCAGATAGAGTCTCAAGGGATATTCAAACCCTAATTTATGGATTATCGCGGACTTGTCAATAAAAGTCTTCGAGATAATTTGAGGGATAAATAGGATTGATTCAAGCGATGAATGGAGGTGTGTCAAAGATTGACGATTAGTCTGTCAGTCCCATGATATCTAGTCGGTCTCCAGGTGGGGGGTGTTCCACAAATAAAATTTTAGTGACGGGTATTTTGTTAAATCTTAACGGAGCTATATTGGTTTCAACAGCCAGGAAGGAGATCAAGGAGTATAGAAAACTCAAGATGAGACGGGTAAATCTCTATTTGCATAGTTCAGGGGGAGCTGTGGATCATCGTCGGTGTACATATTACATGATATTCTGCTCAGAGATATAGGTGTACGAGTGAGCTTCAGTATCGGACACGAAGGTGGGGAGTTTCAGAAGCTTAAATCTCGAGGGAACTGCACCGTTCGCATAGTTGGTCCAGCTAAATGTGAAGAACCTCGATAGAATGGAAGGACGTTCGATGGAAGATAAAAGTCGGGGACAGACAACCAAGACTTATAGTGAGGCTGATGGTTAAGGACTTTGATCTTAGTCGAGTTATTAATATCGATGAGATCTCAATCGTTAAGGAGGTACTACGTATATTAGCTAGCGTCTACGTGGTAGATGAGGAGCAGGAGACGAAGGAAGATGCAAAGCAGCCTGGTAGATTCGAGATTAATGATGAGGGAGAGCATGAACTCTGTCGAAGAATGACAGGCATGAAGTCCAGTTGAGGAGTTATGGGGTCAATATCTCTTATCAAACTGGAGGGGGTATTCGTTGCTGTTCAGCGAGTTTGATAATCCCCGCTGGACGTAAAATCTCCATGCTAGCGCTCCCGCAGGATAATTGTTTTTATCGGGGTATGATATCGTACGAGCCTGGAGTTGCACTCGCACAAGACAATGACGTCAAACGTCATGGTTATCATTGAAATGACCATATTGTACGAAAGAAAATTATTGTTACAACAAGAACACATCAAAGTATACAAAGCAAAGAGAAGCTCTCAAAGGGTCCAAATAAAGATGCAACGAAGTCTTACAACACTCTTGCTCTCTCTTGTCTGCCTACAAAGGTTCTTACCGCTCCTTACATTATGTCTTGTACATCACCTGAGTACCTGGAAAGAATGTCCACAAACGTGGGTCAATACACAGTTGTAATGGTGAGCGGGGTAACCCACTCTCCAAAACCAACACTAAATAATCATGTGAAGCATACAATTATTACAAGGTGATCTTTCTAGTTTAACCTAAATTGATTTCATGGCAAGGCATATATTGAAGCAGTAAATCAGGTACGCATGTAAGCATTGAATGTAGTAAATACACTAGCATATTAAATTCTATCACAAAGGTAATTAAGCATGCACATGTAATACTAAATTCTTGTAAGTCTATAAGTGTGTTACAACACAACGCGCCTAGTAAAACCAACGATATACACCAACTCAAGTCCTATAAATCTAACACAATCAATCGTGCACGAAGCCAACTATGCCACCCACGCCTACACCAACAAACCAACATACTCTCCAAACTGATGCACTAATCTATATGAAAGTGGTTACCGGTGGCACGTATGCCAACCATAGTGAACGATACACTACATCTACGGTGCTTCCTTTCGGCCTATTGGTTGCAACGCCTTAATTGAAGTTCCTGTAATGCCTTATGTACCTGGTATACAATGCCTCATCCCTCTGAGGATTGCAACAACTCAATGGATGCCTCGATACCCAATGTTCCTTCCCAGGCCGAGCGGTCCTGGTACCACGGTGCCTATTCTGCTCGAGGAACCAAAGCCCATGTGCAGGCTATAAACATCCTTGACCATGTAATGAGCTAACTACGTGTTTCGCACAATACCTCATTCACAAAATATCCATCTCTTTTCATGTTTAACTTGGCGACCCGAGGCCTAATACTCAAGGCACATTGCCACAACATTACGGGTTCTGTGGCACCATGCCAACTGATAAGTTCCAAACCCCGTATTCTAAGTCTCGTATTCCAATAGCATCACACCCTATCGACAGTTGTCCAGTTTTGAACCACATCTACACGCTTCTCTTGACGAATCATCACTACTTGATACTCGTACGCACCTTACGCTCCCCGCCTCTGATACAGTTATTCCATGTTCCATCCTAAGTATTCGACACAAACTCCAACTTAGCCTATCAATCTGAACAACACACATTAAATCACGCCTTTATCACTGTGTTTCCATATTCCAGACTAAGTACTCAATATTCAAGATGTTATCCATTTTATTTGGAATGAAGGAGTAGAGGAGAAAGGACAGAGCCTACTCACCTAGTCTGTATTCGCTTAGCACTATGCCTTGTCAATACGGCCGACTCCTTGAATCCGTGGTCCAATGCAAAGCACGATCTACTCAATTGGTATGATCGTGCGAGCAGGTCATGCTCTCCAAATCATCTGAGCCGATTGGACTAATGAAGTTGACATTATCGCTCCAATCTTGTTATCTTTTCATTACTATGAACGAACATAATAATTTTATTGCTATCCGCCCATGCCTCAGCCTGTGCGAGGTTCTACACTGATTGCTCTGAACTTCACACACAACTTGTACAAGAAAATTAACTTGCTTGGTACTTTTTCCATTACAAATCTAAGTGTAATGCATCATGCGAGTGTGGGACATTACATAATATACCACTTAGAATAAGGTTTGTCCTCGAACCGAACCAAACAAGTACACTTTTCTTTCTTATACGTCGCTTGTCCATTTCATAAATTCGGCTCCATGTAACTCATACTTCACTGATCCAGACACATCATCTTCGCTTCACGCTCGACGCTCACACACAAATTCCATATTTCTATATCCTCCTTGCAGCTTAATTCGAATTCAGCATATCGCTTAGTTTGGATCATACACATATTTAAGGCATCCATGAAATACATTAATTTTAGCCGAGCTTAGCGTAGCGAATTTGGACAAGTTAAAAGGGTATCTTCAAGTCCGAAACATCTACTGCTTCACTCTCGATTAAACCGATCCTAACGTTTATCCATAACTCATTCGCAGACGCACAATTATCAAAAACGATGATTCTTTACTGACGATCTCTCCACCTGACCCAATTCAAATCGTATTCTGACTTTACCCATTCTTGAGCGATAATCCAACATACACACTCCAAGTCCTTACGCGTCCAAGCGCAATGAGTATTCTGTAAGACCTTACCATCCAAATATTTCTGAATTCTCACTTGCATTATTCGAGCTCAACCAACCAAACTCTAACTTGACTTTAATCGTACTATGTCTCGTATGCACCGCCTCCGTATCATATTTATTCTCTGAACAATCATCACATCTGATACTACCCTAGCTAGATGACTTACCCAAACATTGCACTATATTCTTAGATCAACTCGACCTAACATCCCTGTCTGCAAACTCAATTCTTCTCTAGGTGAACACCTATTTGGGGATTATGTGATCCACGAAGAGTTTACCGCCATGTCATAGGGATAGTGTCGCCAAGATTTTAACGTGGATACAATTTCCATAATTCCTAGGTTGCGCATAGAATAGTTCTTCTTTTGCTACTTCCACTGACTCGAAGCATAGGATATCACCTTCACTCTCTGCATGAGCACGTACCGCAAACCAAGTCTGATACATCTTGTAGATATAAGGTACATTTGTCCCTTCCGAAAGTGCAAGGATCTGAGTTGAAGTGAGCCGTGGCTTTAACTCCTTGAAGCTAGTTACACAATCGTCAATTCATATGAATGTTATTCCCTTCTGGGATACGTCGAGTCAGAGGCAATACCACCTTTGATAATCTGGGACTCCTAATCTCATCAGTTAACTTAGGCCATTTCTACCATCACTTCGATCTTCTAGCTGCATCTTCAGATGAAGGTTATCCCAATGATCTCTCAAATCCAACACTCAGTCACCTAGGCCTATCTTCATCATTACCACTCAATATCCCCCATCGACGCATTCATAAATACGTCACCGCAAGGGTTATTCTTTGGGTCTACAATATTTATTTTGATTTGGCGGTCAAGTCGCTAGGGTCATATGTCCCGAAGCTATCATCGATAATTGTGAGTCTTCACGATGGACAGTTACTACAAACCATGCTACATCATAATCCAACAATCCATTCTGAATAAACTTCTGAATCTGAACGCATGCACTGCTTGCTAAAATACCTAGCCACCTAGGGTCTGACTACTTATCCAAGCCACTAATCAAAAAATTGCGCTCGTTGAAACTGTCTTCCAATACTCCTATATTCTTCCCTGAATCCATCAAAATCCTGAACTGCCTTGTTCAACTTCTCATACTACTACTTGCAATACTTCTTAAATCTATTGACGCTCTATTTCTTATCTGTATGCCATGCTTTGGCGCTGCAGTCCAACTCGCTCAAGCGGCACAGTGATTTGCTTTGACGTCGCCTACTTGTTTAACTGTCTTCAAAGGTCCATCCGCCATGATCCTTGTTCTTGTTCTATTTCTTAGCGTCGTCTTGATTTCTCTGTGTTTCGATGCATCCATACATTTTTGATGACTTGCAAGCCAATCTCGGATGCACTATCACTTCTACTTTAATCATATCATTGCGTCACGTTCGTCTCGATACTACAAGTGTTAATTTCAATCTAGCCTAATGTCGACTAGACTCGCCTCATGCTCGCTCATGTCTTCCTGGGAACTCGTCTACCTTTATTGCACAATTTTACTAACTTTGCATCTGCTAAATTCTGAGTCAAAATTCTTGAGCACTAATATCTGTATCCTTTAAGTTTGTGTGATTCCATCGCATTACTCCTTCAAAATCGAACGTATTCCTCTGCTCGACCAAATACTCCTTTGTCTTACCGAAATTTGTAGTCTATGCTCGTTACTCTTTGATAAATCCATCGTTTGCATACGCTTGCACCAACTACCCATTCCTTATGCTCAACTTCCTGCATCAATGAACGCTCCATCGTGAAGGACCGTAGGGCAACTCTATAGGGGTGAATAGAGTGCAGCGGAATAATCTACCAATTAAAAATTAAGTGGAGTGAAGGCAGCTAGCAACTAACAGTGTATATGCAAGATAATAATATAAAGTAGTAAGAGTAAGATAAAGCAACACAAACACAGCGATGTATACTGGTTTTTCTCTAAGAGAACTAGTCCAGTCCCGAGAACTCTTGCTCGAAGTTTTATCCACTATAATCACCAATAGTGAATCACAAGCTTTGATCTGAAGGCTTGCAACTTCCTTACAACCACGAGCTTTGATCCGAAGGCTCGAGAGACTTCACATATGTGTGTTCGATACGAAGGGAACGCAGACTTCACACAGAAGAAGAGGCTTGATGAACCAAGCTATTACAACTCGAACAACTTATAACTGAGATGGCACTAGAAGGTTGTGGAGTAGATCTTGGAGATGGGAAAGTTAAAGTTCTGAGAGTTTACTCACTATAGGATAGAAAGATGTAGAATAGATGAATTGAAATATGGGAATTTTAATCCTATTTATAGGATATTGGCAAACAGAATTCGGCCAGAGTTCAAGTAGGTTTTAATTTAAATTTTTGAATGTTGGGCCAAGAAATCATGGGTGTAATAACTGGGTTAATTTTATACTAAATAGGTGACCGAGTTCGGCATAAATTTGGTCCGAGTTTGGCATGAATTTGGTCCGAGTTCGGTTGCCTATTCTAGTAAGATTTGGGTTTGAATGTGGGCTGATTTGGTGGATAGGTTCAATAGTTTATTTGAGTGGGCTTGGGTTATGCCAGTGCAACTCGATTTACATAAGTTCTATACTAAAATAAAGTAAAAGATTACATATGAAATCAGGAGCACTCTGATGACGCCAATCTTCTGAAACGTCCGCTGACTTGAAGATGCATTTTGCCTTGATGGCAGTTGTCCAAAGATACACAAATCTAGGAATCTGAATATCTTTCAGGAGCTTCTCCCCTGAATCCCCACGAGGGGCCCTGCCCCCCCTACGTCCACTGACCGGACAGCGGAACCCCCGGTTGTGAGACTCCGGATATGTCGTAGGCGGTTCAGAGACATCTTTTGGTATAACGTCGTCTTTGGCTAATCATTATTTTGTCATAGCATATGTCCATGCTGATCTTGCTTATTTATTTCTGCACATACATGTTAGACGAACAAAGCAATATACAGAAGTAAATATTATAACATTAATGCATATCTGGACAATGTTGAGTTTAAGTAAAAGTTACTATAGTGATTGATCGATTATCATAATGCTAAACTTAATCGCTTAGCCATATTCAAAAACTTAATATACATATTGGACCAACATACCGAATCTTCCAAATCATGCATGCAAAATTCTGATATTCAAACTTCTCATCTAACTAATCTCATCCTATCTTCAATAATTGGTTCGCATCATTCCTTCGAACTTCAAATATTTGCTCAACTGATTTGGTTATCGCCTCAATGCAAAACTCTATCTCGCTATATTTTCTTCATCCGTTTCCTTGTCGTCCAATTCCGTTCTCTATACTCAACATGTCGATCCACTACTTGTTCTATTCTTCATCCAATATAACTTCTATTGACACAAGTTCAATCATAACTTAATATTCGCTTGCTCCAAGTTCTGAAACATAACTCAGCCGATGCGCAAAATTCCAACTTACATTTCTGTTACCCGTGTCTGTCGTGATAATTCAATTGATGTCCATCCAAAATGTTTTGACGCTCAGATCACTATGCGGTATGCCATATACCACTCAAAATCAAGTCACTTCTCACATCACACTATACTTACTCTGCATCGATCCAACATTCGTTCAAACTATCCATTCTGTGGTGATCATGTCATTCATAACTCAATCATTTACTCAAAGTCTGACACGAAACTCAGCCAACACACGAACCATCTTACTATTTTGTTGATCTTGTCCGTTGTAACTCACGCAGTATTCCATTCTCCATACTCGCACTAGTTCTCAAATCGATGACACATTCGTTGTACGAGCAACTCGCTCAACGTTCCCTTCCTGATATTTCAAGCCATAACTCAAATTCGTTCAACATATTTGTATCTTTCTAATATTTTTACTCACAATATGCCAATATATCCAATCTCGTCCAACAAATCTACTACTCCACGGATGCAACCAAAATATCCTAAAACAACTAGACATGGCGATGCAATAATGTCACACAACTTGCTGAACGAATGAATACATGAATGTCAAACAACTAGACATGGCAGTGCTAATCGATTCTATCAAATTCTATGAAAATGAATACAACGAAAAATAAGCACACATAACACATATACAGAATTATCGTATCAAACATCCAATGTGGAACCGAGCAGTGCCAAGAGACATTCGATTCGCGGAGGCCATTTAGAGTTTCTGATGAAGCAAAAAAAAAGTCTCAGGAAGTGAACCGGATGCTCTGATACCAATTTATCATACCCCAATCCCCCGAGAGTTTGATCATCCTCGCTGGACGTGAAATTACCATGCTAGAGCTCCCGTAAGATAATCGTTCTCATCGGGACATGATTGTTGGCCCATATGGTCATGGTCAAACCAATTTTAATAATCAATCCAAACTACGAGTCGATACATTATAACTCTGATGGATCTGAGAAGAAGATGGCGCATCACTTCGCCACAAGCTACGACTAGAGATGATTATGTTCATTTTTTTTGTTTTATTTTGTAATTTTTTATTTTATTGAGTCTAAGGACTTATGTAAGTCAGAACAAAAATTTTGGCATCTAGATTGAATCAGTATGCAAGTCCACTCAAACATAAGCCTATCTAACCCAAAATTCATTTAGATTCGGCCTAAACTCAAACTCAAGTCAGAATAGTCTGAAACAGACCAAACCGAACTCGGTAAGAGTTTTGCCCCAACTCAGTACGAGTTCTGCCCGAATTCGGTCTGAACTCGGGTACTAAAAAACTAATTTTCTAGTCAGACTCATCTTTTGAAGACCAGGCTCCCAATGTTCAAAATTTTGAATGTTATGCATCTGAACTTGGCCCGAACTCTGTCTACAAAAATCCTATAAATAGAGAATAAATTCCCCTTTTCCTCATCAACTCAATCACTCTTTATCTTCTCTATTCCTATAAAGAGCCTTATCTTTCCTAGATCTTAAGACAACTCTCTTTCCTTTTAAGTGCCCAAGTGCTGTTCCGATTAGAAGTTGGGTCTAGTTGTACAAGCTTGGTTAAAAAGCTATTTTTTAATTTTTTGTCTGAAGTCACGAGTTCTTCAGACCAAAGATCGTGTTGTAAGAAGTTAGTGTGCTCTTCGGATCAAAGACGCTTGTGTACCCTATTTCACAAATAGTAGATTAACAGTGAGCAAGAGTTCTCAGGCCTGAGCAAGTCCTCCATGAGAGAAACCAGGATAAAATTCTCTCTGTTTGAGTTTTCTATTTTGAACCTTACTTATATACTTCATATTCTCTTTTAAATATCTATTACTGCAGTTTATAAGTTATCATGTAACTTAGAATTTCAAATTGGTAATTATTTTTTGCTACACACGTATTTACTCTATTCACCCCCTCTAGAGTTGCTACACGATCCTACAATTGGTATTAGAGCCACATTTCTCTTAATAAAGGATTAACACCCTAGAGAAGATCTAATAACAACTACACGAACAATTTACACCAACAGTGGTGAAGGCCAGTCCACAAATAGGCTACCCCTATTTGATGGAACCAATTACATATATTAGAAGACACATATGACATTTTATTTAAAATCTCTTAACTTTGATCTATAGGAAATTGTCACTGATGGCTACATGAAGCCAGCCAGAATAGTTATTAATGATAATCTTATTGAAAACCCTAATTATAGATATACTGATGTGGAAAAAAAATAGGCTAGTCTTGATGCTGGGGCTATTAATGCTTTGTTATGTGTTGTAGACATGACTGAATTCAACAGAGTATCAACCTGTACAACTTTACATGAAGTCTGGAAGCTTCTTGAGGTTACTCATGAAGGAACCACCTAAGTGAAGAAATCAAAGATTAGTAGGATGACACAAGAGTACAAAGCATTCAAGATAAAGCCAGATAAGACCATCACCCAAATGTTTACTCACTTCCTGGATAATGTAAATCCTCTGTCACCTCTTGGCAAGGATTATACAAATCATAAAAAGATCCATAAGATGATTCGGAGACTCACTAAGAACTAGAACCCCAAGGCAACTGCAATTATTAAAGGAAATGATTTCACAGCAATGACGCTGGAAACGCTAATGGAAAAACTAATAACGCATGAGCTAGACCTCAAAGACCTTGAAGAATCAACGCCAAAAGAGAAGACCATTACATTCAAGACATATCACAAGAATGTTTCCAACGACAACTCAGAAGACGAAGATTCCGACAATGATGACCAAGCCCTTATCTCCAGAAATTTCAGAATGTTCTTAAAGTTTGGAAGATCAAACCGGAAGAAGAACTATAAAGACAATACTGATAAAGAACCAGTATGCTATAACTATAAGAAGACAAGTCACATCAAGAAGGACTGTCCTATGGCTAGAAAAGGAAGTTGCTATGAACATTCAAACAAAAGAAGAACTTCATCAAGGAACCATGTCAACACAAGAATATGGTGTGAAAGTGAAGCAAGCTATTCTGAAGAAGAAGAGAATCCTCGCAACTCAGCAAATATTTATCTAATGGCATTCTATCAGGTATATACGAACCCCCTATATGATGATATTATTTTTGATAAACTAGGTGATGCCTTTAGTGAACTTCTAGATGATCACAAAGCACTGCTTGATAAATACAAAAACTCGAAGAAGGAACTCAAGGCACACAAACTTGAGATTGATAGATTGTCTGCACTCCTAGATGATATCAGAAAGACACAATCCCCAAGTGATTCAAATGAATTAGCATCAGTTGGATCAAAATTACACGAAGTACTTCTTAGAATTGAGCATCAAGATAAGGATTATATCAAGCTCAAAGAAGATGATGAAATAGAGAAAAAAGAGAGTAGTAATATACTTGTTAGAATTAATGCTTTAACTGCTAGATATACTGAGTTATATGACACTTCCAAAATTTTAAAAATTAGATTAGGAAAACAACCTGTACAGACTACTTTTCAATCTAACACGTGTCACTCAAGGCCCAAGAATACTCACCAGACACAACACAAGAAGGCCAAACCTTCTAATCATGTATTCTATTAAAAGTATCCACATAAATTACTGCATACTCCTCATATATACATCATGCCTCTACACCTAGTATCAACACATCTGCTACATGTCACTATTGTGGTACTAAAGGACACATATCACGATAATGTAGAATTAGAAAATTAGTTTATATGCATGTATATATCTGGATTCCAAAAACTAACATATCATGACCCTCAGGAAAGTGGGTACCAAAGGTTACATCTCCAACTTTTGTTGTAGGTGGACCTTCCCTCTCACACTAAAAGCAAATGGATTCTCGATAGCGGTTGCTCACGTCATATGACCGGTGATGCAAATCTATTCGTAACTCTATCGATGAAGAAAGAAGGATACGTCTCCTTCGGCAATAATCTAAAAGGACATATTATAGGTAATAGAAATGCAGGTATTAATTATCCTTCCCCTATTATTAAAGATGTATGTTTAGTAACATAATTAAAACATAACCCACTTAGCATTAGTCAATTGGATGACCATGGTTATAGCATTAATTTTGTGAAAGACAAATATTCTATTTATGATAAATCTAATGGTAAGATAACTTATGAGGGAATAAGAGAAGATAATATATATGCTTTTTATCTTTCAAAAAATACTAACATTGCAGAAAGATACTTATACGCAACCAAAGATGAAAGCTGGTTATGGCATATACGTCTTGGACATGCAAATATGGACACTATGGCCAAACTATCTTCAAAAAAATTGGTAAGAGGTTTACCTGAAATTACTTTTAAGAAAGATAAGATCTGTGCTGAGTGTAAAAATAACAAGGCGACACGATCTTCTTTTAAATCAATAAACGATGTAAGTACTTTTAGACCTCTTCAACTTTTGCATATGGATTTGTTTGGACCTAGCAAAGTCATCAGTCTTGGCGGTAAGCTTTATGCCTATGTGATTGTTGATGACTATTCCAGATATACTTGGATTTATTTTCTAACAAATAAAAATAAGGTTTTTTTAGAATTTGTTATTTTTGCAAAAAGGTATAAAACGAAAAAGGCTTAATGATTACTCGTATCTGAAGTGATCATGTAGGAAATTCAAAAATTCTGATTTCAAAACCTTTTATGACTCAAAAGGATTTGAGCATGAATTTTTCTGTCCTAGAACTCCTTAACAAAATTGTGTTGTGGAAAGGAAGAATAGAACTCTTGGCGATATGGCTATAGTCATGTTAAATCAGTATAACCTTTTGAAATATTTTGGGCTGAGGCTGTCAATATAGCATGCCATGTTTTGAATAGGATTCTTATTCGACCTATATCGAAGAAGATTCCCTATGAGCTTTGGTTTAATAAAATTTTTACCATCAGTTATTTTAAAGTATTTGGCTGCAAATATTTTATTTTGAATACTAAGGATAACTTAGGTAAATTTGATTCCAAGGCTGATGAAGGTATTTTTTTTGTTATGCTGCAAAGAGTAAAGATTTTAGAATTTAATAAAAAGTCATTGACTGTTGAAGAATCGATTAATGTTACTTTTGATGAGCTTAACAGTCAAGTAGCAAGTGACAGTGATGATGAAGATATCAGCATAACCTCCAACAAGACCCATGAAGATAAAATTGGAATAAGTTATCTGGACAGCTTACCTAAAAGATTAAAATTCTCAACCAACCATCCAGATAACTTGGTAATTGGTGAGGTATCGAAAGGTGTAAGTACTTGATCTACAAATAAAGATGTTATTGCAAATATTTCTTTTATTTCTAAAATGGAACCTACAAATATTTTAGAAGCTTTTGATGATGAGTTTTAGATTTCTGCAATACAAGAGAAACTCAACCAATTTGAACAAAATCAAGTTTGTGAACTCGTTCCCAGACCAAATGATTATCCAGTCATTAGTACCAAATGAGTTTTTCGAAATAAACTTAATGAGGATGGTATAGTCACTCGTAACAAAGCACATCTCATAGCTTAAGGTTATAATAAAAAAGAATGTATTGACTACGATGAGACATATGCTCTTGTCGCGAGATTAGAATCTATCAGCATGCTTTGTGCTTTTGCAAGTTTTCATAACTTTAAATTATGTCAAATGGATGTCAAAAGTGCTTTCTTAAATGATGTTATAAAAGAAGAAGTTTTTTGTTGAACAACCCCCTGGTTTTGAAGATTTTAAATTTTCTAATCATATTTTCAAACTTAGAAAGGCTCCATTTGGACTCAAACAAGCCCCTTATGCTTGGTATGAGCGCCTTAGCTCATTCCTACTTGAAAATAATTTTTCTAAAGGGAAAGTTGACACTACCTTATTTATAAAATCTCATGATAAAAATCTCTTATTAGTGCAAATTTACGTAGATAATATTATTTTTGGATCATCAAATGAGATGTTATATAACGAGTTTACTAAGTGTATGCAGAAGCAATTCGAAATGAGCATGATGAGAGAACTAACTTTCTTCCTCAGATTACAAATCAAGCAAAATTCTCAGAGAATATTCATCAATCAATCAAAGTACACAAAAGATGTGCCAAAGAAGTTCGATATGGACAACTCAAAATCTATTCGAACTCCAATGGCAACAACCACCAAACTTAATCTTGATAAAAATGGCAAACCTACATATATACGTAAGTATCGAGGTATGATTGGTAGTCTGTTATACTTAACTTCTAGTCGTCCAAATATTATGTTTTATGTGTGCCTATGTGCTAGATATCAGGCTAATCCTAAGGAATCACATGTATGTGCAGTTAAGCGTATCCTTGGATACCTTAAAGGTACTTAGACGTCATGCTTATAGTATCCCAAAACTATATTATTTGACATTATTGGTTATTCGGATGCTGATTTTGCTGGATACAAGGTCGATCGTAAGAGTACTAGCGGTACGTGTCATATCTTAGGAAAGTCTTTGGTCTCTTGGTTTTCTAAGAAACAAAATTTTGTTGCATTATCGACTACTGAGGCTGAGTATATCATCGCAGGACGTTGTTGTGCACAAATTTTGTGGATGAAAAAATTTTAGAAGACTATAATTTATCCTTTAAAAATATTTCCATCTATTATGATAACACTATCACTATAAATCTCACTAAGAATCCAATATGTCATTCACGCACTAAACATATTGAGATTAGACACCACTTTTTAGGAGGACATCAACTGAACGATAATATCTTCATTGACAGAGAATATCAACTTGTTGACATTTTCACTAAACCCTTAGCTGAAGATCGCTTAAATTTTATTCATCGAGAATTAAAAAATTTGGATTCCGATACTACATAACTTGTTTATTTTATTTACCACTCTAAATTTCTATAAATGTACAAATTATTTTGGGAACAAGCCGAAAGGGCCCTTCTGTCAAAGAAGTGTAAATAGTCTTAAGCGACACGGTACTTAAGTGTCTTCGGACCACCGCTAGCTGGAATCCGGCCCCTACAGTTAACTTGAGATGATGAATACAATATGGAATACAGACTAATAAATAATTTTAACAAATTATAGTATGAAAGCCAAAAACTCTAAAATCTACTTAGAAAATTGACCTACACATTTATAAAGAATTGAGTTTCAAATTGAATTATGGTTCAAAGGAAGCGAATTCGGACAGAGTTCGGACCGAACTCTGTCCAAACTCAGTCCGAACTCGGTTACCTCTGTTTCAGAATTTGAAATGAAACCCAACTCCTTATATATTGGCTACTTTTCATCATAACCTAATCTAACGAAATCAGCAGCCTCCCTTCCATCTTCTTCCTCCTTAGAACCCTAATTTTTCAAACCCTAGCTTTGTGGTTCTCTTTCCTCATGACCACTCATCTCTCCAAATCTTGGATATTGGTGTTTCTCAAGGTTATCCTTCATATTCTCTATATATTTTCAGGTATAATTATCTCCCCTCTCTTCTTTTTTTAAATGGTTCCTAAGTTATTTAAGAAAAGAAAAGTTGCTGGAGAAGCATCATCTTCCAATGTTTAGGAAGATATATCTCACTCCTTGTTCAGTCCATCAATGTCCGATGAGGGTGATTATGATGGATTTCTATTTTTATCTTTTGAACAATCTGTAGAATGGTTTGAAGATTTTGTTACTATAACTGTCTGTCCTAGAAACCATATTAATTTTACCCTATTTCCTGCGTATATGCCTACTTTACGCACTTAGGGATTGGATGAATTAGTTATTTCTAGATTTTCAATCTATATCAATGCTATCATAATGTTTTACTGTAATCTAATCTTTGAAGATAATTCTATTCATTCTCGTATTGGCGGGATAAATATTAAATTTGATGTTGACGACTTGGAAGAAAGACTTTATATTCCAAACGATGATGAACTCCTTGTCGACATCACCAAATTTACGTTTCCTGAAGGAACGACTCTAGACTCGTTTAAGGATTCCCTTTGCACTTCTGTCCCTCGTTTCCAGGGTAATCTTAAAGCCAAACACCTTAACAAATAGTTTTATGACTTACATCGTATTGTTTTCTTTGTGATCATTCCCAAGCAATCCTCCACTGATGATATCACAAACATAGACTGGGTGCTATCTACCATCTCCACTTTGTGATTCAATTTAGCTTTCCAAAGACTATTATTCAGACTATGGTTCAGGTATGTAAGAACAGACAGAATTTGTTGTATGCTATAAAAGTACCTATCATATTTTAACACTTTGACATTCCGTTAGATGACTGTCATTATATAGCAGAGCCCTCCTACCTCTTTACTGCTCGTAGGACTGACCCTACTCTCCCACTTGTTCCACCTATTGATGCTACCTCTGGTGTTGGCCCATCTGCAGCACCTCCTGATGCTACTACCTCAGCTACTCCACCCATTACTCTTAATTATCTCCACACTATGCTCCAGGATCGCTTCCAGCTGGAAGATGATCGTCATAGATTAGAGGATGATCCCTATCGTACCATGGATCACCGTACCACTCTCCAGGCTCAGGCTATATCCAACTATGTTCTGGATATGCGTTACAACTTCTCTCAGTACCCTGGCAGCGGACCAATTCCCATGGTTCGTAACCCATCCATATCAGGCTATCGCATAGATGATCACGACGCTCAGTGATACTTTGATCCTGCTACTGCTTTTTATGATCCCAACCGTTCGGTAGAGACCGGTAATAATGATCAGTAGTAGTGTAGAGATCATTAACTTAGCATTTAGTGTTCATGCGTTTTGAGATATTCGTGTTTTTTTTCTTATGAGATGTTATTACAGTTATGCTACTTTAGTTGGTAATGAGACTTTTATTAAATGCTTTATTTTGATAAACGTTAATAATGATGTCTGTTGCAAGCTAAATTTTAATGCTTTATTAAATGCTTTCTTGATATTATGTTGTATCTACTTCACTTTTCTTTCCCTTGTCTCCAACATTATGGGGGAGACTTATAATTTCGATCAAATGCCAACGGAGGAGACATTGATGATATGCACATAACAATAATTTCAAGCGCATATAACAACCATTACAAGCTATTGTTGAGGGAGAGTCATTGATCATTAATAATCTTAGGTGTCGTATCAGTCGCAGTTTTGTCAATTATCAAAATGGGGGAGATTGTTGGCCCATCTGGTCATGATCAAACCGATTTTAATAATCAATCCAAACTACGAGTCGATACATTACAACTCTGATGGATATGAGAAGAAGACGGTGCATCACTTTGCCATAAGCTACGACTACAGATGATTATGTTCGGGTTTCTTTTATGTTTTGTTATGTAATTTTTTATTTTATTGAGTCTAAGGACTTATGTGAGTCGAAACAAAATTTTGGCATCTAGATTGAACCTGTATCCAAGTCCACTCAAACATAAGCCTACCCAACAAAAAATTTGTTTGGATTCAAGGCTAAACTCAAACTCTAGTCAGAGCAGTCTGAAACAGACCAAACCAAACTCGGCACGAGTTCTGTCCGAACTCGGTCCAAAATTGGGTACTCAAAAACCGATTTCCTTGTCAAACTCATCTCCTAACGACCAGGCTCCCAACGTTCAAAATTTTGAATGTTATGCATCCGAACTCGGCTCGAACTCTGTCTACAAAAATCCTATAAATAGAGAAAAATTTCCCATTTTCCACATCAACTCAATCATTCTTCATCTTCTCTATTCCTATAAGGAGCTTTATCTTTCCTAGATCTCAAGACAACTATATTTCCTTCTAAGTGCCTAAGTGTTGTTCCGATTAGAAGTTGAGTCGAGTTGTACAAGCTTGGTTACAAAGCTATTTTTAATTCATGTATGATGTCGCGAGTTCTTTGGATCAAAGCTCGTATTGTAAGAAGTTGGCATGCTCTTCGGATCAAAGGTGCGTGTGTACCATATTTCATAAATAGTGGATTAACACCGAGCAAGAGTTCTCGAGCATGAACTAGTCCTCCATGAGGGAAACCAAGATAAAAATCTTTGTGTTTGAGTTTGCTATTCTGAACCTTACTTATACACTGCTTATTCTCTTTTAAATATCTGTTATTGCAGTTTATAAGTTAGCATGTAACTTAGAATTCCAAATTGGTGATTATTTTCTGTTGCACATGCATTTACTCTATTCACCCCCTCTAGAGTTTCTACATGATCCTACAGTGATATTGTGCGAGCCTGGAGTTGCGCTCGCACAAGGCAATGACGTCAAACGTTATGGTTATCATGGAAACGACCATGTTCATGAAAGAAAAGTATTATTACAACAAGAACACATCAGAGTATACGAAGCGAAGCTCTCAAAGGGTCCAAATGAAGATGCTACGAAGGCTTACAACACTTTTGCTCTCTCTTGACCACAAAGGTTCTCGTCGTTTCATACATCATGTCTTGTATATCCAAGCTAAGCCATCACACCTTAGTACCTAGAAAGAATGCCCACAAACGTGGGTCAGTACACAGCTCTACTGGTGAGCGGGATAACCCACTCGCCTAAACCAACACTAAGTAATCATGTGAAGAATACAATTATTATAAGGTGATATTGTTAGTTTAACCTAGATTGATTTTATGGCAAGACATATATTAGAATCAGTCAAGCAGGTTTCGCATGTAAGCATTGAAAGCAGTAAACACACTAACATGTTAAATTCTATCACAAAGGTAATTAAGCATGCACAGGTTATACTCAAATCGCGTAAGCCTATAAGTGTGTTACAACACAACGCGCCTAGTGAAACCAACGATATACACCAACTCAAGTCCTACAAATCCAACACAATCAACCGTGTACGAAGCAAACTATGCCATCCACGCCAACACCAACAAACCAAGATACTCTCCAAACTGATGCACTAATCTATATGAAAGTGGTCACTGGTGGCACGTATGCCAACAATAGCGGACGATACACTACATCTATGGTACTCCCTTTCAACCTATTGGTTGCAACGCCTCAACTGAAGGTCCCGCAATGCCTTATATACCTGGTATACGATGTCTCATCCCTTCGAGGGTTGTAACATCTCAGTGGATGCCTCGATACCCAATATTCCTTCCCAGGTCAAGCGGTCCCGGTACCCCGGTGCCTATCTCCCCCAAGGAACCAAAGCCCATGCACAGGCTATCAATGTCTATGACCATGCAACGAGCTAACTACGTGTTCCACACAATACCTCATTCTCAAAATATCTCTCTCTTTCCATGTTTCGCTTGGCGACCCGAGGCCCCAACACTCAAGACACAATGCCACATCATTACGGGTTTTGTGGCGCCATGCCCACTGATAAGTTCCAAGTCTCGTGTTTCAATAGCACCACACCCTTTCGACAGTTACCTGATTTCGAACCATAACTGCGATAGTTGCCCGGTTTTGAACCACAACTGCACGCTTCGCTTGACGAAGCGTAACTACTTGATACTTGTTCGCAACACACGCTCCCCGCCTCTGAGACAGTTATTCCATGTTCCATCCTAAGTGTTCGACACAAACTCCAACTCAGCCTATCTATCCGAACCACGTACACTAAATAACGCCTTCATCACTTTGTTTCCATATTACAGACTAAGTACTCAATATGCAAGATGTTATCCATTTTATTAGGTATAAAGGAGTAGAGTAGAAGGGACAGAGCCCACTCACATAGACTGAATTCGCTTAGCACTCTACATTGTCGATACGGCCGATTCCTTAAATTCGTGGTCCAATGCGAAACACGATCTACTCAATTGGTATGACCATACAAGTAGCTCGTGCTCTCTAAATCATTTGATCCGATCGGACTAAGGAAGACGACATTATCGCTCCAATCTTGCTATCTCTACACTGCTCTGAACGAACACACTGATTCAATTGTCGTCCATGCCTCAGCCCGTGCGAGGCGCTACTCTGATTGCTCTGAACTCCGCACACCACCTGTACACGAAAATCAACTTGCTCAGTACTTCTTCCATTCCAAATCTCAGCATAATGTACCGTACGGATGCGGGACATTACAGTTTTGATCTGTACTTTCTCTAAAAAAGAAGGGGCAATGGATCTATAAAGGCTGCTAAACCTTGTTCTAGTAGTGATCTTTTGATTTTTTTTTTGTGGGGGGACTTTCATGTTCATTGTTGTGTATTGCATCTCTTGATTTTATCTCCACTTTCTTTAGAAAAGAAGGCCATTGGATTTAAAAAATGCTGCTAAACCTTGATACAACTCTTATAGTAATTTTTCTGTTTCAATTTTTCATTTCATTCATGTGTATCATGTCTCTTGTTTGTATCTCTACTTTCTCTAGAAAAGAAGGCCGATGGATCTAGAAAAAGCTACTAAACCTTGTTCCAATTGGTGATCTAACCCTCATAGTAAAACTTTTTTGTGTGGATTTTTCAATTTAGTCTTGTGTATTATTCACTTATTTTTTACCTTTACTTTCTCTAGAAAAGGAGGCCAATTGATCTTGAAAAAGCTAGTAAACCTTGTTCTTGTTGTGATCCAACTATCATAATAATTTTTTATGTTTGGATTTTCTTTTTTCACTTCACTCGTGTATTACTTCTCTTGTTTTGATCTTTACTTTCTTTACAAAAAAAAAAATTGTCAATGGATCTGGAAAACGCTGGTAAACTTTGTTCTAGTGGTGATCTAACTCTCATAGTATTTTTTTTTTTTTTTTTCCAATTCATTCTAGTGTATTACGTCTCTTGTTTTTATATTTACTTTATCTAGAAAAGAAGGCCAATGGATCTAGAAAGGCTGTTAAACCTCGTTCTAGTAGTGATCTATCTCTTATAATAATTTTTTCTGTTGAGGGAATTTTATGTTTATTCTTGTGTATTACATCTATTGATTTTATCTTTACTTTCTTCAGAAATTTTTGTACAGAAAATTATATTATTATTAAATTAATTGTAGAGAAATAAGTTTGTAGAAATTATGGAGAGAGAACAAAAATGTATTTATTAAGGACATTTTGGTTCTTCTTACATTTTTAATTCCTAACCAAAACGAAAACGTCTTTGGTATGGACGTTTTAAAATTTATATATTTAAAAAAAAATTCACTTTTGGGTTCGAAAAAAGAAAACAAAATAATATTCCGAATGTAAAAAACGTACCTAGGGGGCATTTTAAACTTTTTTTTTTTTGGGGGTCAGTAAAGAAAAAAATTAATAATCCTAATGTGAATATTTTAGGAAGATTGCGCGCACATGGTAAGGAAGGTTTGAGATATTTTTATTTTTGTAATATGGTCCTCTATAATCCATTATTTACAATAAGGTCCATATAGTGTGCATTTTTAACTTTAAACTTGATTAAAGGATCTTATTGCAAATAATGAATTATAATGACCATACTGTAAAATATAAAAAAAATTCTCAAACGTCTCTATCATATGCGTTTTCAACTTTATAAAAAAAATATTATTTTTAAGCATAATATTCATGGAAAAAAGATAATGCTTGCAAAAATTGAAAACACCTTTAGCAAGGATGTTTTCCTTTAAAATTATTTATTATTATTATTATTATTATTATTATTATTTGTATTAATGAGCAGATAAAAATTATAAAAAAAAGGAGGTAGGAGTGTTTTCGATTGTTTATTAATTTTTTAAATAGAGAGAACAATTTGTTCTCTTCTAATAATTTTTTCAAACTTATTTCTCTATAAGTAATTTAATTAAAATATAATTATCTGTAAAAAAAAAATCCTAGTTTCTTTGGAAAAGAAGGGCAATGGATCTAGAAAAAAGCTAAAAAAAAAAAATCATATAAAAAAAAACGCTTGTAGTAATTTTTTTTTTCGGTTTTTTTATTCAAGGTTGTGTATTAAGTCTCTTGTTTTTATCTCTACTTTCTCTAGAAAAGAAGGCCGATGGATCTAGACAAAGCTACTAAACTTGTTCCAGTTGGTGATCTAACTCTCATAGTAAAAAAAAATACCTGTGGGGATTTTTCAATTTAGTCTCGTGTATTATTCACTTGTTCTTATCTTTAGTTTCTCTAAAGCTAATAAACCTTGTTCTAGTTGTGATCCAACTCTCATAGTAATTTTTATGTTTGGATTTTTTATTTCATTCTTGTGTATTATGTCTCTTGTTTTTATCTCTACTTTCTCTAGAAAAGATAGCGACGGATCTAGAAAACCTATTAAACCATGTTCTAGCGGTGATCCAACTCTCGTAACAATTTTTTTTTTCTATTTGTATTTTCCAGTTCATTTTTGTGTATTATGTCTCTTGTTTGTACCTTTACTTTCTCGAGAATCCATTCCAGAACTCACTGTAACTGAGGTTCGGTTACAATGCAATTATGCAAACCACCACTATCAATCCCCAACAGCATATATAGCTTTAGCCGTGAAATATGGAGATCTAGCTCAGTGCATTGAGCCAGAAAAATTCAACTTAACAGGGAAGCGGTTGCTATCCCTGATACCACTTGTTCTGTTCTATCAATTTCATAGTGGCTAGCTAGCTACACGACATGCTAAATTATAGGAAACTAAGCAGTTGCCAATTAATGACCGCTATATCTGATTAGTTAGGTTTACGTAGTTGTATGTATAAATTTTTTTTTAATAATATTATTTAAAAAATTAAATAAAATTTTAAATTGTATTATAATATTTTAAATATATTTTAATAATAATTTGTTATAAATATAGTTTTTTGAATTTTGAATATGTGTTTAATTAGATAATATTATGTAGTTAGTTTAAATATATTTAAATTTTTAATACAATTTATGGAATCGAAGTCAACTGACTTTTGTGGTCAATGAAAATGGGAATAACCTCCCTAGTTAGACAAAAGGTCTCGAGATCAAACTGCGAAAGAGGTGTTAGACAGTGGACCCAAATGGCATACAATGCAGCCAAACCGCGGAAGAAATATAAGACAGTGGACCCAAATGACATACAATGCAGCCAAACCGCAACCAAACCGCGAAAGAGGTGAGACAGTGGACCCAAATGACATACAATACAGCGTGCACAAAATCCCGTACTTATCATCGAACAAAAACGATAATTAATTTTATTTTTTTAATTTATGTTAATAATTGATAATATACATACGGCTTACACAGTCTTTTGAGTTGTTTTTAAAATAGTAGAGAGAGAGAGAGAGAGAGAGAGAGAGAGAGATTTCGCCATCCATGTAAAGGTATGTGACGTAAATTGTAGGCAAACGTCCTCCACCATGGCAGAATACTTCACTGCTCGTTCATTTATCTCAGCCTATACACTAAAATGTTTCCACTGTACTGCTGACAAATCTTGCATTTTGTTAACAGTAGAGTGAGAATCTTATCACCAACCAATCCATGGAGCAAAACACCATATAGACGACTTTTCAATATTCAATCAAACGAAAGCTTCAAAGTGAAGGCGACGGGAAAAGCTGTGATCCACGTATACCACAACAATGCATTCTAAGCCAATACTTGATAGATAAACACAACCTATACTCCATGATACAAGCGCATTTACATGCACGAATACAAGGATGATGCCAGTGATTTTCTTTGAGACAGCATGCAAGATAGAGACTGTTG
The DNA here is from genome assembly GCA_036927795.1 of Iris macrosiphon. Lineage (NCBI taxonomy): Eukaryota > Viridiplantae > Streptophyta > Magnoliopsida > Asparagales > Iridaceae > Iris > Iris macrosiphon. The sequence goes on along the minus strand of JAYESA010000017.1, from coordinate 15,617,665 downwards.
GTATTATAGAACCCTAAGTTGCAGATCAGGATACCCGGCTTTGCGTTTATACTTTTCAAAGAGCTCCTCGAGGGCTGTAACAAACTGCGTATGGGCGTCATTTATCTGAAAAAAGCAAACAAGAACGAGTCGCATTTGATTAGCAAATATTGAACACCAAAAGCTACAACCAAATTTCTATATATTAATAGTGATACAGCATACTTTTAACTGGTTTTTAGGACTCAGGAAGATTGTATATGGGAAACACATACACGCATTTTACACCTCCTTGGTATATGCTTTGAATTCATATTACCTAGTAACCCAGATGTAGCTCCTTTATGTTTATTCAATACTACAAGTGAGCTAGTCCCCTCCTTTCCTTCGGATATTTTGACAAAATTTAGGATATATCTAAGGCCTTTGATGAAAATCATTCAAGTACAAATAACTGAAACATGTACAGCATTACATGACAATATCATGACCATTGAGAAGACTTTAAACTTCAACACAGTTTTCCCAAAAATCCTCCACGTGAAGGAATCCAAAAAGAAGATGCAGGGAATCCATACCTCATCTGCAGTAGGCTGAGGATTTTTCTTCAGCTCAATAGGTTTCCCCACAACAACATGCATGGGTTGTCGAAATGGTATGGGCGACCTACATATGAAGATTCGAGAAATTCTTCGTTAAAGAATCAAGCAACTGGGTAAGAAAGACTATTGAACCATTAGCAATCAGTTGAATAAGAAAGATTATTCATTTACCCTAATCTACCCCAGAATACGACAGGAGTGAACTTGATCGCTCTGGCAATACGCATAATTAGTTTCCCGTTGGGCCTCCACCACTTGTACACATAACTCTGTGGAGAAGTATAACTGAGTTAGAAAAACTAGAATATTAACGATCTCGTTGGGTTTGAGACAGAGAACAGGTTCATCGACTTGTGATTTCTTGATAGGCAAATCAATTCTGACCTTGCCTCTTTTTGTACTTCTTTTGCTTAGAGGATTTACTTGTATCTTGGCTTGTGCAAGAAGTATTCATACCTGGCCAAAGCAGAATACAGGAACAATAGGTCGACCCATCTCAATAGCTATCCGCACAAATCCCTTTCTTGATTTGAGGAAAGCAACCTAATGATCAAACAAACCTTATCACTAAACCCATGAAGTAATTGCATCAAAGACAATTCAAAAAGGAACAGATACAGACGGCCATGTTTAATATATGTAGACAGCATAAAAGTAATGAATATAGTTTTAAACACAATCTGATTGTTCTGGTACAGATAATATATTTGAGTGGCGTCATGAAATTGCATTTTTACATCCTTCTATAATCCTAAAACATGCTACTCCACATCATAGAGAGGATAGGCATGTGTGGGCCCCTCAACCCTTCTTGATTCTTTACCAATCATACTTTTTTTTTCAGTCGGGGTGGGGTGGGGTGGGTGGGGGGGTGTGTGTTTGGGAAGAATATGTCTTTTAGCATGCAATAGACATGTTAAGATGTCAAAACCGAGTATGGTTGGCTTAGGGATGGGGTTCGATGCTAATACCTCGAGGGGAAAATTTAAGAGAAAGTGTAGGAATCACATCAAAGGCAACTCAGGGAGAAGGCATAACACTGATCAATGGAATAGTAATGTCAAGGACGATCTGGAAGACCGAACCCTACAAATGATGAAGCAAAATTGTCCAAATGGAGGATTTTGATGGGGGACACCGCCACAAAAACACTGTATAGATAACTAATGCCAACAAAACAACACCACAAGAACAAACACTGTATAGATAACTAATGCCAACAAAACAACACTATGGCAAGGTTCAAAGTATCGGTTTCCGACCATTCCTATGAGTATCGGGATCGACTGTATCGGTAGTATCGACGGTTTTAGATTCGGATTTTTTGGTATCGGAAAACAAATAACTATTAGTAAATTATTAATATTTTAGAAAATATATTTTATACATTTATGCATAATTTTAAGTATTTTCAGTGTTTTTGAAATTGAATGAAATAGTAGTCACCCTTGTCGATTAATTTACATGTGAAAGATAAGTTTTTCTTTTTTATATTCTTTTACAACCTTACTATGCTTTTACACCCTACTAATTGATCTTTTACATTCAATTTTCTTTGTTGAATTGACCGAAAAAGAGACCTCTAATGTCGGTATTGGTCAGTATCGGTCGGTATCGGATCGGGACATTGGTATCGACCGATACTGCAAACTATGCACTATGGTTGCCTAAATCGACGAGCACGTCCGAGTCCACGGACAATCACGAATCCAAGGGAGTCTTTGTTGGCCCAATGTTTAAGTTGAGTTTTTGAATATGGCTAATCGATTAAGTTTAGCATTATAATAATCGATCAATCACTATAGTATCTTCAACTTAAACTCAGCATTGTCCAGATATGCATTAATGTTTTAATATTTGCTTCTGTATATTGTTTTGTCCGTCTAACATGCATCTGTAGAAAGCAATAAGCAAGATAAGCATGGACATATGCTATGAAGAAATGATGATGAGCCAAAGACGGCGTTATACCAGAAGACGTCTCTGAACCGCCTACGACTTATTCGGAGCCTCGCACCCGGGGGTTCCGCTGTCCGGTCAGTGGACGAGAGTCGAGTGGACAGACTTATTCGGAGCCTCGCACCCGGGGTTCCGTTGCCCGGTCAGCGGATGGGAGTCGAGTGGGCAGAGCCCCCTGTGGGGGTTCGAGAGCGAAGCCCCCGAAAGGTATTCAAATTCCCAGATCTGTGTATCTTTGGACAACTGTCATCAAGGAAAAATGCGTCTTCAAGTCAGCGGACGTTTCAGAAGAATGGTGTCATCAGAGTGCTCCTGATTTATATGTAATCTTTCACTTTATTTGAGTCTAAGACTTATGTACATCGAGTCGCACTGGCATATCCCAAGTCCACTGAAATAAACCATTAAACCTATCCACCAAATCAGCCCACATTCAAACCCAAACCTTACTAGAATAAGCAACCGAACTCGGGCCGAATACGTGCCAAACTCTGTGCCGAACTCGGTCACCTATTTAGTATGAAATCATCCAGTTATTAAAACCCTGATTTCTTGGCCCAATGTTTGAAATTTGAATTAAACTCTACTCGAACTCTAGCCGAATTCGGTTTGACAATACCCTATAAATAGGATTGATTTCCACATCCAAAAGACATCTCACAACATTCCTACTACTCATCTTTCAAACCTTTACTGAGAAAACCATTGAACCTAAACTTTTCCATCTCCAAGATCAACTCCTCAGCTTTCTAAGTGCCAAGTGCGATCTCGGTTAGAAGTTGTTCGAGTTGTAATAACTTGGTTCATCAAGCCTCTTCTTCTGTGTGAAGTCTGCGTACCCTTCGTATCAAACGCACGTATGTGAAGTCTCTCGAGCCTTCGAATCAAAGCTCGTGGTTGTAAGGAAGTTGCATGCCTTCGAATCAAAGCTTATGATTCACTATTGGTGATTATAATGGATAAAACTCCGAACAAGAATTCTCGGGACTGGACTAGTCCTCTCAGAGGAAAACTAGTATACATCGCGGTGTTTGCGTTTGCTCTCTTACTCTTACTGCTTTATATTATTGTCTTGCATATTACACCGTTAGTTGTTAGCTACCTTCACTCTACTTATTTTTAATTGTTACATTATTCCGCTGCACTCTATTCACCCCCCCCCCCCTCCCCTAGAGTTGGCTTAAGGTAAATGATGCAAAATGCGGTCTAGTCGGCCGACTAGTCGGCTCCTAGTCGCTAGTCGGCCATGGCCGCCTAGGATTTGCAGAAATCGGCCAAAAAAATCAAAAAAAAATCAAAACGGCAAAAAAATCGATAAATCGGACACCTAGTCGGCCTAATCAGCCATATAAGCAACCAAAAACTTGATGAAGCAAGAGAAAGAGAAAATATAAACTTACCGGATGGAAAAAAGTGTTGTCATGGCTAAATCAGAGGGAGAAGAAAAAAATAAGGTTTATGAATATTGAAAACGAAGAAGAATGAGGAAGAGGATAGATAGAGATGGTACTTTTTCTTTCCTGTTGCAATGGTATTCATGGCTGAAGCGACGAATGATGGAAACAGGAAACCCATTTTACTTGCTCTTGTTTGCTTGGTCACGTGGAACACATCTGCTCTTTGTTTTGTTTTTTTGTTGACAGCTATTTTTGTTCAATACTTAATATTTACTCTTGATAAAGATGGTCTTCTATTGACAGCTGTTTTTGTTGACAGCTGCACACATATTGCCAAGCAGTGGAAGCAGTACTACGCAGTACTACACATAAGAAAGCCAGGAAAAATATAGCCTGCTATATATATATATATATATATATATATATATATATATATGGGCGGTATATTGCATCAAATTATTACAACAATTATTACACCAAACAATCTCAACCACACATTCATTTCAATCTTGTGGTTATAAATCATCCCATAAAGTAGTGCCACGTCAGCATCATTCCCGACCACACATTTTAAAATTGTGCAATAATTGTTCCAACAATAGTAGTCATTAAAGTATTAAGTAATATTAAGTACTCTAAAATTAGATGTTCCAACAATACTAGTGCAGTTTACTATATATATATATATATATATATATATATATATATATATATATATATATATATATATATATTTGTGTGTGTGTGTGAGAGAGAGATATTGCACCAATGATTATTGCAATAATTATTGCACCATTCATTCTCAACCACACATTTTTCACACACACACACACACATATATATATATAATCCAAACGATTAATCCGACTAGTCCCCGATTAATCCGATTAATTCCTGGTCTCCGCGAACCGACTAACAGCCGACTAACGATTTTTACAACCTTGTTACGGTCCTACAGTCTTGGAGTCCACCAAAGAAACTCTTTTTAGAGGAAAATTTTATCATTTCATTCATGCCTTCAATTAACTTTTTTAGAGGCTATATATAGTCTTACAAAAGATCCAATCTACTCTAGCTCAGGATAAGAAAATATCTCAATAAAGGTAATCACTTCATCAATTCCAAACTACTTATTTAATCCTAACTAATGATAAAAATAATTATCTTAACAAAGATCATGACTTCATCTACCTACCCAAAAATCCTAAGGATCAAACCAAATCATAACTGACCAAGATGTCTTACATCATATTCCCCAGCTTGAATAGAACTCCTCTAGTTTTTCTTGGAAAGAAGCATCATTCTCATTTGCACAGGCAAGCACTTGAAACTAGCAGGAGCATTCCTCTTTTTGTTGTATACTATTCTCCCCGTCCACATGAACAAATACTTCGGAGTAGACATGGGCGTTCAAGCTTCGTTGCCTACTCCTGGGTTCTACCAACGCGCTAAACATCATCTGGATCTCAATCTTGCATCTTCTTGCAACATACCCAAAAGACTTATGGAGATAGGAACATCATAGTCATCAAAAATGCTTCATCCTTAAGTTATATGGCTTATGGCCACAAAGGATCAAATTCAGCATATGTGCACACCTCGAAAATGTTGCAAGGTGACTCCAGGCTTCCTTTCGTGTCAACCAAATGTCCCTCCTCGCTTATCTTCAACTCACTCAGTCATCTATATCCACAACTAGTATCGGTACTCTCCACTATAGAAGCTTCGGGTAGGTCTGACTCTATTAATGGCAAGAAGGAGACATCCTCTCTCATCGTGCCCGTCCTCCGAGTGGATAAGAGTTGTGACACAGATTGTGGCATCACTATTGGTGGTCGTGGTCCTCCTTGGTTGAAAACCCCTAGCAACCGCATACTTGGTCAAGTTGTCTTCCAATGGCATCGACCAAAGCACACACCCTGGGCGTCACTGATCATAGTGTCCTGGGTGTTTAGCTTCTGCCATAGGGGGTCGGACTAGCGTCGGTGACGGAGACTAGTGAAAGCACCCTAGAGGGAGGTGAATAAGGTTTTACTAAAAATCAAGCACAAATATGATTGCTAATATGCAACTTAAAATAAATGCTATAAATAAGAGATAAGAATACCAACACTCGATGTATCATAATATCCTCCATGAAACACTCCAGTTCCGGAACATTCTCCGGCTTTAATCCACTATTATAGCAAATAGTTACAACACGAGCTTTGACACAAGCTTTGATACAAATGCTTGCGGACTTCAACCTCTTATAATAAAGGATTTTGATCTTCTCACGACACTTTGAAGATCGAACTTTACAACTCAATACACTTTTATCTCAACATGATTTGCAAATTATAGCTATTTTATGTAGAGAGGTTTATCATTTAAATGATAGAAAGTAAAGGCTCCAAGAAGTAGAAGAAATGGAAAACAAAAGAATGTACTTGGATTTAAATAGCAAGTGAAAATAACCAAAACTTTGTTGTGCAAGCGGTATACCGTCGATACACCATCAGTATACATTTTGCATAGTAGCGATCATAAACAACTACTTTTCTAGTCGTTGGAATATATTTAATCCGCCAACTTTGGCCAAACGGTATACCATCAGTATACTGCGGTATATAACTGATATGCCGTTTTACACAGGTAGAGTTGTTGTGACAATAAGCGGTATATCGCCGGTATATTGTGGTATATCGCCGGTATACCGGTCTGACCCAGATTCAAACTTTCGATTTTTGGGCCGGTTTTTTGTTTTAGCTATTATTTGTCCTTATCTATTGAGTTACAAATAAACCTAAGGACTCAAAAGTAAAAAAAAATTACATAGAGCGCGATGTCTTGATAGCTTGACTTTTTTCTTTGTATGATGATGGCTTTTTCTTTGACGACAATTGTCAAAAGCTAAGAAGATTAGGAAATCTGACCAGTCAGTGAAACCTCGAGTACGTGACCTCGGAGATGTCATGGACGGTTCAGAAAAATCTTGTAGTCAAGCATTGTCTTTGTTCCATCATGATTTTCTATTGCATATGTCCATGATTGATCTTGCTTATTGATTTTCTGTAAATACATGTTAGACGAACAAAGCAATACACATAGTAGCAAGTATGATATCATTAGTGTATATTAGGAATATGCTAACTTGCAAAGTTTAAGTATAAATACTATAGTGATTACATGATCATTAGTGATATTATAATACTAAACTTAATCGATTAATCACAATAAAAAAATATAATTAAAACATTGGACTAACAACTAGCACCGGTGACATTGTCGCCCTATAGAACGTGATCTTTGATGTCTTGATGATAACATGACGATGACACGACAAGTGAATATTGTTGTTATTGTTGGAACGCACTATCAAAGAGGAGAGAACTTGTCTGAGCTGGTTATACGCTACTTCGTAGTGATTGGACAATGGCAACATCGTCGCCTTAATTCAGCGGTGGGAGGACGATAAGAAAAACGGTAGTGACTGGTACCCGGACAGCTGGAGGCCTTTTGACAAATAGAACAACTAGTTGTTGGGTGCCAGGGTGCCTGCATGAAGGGAGAGGATATGAATCCAAAGATATAACTGAAATTAGGCTTCAAATTCAAAGTTGAATTAAGGCTTTCTTAAAGCAGTGGCCGCATGAAAATGGTGGATAATCGTGTCCAAATTTTCAATCTAGATTTTTCAAGTCCGATACAGAATTCGACGACAAAAGCATATTTGGATTTGTTTATTTCTAATGTGGAGCATAAGATGATGAAGGGACTTTGATGAGTTGCCAATTTATAGAGTTTGCATTATCTATGATAATGGTGGCGATGATAGGAACTCGGTGTCGGGGATGTAGAATAACTCTTTTTTGAGGAAAAGTTTATTCTTTCATTCATGCCTTCAATAACTTTACTAGCGGCTATATATTGCTCAGTGTTCTCAAAATCGGATATAGGCGGCGCCTAAGCGCTGGACGGCCAGTCAACGCCCAAGTATCCGCCGGAATCGACCTCTAGGCGACAATACGTACAAGGCGGCTTTAGACGCCTGCCTAGGCAGCTCCAGGCAAATAGGCGGCCACCTAGGCGCAAGCTCGCAAGGAAATGGGGCGGCTGCCTAGGTCATTTTTTAAAAAAAATTAAGTTAGCCAGACCCGAAATCCGACAACCCGCAAACAAAAAATTCAACATAAGAGAAGAAGAATATGGAGGAGGAGGAAAAAGCTGCCCGGGAGTCATCCAGCAGAAGAGAAGAAGAAGAAGCGGCATTAATAGCAGGCCAGCAACAGCAACAACAGCAACGGTAAAATTCTTCATCTTCTTCTTTTCTTTTTCTTCGGTCTTCTTATTCTTCTTCTTTTCTTTTTTGGAAAAATGAGCCTTCTTTTCTTTTGTTTTTTTTTCCTCCTGAGTCTTCTGTCTTTTGGAAGACTATGCCTAGAAGACAACTTTTAATATTTGCTTCTATGATCTTTTTCTTCTGTTTTTATTGGAACACCGGACCTGGAATTAAGTATATAAAAACAACATTTCTTCTACTGTTAGTTAAGCAAATAAGAACTCATGAGAAAATCAAAAAAAGCAAAAAAAAAATTAAAAATTTTGCCGAACGCCTAGAATTAGGCGGCAGCCTAGGTGTGCGGTGAATAGCCACCCGCCTAAAGCCTAGCGCCTTTTACAACCTTGATATAACCTTACAAAAATCAAACCTAATTCTATCCTAGGATAAAAAAAAAAACACAATCCTGAACTCATGATAAAAATATTATCTAAACAAAGATAATCACTACCTAACCAAAATATCCGAAGGATCAAACCTGATCCTAACTGCCAAGATGTCCTACATCAAATAGGGGTAAAATTGAGCACAGACATCTTAATTATTTTGTATATTCTAGAAATTTGTTTCAATGGGAAATCGCAAGAAGATCTTGATATATTTCCTCCTATCTGTTGATCAAATGAATCACTTGAAAGTTTTAACTCATTCCTCAGTTAACATGACAGGAGACTTGGAAATTGCTGCAGACATTGTGCACTTATATCATTCATCAGACTTCTAATCAACAAGGCACAAGATAATGAAAGCCGCATAAAGAACCCAAAGAGTGCAAAAAAAGTTGAAAAATAGCAGAAACAATTGTTGTGAGCCATGAATAAAGATATCAAATTCCACATTCCAGCTCAGACGGGGGTCTACATATTTAAAATTCATGACATGGACCTTTGATATTGCTCACATAATAAGTCTAAGACAATACTCATCATCCATACCCAATTATTTGGAGTTAAAGAATATCTTTGCTACTTTGTTAGTAATTCAATAACATCCGATTTCAGTAAATTCATTCTCCTCTTCCAGTTTGCATTGAACATATTTATCAGAAACATTCATGTAGCAGTTCCAATATAATACTTCCTCATCTACTACTTGTATGTGGAACTCCTATATCGTACACACTTATTCGAATGCACTCATTCTTTGTTGTCCTGGTTATACCTCCTAATTAGACTTTATGGACAATACAACATGGAGCAAACTGTCGTCAGCTGAATTTACTTGAGCATGCACATTCAATAAAACCAAGAAAAATGTTGACATATCCACCCAGCATCTATTAAGAACAAGAATAGGTTGGTCATCACAAATTTTGATGTGGGAAAATGAATCCACTTTTCCATTCAGCCCTATGAAGGGTCTGCTTTGTTGGGTTTTGGGGGGAGAAAAAGCTTTTGACACAAGGATAGAAGACCAACTCAACTATCATTTACAAAGAAAAGTATTGAACTCAAACTTATTATAAAAAGAAACTACTATAACAAAAAGCAACAACCAGCTCTCCCTCTCTTTTAACTCTTTCTCTAGCCTTGGCTTTGTTTCATGAAAAATTACTTATATTTCCATTTAGAAGTAACCCAAACCACATTTGACTCTGATACATGAGCTAGAAAATCCTCTGGAAGATCTCGTAATGATGCAAAAACAAGAGAATCCAAAAGAATATCTCAAAATCATTTCTATTTTTGGTAATATTATTTATTTAGTATTTAGATAATTAGTTTCTTGGTCCTTAAGATTTACCTCTATTGGAAAGTCGTCCATTAATAGTTTCCTAACAATTTATGGTTTCTTGGTCGTTAAGAATATTTTACTCGCAGTGTCCTCTCTACCCTATAAACAAGGACCCATGTGACTTTCTTGTAATGAATCCATTGAAAAAATAAGTTATACTAAAGAAATTGCTTTGTGGGAACTAAAGTTATTTCTTTGTTGTGTCATTGGTTTGACCGTCCAAGGTGGTGCTTTGGCCCATCAATATTCGTAGTGAGGTTCTCAACCTCGCCGCAATCGGATCAACGACATATTACGTCGTCTCTAGTGAGGTCCTAGACCTCCTAAGATAGGATTGTTGATACCTCCAATGAAATATTCGTAGTGAGGTTCTCAACCTCGCCACAATCGGATCAACGACACATTACGTCATCTGTAGTGAGATCCTAGACCTCCTAGGATAGGATTGTTGATACCTCCAATGACTCCCTAAGTCAGTAGGTATCTTAGTTCAGTTCACTAACTAGTTATCCTCCGCCTTCGTTACAACATCATCATTCATTATCTTTTGCCCTGCTCAACATAATCGCCTATATATATATATATATATATATATGGACAAACGGGATATGAGTCATAGGCTCATATTCCTACATGAGCCATGTATACGTGGACCAATAGGAATAGATTTCTACATCTCATGTGCACCCATGTACACTAGTACACTACATTCCTATTGGTCCACATGTGCATTGGCTCATTTAGGAATATGAGCATATGGCTCATATCCCTTTTTTTCCCATATATATATATATATATATATATATATATATATATATATATATAAACTAGCGGTTATGGCGAGTAGATGATTATGATGGCGGCGATCAAGTGACACGTACAATTTAACATCTAAAAAAACACGCAATTTCAGCCGTACATCATTTGAAATGAATGGTTCAGATTTGATAGAGTAATTTGTATTAATTAGCATGCATGTCAAATTAAATAGGTGTATGCATGCATGTCAAATCAAATTTGTATATATATATATATATATATATATATATTGGTTCAGATTTGACTAGACGAATTTGTTACTTGGCTTTGTAGTTGAACGGGTGTTTGAGCTTAAAGATATCCATGGCCTGAGTTTTTGGGTGTCTAGACAAAAATTAAAATGGTGTCCCTCCGCCCTCGTTAAAAATAATTAAACAAAAACTGAAAATTTATAAAAAGAACAACACTACTAGGCCTTCAACTTATATCCCTTTATATAAGAGGTGTAAGTGAAAACCAATTTTGCTAAGTTAGTCATTCTATCAAATTGTGAGAGCATTAATATTTAAAATACTAACAAACATTATATATATATATATATATATAAACCTTTTTTTTGTGCCCCTCAAAATTTTGGGCACTAGACGATTGTCCAACCTGTCCTAGGTCAAGGTCGACCCTGACAATGATAGAAGAGTTAGAAGACTGCACTAGAGAGTTTTAACAACTCATGACATGTGAATTCAAAGAAGAAACCTAAAGGCAAAAAAACTTACATTATCTTAGTAGACTCAAGCCATGTGTCCCTTGAAGAAAAAGAGTCAAACAACTAGAAAGAGTCAATTCGAGGTTAGATATGGCCGCCATCCTTTGAGAACCCCCCCCCCCCCCTCTCCCCTGGGGATCTAACACCTTTGCAAACATAGCGCTGATTTTGCATAAAGAACTAAGGAGATAAAGAAGTTACACCAAGAAGTTCGAGAGAAGATTGTGAAGCATAATGAAAGGTAGCGACACCAATAAGTTAACAAGCATCGGAAGTCTGCAATCTTCAAGAAGGTACATTGTTTATATCCACCTAGGAATAAGCATTTTCCAAGTCAACATGGTTCTCCTTGGGCAGATGGTCCTTTCGAAGTAGTACAACGGGTTAATGATAAATAACTACAAAATCAAGCTTTCAAGAGAAATTGGCATGTTAAGCACTTTCAACGTTTGTTGACTCGTCTCCTTATCACGAGGAACAAGAAGATCAAGGGACTAAGACTCAAGGGCAAATATTTCTTGATCCTTAAGATTTGTCTCTATAGGAAGGTTGTTAATTGATTGTTTCCTAACAATTGATGGTTCCTTGGTCCTTAAGGTTTTTTGTTTTTAGTGTCCTTGTGCCTCTATAAAGAAGGCCCTTTGGTCTTCTCTTGTAATGAGTCCATTGAAAATTTAAGTTATGATAAAACAATTGTTATTTGGGAACAGAAGTAGTTCCTTTGTTATATCCTTGGTTTTGTCGTCCAAGGTGGTGCTTCGGCATATCAATATCCGTAGTAGGGTTTCTCAATCTCACCACAATCGGATAAATGACATGGCTTGGGGTCCTAGACCTTCCCACAATCGGGTTGTTGATTACTCCGACTACTCCCTACATCAGACTCTTTATCCAATCTTTTAATACGAATAGAAAAATAATAAGTTATACACTAAGATTATTTAAATCTTTATAAGGTAATTGCTTCATATATTTTTTTATTTCCCTTAAACCAATTCTTCAATGAAACATATTTCGAGCAATTTTTGAAGCTTCATAAACATCTCTTGCTTCCATGTCTTTGTAAGTATACCGGTAGCTTGATCATCACTCTTGCAATACACTAACCAGGCTTTGGTTGGTCTCTATCTTCTCCCCATCTTGATTACATGCAGTATCTTTATTATCTCGTACTTAGACTAAAAGGTGTAAAAAAATCACTAGTGTTTCATTAATGGTAATTAATGAAACAAAGATCCAAGTACAAGAAGATACTCTTGAGGAAATAGAGGAAAAAATACAAGATATAAACTCTCAAAAAGTCTGAACGAACAGTCAGCTAGTCAAAGCTTATCATAGCTAGAATCCAACACCTTTATGTGATACATCTTGATCTTTCTCCAATCTTCTGAAGGATGATCCGACTCTAAAAGATCCAAATGAAAAGGTGGCAATGTCGAATATATAATGGACTAGGTCTTCTCAACATCGCAATCCGAGTTACATATGATAGCTTGTTCCTTAGCAATTCAGCACATGGCTTCCCAGTAGTGACTCGGCCCGTTGTCTAATGAAGAAATGGTCCCCGATAGTGACTTTTTCCTTCGTACTTGACTACTCAGCTTTCTCCTAGTGACTTGGCCCCTTGGTGAATGAACAGTTGGGTTCCAGATAGTGACTTGTCACCTCGTATCTGTGACTCGGCCTATTGCCGAATAAGCACTTGGCTTCCCCCTAGTAGACTCCTCGCAAAACGAGCACTTGGATTCCGAATAATGTCGTATGCCCTCGTAATTGAGCACTCAACTTTAGTAGTGATTTGGCCCCTTGGTGAATAAGCACTTAGATTACTGATTTGAATTGTCCCTTCGTAATTGAAGACTCGACTTATCCTAGTGATTCGGACCTCGGCAAATGAGCACTTATGTTCCTAGTAGTTCCGGTAGTGACTCGACCCCTCGTAATTGAGCACTCGCTTCCCCTAGTGATTCGGCTCCTCGTTTTGAAAAAGTTGGATTTTTGATAGTAACTTGTCCCTTTGCAATTGAGTACTACTCCAAGTTACTGACCCCTTGCCGAATAAAAACTTTACTTCCGATTAGTAGCTTATCCCTCCCAAAAAAGCACACCGCTTCCCGTAAGTGATCTAGCACCTCACGGACATTTAGTGATTCTTCGATTACAAATGAATAATCGATTGTTTGATAGTCGGGCTCTCGCCAATCAAGCACATTACTTTTCTTTACCATAGTTTTGGCACTCTACAATTTTGGATATCCTAAAACAAATCGCTATGCTACAAAATCGACAACAAAAGAAGTAGCAAAAGAATACCCACACTGCTCTCATGTTGCCTCAATGCATGCATACAAGCACAAAAATAACCCAGCATCCAATTAGTATTCCCCTCCCAAGCCAATCCATGTCATTGTCGTTAAGCACAAGGCGCACAACGTTTGTTTCTACAGGGGTGGTTGCTGAATTGTTGTTCAGTGAGGTCACAAGGGTGTTGAGATCACTTATTTCGTTATGCCAACGTCTTTCTAGGAATGCTGGACTATGCACATCGGTTCCAAAACACTGTTGGATATGCATTAAGCACCCTCGTCATCCGCTTCCGCTGGTTGTCAGTTCCACATCTTTGATTGTCCCTTCCATTGCTGACTTGGCCATCAATGGTGGTTCCGACCTCAAGATGACAAGGAGTTCGTGTTGTTGCTTCAAGATGACAAGGTGTTCGTATGGTTGCTTCTAGTAGGAGATGGAGAAGAAGTTGGTTTCTTTCCAGACAATACTATTCTGATGGGTTACGAGGTGGAAGGGAGGCAACTATAAAGTATCGTCCTCCTCCGGTGTTGATGTTGGTTCTTGGCCGAGGAAGAAGTCTTCAAGGAGAGGAATTGAGAGATTCAAAAAGATAAGTGGAGGAAAAGAAAGAGATCGCTCTAATCTGGAGGAGGAGAAGAAAGAGATCGCTCTAATATGATGGTCTATGGCTTCGCTTCCTGATCGGATCACTGGATGTCGTCGGTCAACTGTAGTTAAGAGGGGAAGGGTCGTTTAAATTTTGAAATAAGGTGGTTTAATAATCATATGTTGTATCATATGAGTATGCAACAATATACCTCCATCTCCCCCAATACTAAAAGCAAAGTAATTATATAATGTGGACATCATAAGTTCAACTTCAAGCATCCCCTCTCAAACTTGATTTACCTTTCCAATTTCTTCCAACCAAATTTGGGATTTTCAACAACCACGCCAACTCTAATTATCTTGGAAACTCTTTTCCATCATGATTCTCCAATGTTAGGCTGTTTGGTTGTCCATAAATGAAATTAGCATACAACATTTGTCGCATATAGCATTCTTTGTTGCAAATGGTGTCAAACAAATTGTTAAATTTTGTTATGAGATTTACAAATCATTTGTTTGGAATTACAAAAAAAAGGTGTAGCGGGATTTACAATCAATTTGTTTAGAATGATGTAATTAGAATGTTTTGTTGAAACTTTTCTTGTTGTAAATACAATTTTCATTAAAAATAGGGAGAGAACAAATGATATAATGTTGTAATAAATGTTGTTGTAAGTGGTACTATGATGTCTTTTTTAATAAGTGGTGTTTCTACTATTTTAGCCGCAAAAAACAAAAAAACGGTGGTAGTTGGGAGCAACATTTGTTGCATTAATTCCATTGTCTACAGTAAACAAAATATTGGAAATGAGATAAATAGCACAATAAATGTTGCATGGAATTGTATTTACACTTCCTATGATTTTTGTAACGAAGTCCACTTCCATCTTTTTAGCCTGAATCTTTTCTTTATATGTAATAAGAAATCTACCAATTCTTCAATGTTTTATGAACGTGTGGTACCAGTGATGAAGAAAAAAACACTTACAAAGTCGTAAGATTTAACGTGCTTTGGAGATGTGCCCTCCTACGTCTACGTCGCACACAAGTTACTTAATTATTTAGAGAGAATTACAATTACAAGAGATTGAAGTCCTATTTATAAAAAAAAAATTGTTAGGACAACCACCTACTTCAGTATATTTACAGAACTATCCCTACTAATTGATGTATAGACCGAACTCATCCTACTTTTGTACGGACACACCGATACAAAAATTTAAGACTAGATGTACATTAGGGAATATGATCGAAGCTCCACAATCTCTAACACGACGAACTTTTTCTCTATTGTAATCTTTCTCTTAAACTCTTCGAGACAAACTCCTTTGGTGCTTGCTTTTGTCCTCTTATTTAAATTTTTTCTTCATAGGTATGGTTTCTTCCTCGTATTCATCCACATGATAGACCTTGAGATCCTTTGTGGTATCCGCCACCACCTCTAGTCCTTGCTTTGTTTCCCCTTTTAAAATCTTCAGTGCCTCTCATATTAATTTTTCTTTCAAAGGATTTCACCACCTGTTTTGCCGCTTGCTAACATCCTTTTCATGAGCTTGCAAAGACCACATAGTTTCGGATGTTTTAGGAGTAGCTGGCATCCTATTCCATTTCGAATATTTAAGATGTTGATCATCAGACCTATTTGATAGGGTGGTTATTTCTAACAGGTCCAAATATTTCACTTAATCAATAGTCAAGGGCTTTATCTCCATATTTGATCACAAACCAATTACTTTATTTATTCCAAGGTTATTCCTGATTGAAAATTTTCTCTGTTCTTTTTTGTCTATATTATGAATATGCTCCCAAACTTCCTTTAGCGTTTAAGTGCCTAAAATCGTACTAAACATATCTTCGTCGCGATGAATAAAAGATATCCGATGTCCTTCATTTTCACTCTATTGATGAGGCCAAATCCTTAGGCTTTCATAGTCTTTCTCTCTATGATCTCACTTGTGAAATGCACAATTCTTTTATCTAGAAGCTCCAACTTTCATAATTGTTTTTTTGTGAGTCGAGGTTCTGGCAACTGAAACAATATGCATTCTTCCATCTTTCTCATAAATTGATGCAACTTGAACAACGGAAACCTGATAGCAATTAACTGCAAGAGAACTTCCTTCACTTGACACAACGGCGACAATCACGCAATTACAACGAACTCCAAACTCTAGTACCATGTTGGTTTTTATTAAAGCTTTGGCATTAAAGATCGTTAAAAAAAATATTAAACAATTGACTTATAAAGATATGAAGGAATCTAAATTAATAATATCTTAGATTCCTATTTATATTTATGTAGTCGAAGACTGGTTCGAATTAAGAAGAATAGTTTAGGTTATGTTTGAATTAGGTAATTGGTCGGTTGCTAGCTACTATAAATATAGCTAATTGGTCATGAAAGAAAACTAAAGCAATAGCAAAAGAACTAAAAAGAGACAGATTGTTGTATTCTGTAATAGTGGTCCTTTATAACTTCTGTTGATCGGTGCAAACTCTTGCCAATTCTGAATGAATCAAACTATCACGTCACGTCATATTCTGTAACAGATGCAATACAAGGAGATGAATACAATTGGCACCCGTAGCTGATACAAGAAACACATTTAACCAACAGTTGAGAGAATCCCCCATTTAAAGTCAACTTTTACAGTAGTTAAATTCACATTTTTTTCCCCTAGTATCTTAACTCTCCATATCTATATCTTCGCTGTAATGAAAAAGTTCATTGGTCGTCATTATCCTAATGTCACAATTTCATACCACAACATGACTTACATTATGCATCCTTCCCACTCTCTATGTACATCAAGTGTTTCATATATCTTGAAACGTATGAACCACGAAGGCTGGATAACCACCTATTAATGCTGGATAACAACATATTAACGTGATACAGAGTAACATAATGGAGGTGATAATCCAATCCTGAGTGATGCCTCTACCCATTTATATTCAGCGACTCCACCATTCATCCAGACAGTCTCGATGCATACTTCTTTTAGAAGGAACATCATGGAAGAAAAAGGTGTCAGAAATACAGAATATTGCAAGCAAACAAACGGAACACTAGTAATAACACTCAAGTGAAAGCTACAAACCCTTCTACTATATAATGACCTAGGAAGCACGGCACTCCAACAACAACACCCTGGTCGCTCTGCGTCAAACTCGTATTGGACACGACATGGACACTCCAAAATACACGATAATAGATGGTGTGTTCTTGTCGACATGTCCATATCGCATTGCATAATATTTGTGCCATGCAACATAAGTGACAATTGAGGTACAACATGAACTAACATATTCCATCTGGTAAATCTAAATCCATCACCATACTACCATTAGAACTCAACAAACTCAAAGCCAGGTTCCTTCTCAGAGTTAATGATATAAGTTCGCACAGGCATCATTGAGTAATGACCACATGGCTACAGTTGACTGGAAGAACTAAAGATTATGGTTTGAGGACAAACCTCGGAATCAGAATCCATATAAAGCATCTCCTGGACACCACCAGGCACTATAATGCAACTATATCCTGCTTCCAAATACGATTTGAAGATCTTTCTTGATGCCGGCACAAGCCCCAGCCACGTCCATATCTGCCTCAAGAATGGCGTAAAGAACACCTGAAAGCAGCAAACATAAACAACCAACCGAAAACAAAAAACTAAACTGCAGAATGGCGATGGAAGGAAACATTACCGCGCTACTAGCAAGGACTTTGATCTTGGGCAGCGGCATGAAACCCGTGTGATCGGCAAGAACGCAGACGCCAATCGGCAAAATGGAATGCGGCTCGTATCCAAACACTGCAAACCATTCATTCACTCAACTACTTAGTACAATTCAAACTCTCTTTTATTTTTATTTTTACTTTTACTTTTACTTTTTTTTTATTCTCTCTTCTAAATCACTCGATTCTTTTTTTATATATATTTTCATGGACATCCAGAAACAAGCTACCAATAATCCCAACTACATACCAACTGTCTCCAACCAAATAATAATACAAAATATAATAATAACATGGATGACAGATGGAACATTTTATCTACACTGAAAGCCAGCAACTCACCTACTATGAAGCACGTGCACTCCAAATGTTTGGTCTGTGTCAGCGTAGCATTGTGTCGGACACAAACTGGACTGGACGCAACATGGACTCTTTTAAATACACTAGTTTGGTGCTGCTTTTCAAAAAGCAAAAAAACCTGCTTCCAAAGGCTGCCCCAAAATCTAAGTGGCTTTTCAATAACTTTATTGATGAGCTGCTGTTACCAAACAAACAGCTTTTGGACTGCTTTTAAAATAATAAATAATAATAATAATAAGCAGAGAAGCAGACACGATGAGTAGTCCCAAACCCACCCTAAAATACACTAAAAATAAGTGTAATGTGTGTGTCGCTGTGTCCGTTCTGTGTCGTGTTCCGGAATAGTATATAAACTCCATTTCTAAGCAAGAAGTGGAAATTAAAAAAAAATCTAAAAAAATTCTGAAAACAATTCAAGAATGGAGCTGTTCACCATAAGCTTCGTTCTGATCAAACGCCTCGATGTCCTCCACATGAAGAGTAATCGGAAAATATCCGCACGCATATTTACAAATAAACCTGCATCATATATATTCCATCAAAAACTCCACCAAAAATTCCAAAAAAATAAAAATAAAAAAAGGGTATTTCTAGAAAACTCCATAATTACGTAAAAACCAAACCTTGACAGCTTCCACCCCAACTCGTTCTTATCGTTCAGAGGAATCGCCATAAAGAAGAGCAGCAAACCGAACACTCTGCAAGCGAAAGAAAAGAAAAAAAATGAATGGCATGGGAAGTAAATAGGGAGAAAACATAGGGGTAAAACGGGAACTACGTACGCGACGGCGAGGCGGGTGGGGAGGAGAAACAACGCCGTCAGGACGAGGGCGACGTTGAAGTGGATCGCGCCAAGCCACAGGAGGAGGGCGGTGGTCGTCCGGAGGAGGGAATAATCCGTCCGTTGGAAGACCGTCGGACTGACGGCAGGATGACGGTCAACGTTAGGCCCGACGTCCATTCTTTTGGACTTTGGGGAGGAGGAGGAGTAGGAGAGGAGGAATGAGAGAGAGAGAGAGAGAGAGAGAGGAGTGATAACAAATAGTGTGTGAAACTCGTGGAAGTGGTGACACCAGAGTTCTTCTAGAGAATTGTAGTAGCTGAGCTCGTATCGTATTGGTTTCGAATAGGCGAGTTGACAAGTGAGTTTGATGGATCAAGCTTAAATTGCAGTCCTAATTCTAATCATTAATCCGGAATCATCTTAGAGGGGGAAAAAAAAAAAAGATTGACGAGAAAGGCACTACAAAATGCACTTCAGGCTGGTCCATTTTTTTTTCTAAATTTTTACTTAAAATTTTATTCGAGACTAGTCTAAAAATTTATTTAGGACTGTCAATAAATAATTTTTTGGGCTAATCCTGAGTAAAATTTTAAGTGAAAAATTTAGAAAAAAAAATTGGGGCAGTCCGAGTCATCTTTGCAGTGCCTTTATCAAGAGTCCATCCTTGATAAAGGTACTACAAAAAAGACTCGGGACTATTTCAGTATTTGTGCTAGCTCAGTTACAAAGAATTTTTACTCAGGCTAGCCTAAATTTTACTAGGGCTGCCTACCCTCTCTTTCTGGCTCCTCCCGCTCCTCCCCCACCCCCAACCTCTTCGGCCTCCGCGCCCGTGCCCCAACCATCGGACGCGCGCAAGCACAACACGTCCGTCGCAGCTTCTCTTGCCGTCGTCGCTTCTGTTGCTCGAGGATGAGGAGGAGGAAGATGACGAGGAGGAGGGAGAAGGAGGCGGAGCTGCTCGAGGAGGAGGAGGAGGAAGACCACAAAGAGGAGGGAGAAGGAGGCGGAGCTTCTCGAGGAGAAGGAGGCAGAGCTGCTCGAGGAGGAGGAGGAGGAGGAGGAGGAGGAGGAGGACGACGACGACGACGACAATAAGAAGGGAGAAGGAGGCGGAGCTTCTCAAGGAGAAGGAGGCAGAGCTGCTCGAGGAGGAGGAGGAGTAGGAGGAGGAAGACGACAATGAGGAGGGAAAAGGAGGCGGAGCTGCTCGAGGAAGAGGAAGACGACGAGGTAGAGGAGGAAGACGGTCGCCGCTGCTCTTGCCTCATCCCTCTCCGCCTCCACCTCCGCCTTCCTTGTCACGTGTAATCACCTGAATTTTTTTTGAAATTTAAAGCTTAATTTTTAGAATTATTAAGAATTTTTCTGTAAATTTTAACAAAATAAAACTAAGGTATTCTGATTTTAAATAATTTTTAAAAGATGTTAATTAATATTAAAATATTATGAAAATAATATTTTCTGGTGTAAAATGAAAAACTAGACATAGGGTAATTTTCCGAAAATTTATTGGACCCCGGAAGCATTTTTAAAGCCCTAAAAACTATTGTATAATTAAACCTAATTAAACCCTGAACCCGGTTCACTTGAACCAAATTAAACCAAACCAAACCAATCCACTGCTGAACCAAACCAACCTAGCCTTAACGGGTCGGGTCGGATCTGAATCGAACCCGACCCGGACCCGTTAACCCAACACCCAAAAAAACCCTTTCTTCTTCCATCCCCCGATTCCTCTCCTCCAAGCGGCCGTTTCTGCCGCCGTGGCCGCCGGCGACCCACCCTCTTTGGCTCCCTCGAACGCCTGAGCCTCTTCCCCTTCCTCTTCCGTAAACCGCCGGCCGTTCTCCTCCTTTCCCCCTCTATATAAACCTAGCACCGGCCTCGAGTATCCCCTTCCCCTCTCCTCCGCCTTCTCCGGCAAGACTTCGCCGTTCTCCTCCGCCTTCTGTCATCTCCGACAGAACCCGAGCCACCGTCCGACTCCGGCCAGTCCCAGTAGCCCTAGGCCCAGCCGCCCGACTCCGACCCCGACTTCGACAGCAGCCGAGCCCTAGCCCCCAAGCCGCTGCCCTGCCTCTGCCGGCCGCCTGAGCCGCCACCGGTGTCGCCCGACCTCGCAGCTGCCGCACCCGAGCCGCCTTCCTCCGATCAGTACCTCAGCCAGGTGCCTCGAGCCCGGCGAGTCTCTGGACGCAGAACCCGGACACACCCAGGACACAGAAACTGTGTCGAATCGACACGCTGACACGTACAATCCTGTTTAGCGAAGCCCTGTTCAGGTAACCCGTTTTCTCTCCTCGCTGTTTTCTGTTCCGTTAGTTGTGACGCATAGACTGTGTAACCCTCTCGATGCCCGTGCAACCCGCTCGGTGCATCGCGTCCTGTGGCGATCGCGAACCGCGATCCAAAAACAGGAAAATCAACGCCCTGTTTCACCCCGAAACTGAGTACGCCCCGCCAAACGGGACGACTTTGTCGCGTGCGGTCTTCACCGAAACATGTGCGCCGTTGATACGGACGTGCGAGATTTCGCAGAAGTTGATTTGGATGTACGTGCACACCGGAATCAACGCGTATCCGCCGACAACGTCCCGTATCCGTCCGTTCTGGAATACGTCGTAACTTTGTGTACACACGTCGGATCGAAACGAAACTTGCGCCATCGGACTCGTAGTAATATGTTGGTCCTGTGACCCAAGTTTGGTTCGATTCTGAGAACGTTGACAAAATCGCGTATCGTGGACCCCACGGCTCCACTTGACGGGCGATTTTGTGATCGGCTCATCGGAATCCAATTCTGGAAGTTCCGTTGGGTTCGTATCATCGTTCCTGACATGTTAACAATAAGTTGGACGAATTTGGAGACCTTTGGTTCTGACACGTTTCTCAGTGCAAAGCGGCCCACATGTGGACCCCGCTTTGACCAAAAAATATCATTTTCGCCCCTGTGTCCAAATTGGACTTAAGGACAGGCATTTCTAGCTATTTGATATTTTTTGAGCCTGTTGGTGATGTTTATTTCAGTTTTTGGAGGAGTACCCACAGGATCCACTAATACAGGGACAGCTGTTGGTATTCCAACCCCAAGCAAGTGTACCTTGCCAACTTGCAATTCTGTTATTTATTACTTTGACTTAATTATAATTGTTGTACATGCTTAAACCTAGGACCGTGTGACATACTTAGCGTCCGATTAATAGTCGGGTGCCAACCCCGTACGCGGAGTTGTGTACGTCATCTAGAGATGGACATCCGTGACCCTTTATACTCTCGTACTTGTTTTATCAAGTACATTATAACCCAGGACACTTGACACTATACATGTGACAGAATCTTCCTGAGATATTCATGGTGATTCTGTATAGGATGCAGGATTGACATAGACATTATATTCATAGAAATTATATGACTTGTTGCATTAGCTATGATCTCGCGTGACATGGACATGAGACGTTATGGACATGAGACGTGTGGTTACATTGGGTGGGGAGAGACACACAGGCTACAGGCTGTCTTATATATATCTACTACTATTGTGAGGTTGTAGACTCTCCAGCAGAGCTAGACCCATTACTTGTTATTACTGCTACCCGGCTCCCCGACACAGAGCTTGTAGCGGTCTCAGCCTGAGTACTAGTGATGCTCTCACTTGCATTTCACATAGATGGTTATATAGTTACCACTACCAAAAAAGTCAAATTAGCGACGCCCAAAAACGTCACGTTTAGCGACGTAATTAGCGATGTTTTACAGAAGTCGGTAATAATAACGTCGCTGAAAGAAAAAATGTCACTAAACGTCGCTATACCGACGTTTTTAGCGACTTTAATGTGTCGCTAAATTTAGCGACGTCGCGTCACTAAATAGCGACGTTTATTAAAGTCGCTAAACGTCGCTAATTAGCGACTTATATAGCGACGTAACAGCGACGTCTTTAATGACCTGGCAGTACTGCCATATCAGTATTTTGCGACGTACAGCGACGTATTTAGCGATGTTTAGCGACGTCATTAGCGACGGCTTTTGACGTCGCTAAGTAGCGACTTGTTTACCGACGTATAAAAAACGTCGCTAGGAGTCGCTAAATACGTCGCTAAATTTACAAAAAAATAAAAAAACTGAATTGTTCCAAACTGCAATTTATAAATTTCTAATTAAAAATAGACCCGGAGCAACCCTCCGTTGAATTCTCTGGGTTCGCCGACCCCTTCGGTGGAACACTCAACACCGGACTAACAACATTTAATATGAATAAAAGTATCACAGTCATACAATTAATACACACAAATATCACAGTCACACAATACATAATATATAATTATCACAGTATCACAGGGCATAAACAGCGTCACAAAATGTATATTATCACAGTCACACAAAATGCATAATATATAAGTATATGAAACATCACAGTATCAATCTCGATGATATCCAATACGCTGGGGCAGATACCAGTCCCTCAAATACTGTGCATAAACAGCATTTATGTTATCAATCTCCGCTATGGGTGCTGGGTGACTGGAACTCCCCGTCTGATATACAGCCGCTATAGGTGCTGGGTGACTGGAACTTCCTGTCTGAGATACAGCAGGTGGTATCTCTTCCTCCTTAACAGTAGGAGGCATCACTTCCTCCTTAACAGTAGGAGGCATCACTTCCTCCTTAACAGTAGGAGGTGTCGCTCTCTTGGATGTCATCTGGTAAGATAGATGAAAACAAAGAATATAATTGATAACAGATATTACTTAAGACATATCCTTAATAATGCGGAATGGAAGAATTAGATGACTCACAAAGAATTAGCTGTTTGTTGCAGTATAATAATGATACCATAATATCTATTGCTCAATATTTTGTCCTAACAATAAAAACACTATAAGATGTATCTAGTCAACCAACGGATACAAATCTATTGGTAGTGTTGATGATGGAGATGATAATACGAATGATGATGATTATTAGGGTTTTGTCAAGTCTTCTATTTTATTAGCCCAACTTATAACACTACTCCACATTGCTATTCTAACTGATATCAACTTCTCTTAACCAATATCTTACTATCTAACCTATCTTAACCAATTACCTATCTACCTTGGCACTCAACACTTAACTGTTACTTACCTCTCTAGTACTATCCTCATTTCTTCACATCTTTAAGTGCAGGTTCACATTTCTTTCAGATATCGTCTCCCAATAAATAAGTTGAACTCATATCTCCTGTACTGTTCATTCTTGACCCTTCAATTTGGTAAATAGAAATGTGCAACATTCTCTTAATGATTTTAAGACTAAAAAAAATTAACTACATCTCTGTCACGCCCCAGTCCCAAAATACCGTGGGACCGGACGCGTGATAATGGCCAGCAGCACACACCGATGGACAAACCCAATTTAATGGATCCATCGGGGCATGCTTAAGCTGTAATATAAGAATAAGTAGGTTCAATGATACAAGTCACAGTCTAAGCTAATCTCATCCACAACAGATAATCACAGATCAAATGCAAGAATAATACAAATAGGAATAACTAACAAATCTCAATAAAAGTGTCTCGGAGAACAATCCGAGAACAAGTCTGATACATCAATGCAATAGACTGGAAAATAAAGGAACTGGAAATAGAAATAAATGAGTATCTTAAGGCAATACCCAGAAGAAGTCCTCTAGCACAATCTCGTCCTCAGGTGTCGGTACAGCTCCTGTATCAGCTCCTGTGTCTGCTCCTACTGCGGTCCCGTATACCTCGGGATAGATCTCGTTTGTAAATCCTGGGGACATAATCCGGATCCAGGTCCTCAGGGGACATAGCAAGGTACAAGAAAGCTCATGCCAAAATAAATGCAGTGCAGCAAATAATGAAATAAATAGGGTAAGTATGTAATCATCTGTGTGAAATGCAAGAGAGAACATCAATAGTACTCAGGTTGAAACAACTACAAGCTCTGTGTAGGAGAGCCGGTAGCAGTGGTATCATGAGATGGTCTAGCTCAGCGGGAGACTGAGTAGCCGACATAACAT
The DNA here is from genome assembly GCA_036927795.1 of Iris macrosiphon. NCBI lineage: Eukaryota > Viridiplantae > Streptophyta > Magnoliopsida > Asparagales > Iridaceae > Iris > Iris macrosiphon. Next base: position 15,592,342 of record JAYESA010000017.1, on the reverse strand, counting down.
AATCAACCTGTAGCCTGTGGGTCTCTCCGGCAATAGATGGAACAATAAGGGAACACTAAATAACCAGCTACGTGATATGCAAGCTGAGAGCAGCACTAGAACTCAGGCTGACGCCGCTACAAACTCTGTGTTGGGGAGCCGGTAGCAGCAGTAATAATGAGTAATGGGCCAAGCTCGGGCTTCAGAGTCTTGTGCCTCACAATAATAGGGGTGTATATATATGGTCAGCCTGTAGCATGTGTGTCTCTCCCCACCCAATGTAACCATACGTCTCATATCCATGATTCCTCATGTCCATGTCACGCACGATCGTATCTAATGCACAAGTCATATAATGTCTAGGAATATAATATCAATGTCAAGTCCTGTATCCTATAGAGAATCACCATGAATATCTCAGGAAGATCCTGTCTCATGAAAAGTGTCAAGTGTCCTAGGTTAGAGTGTACTTGATAAGACAAGTACGAGAATGTAAAAGGGTCACGAATGTCCATCTCTAGATGACAATACACAACACCGCGTACGGTGTTGGCACCCGACTAATAATCGGACGCTAAGTACGTCACCCGGTCCTAGGTCAAGCATGCACCGCAATATAATGAAACAAGGAAAATGCAACAAGAAATGTAAAGTTGGCAAGGTATACTTGCCCACTGATGTATAACTAAGTCAAGTAAATAAGTAGCAAAGCTGCAGGGTTTTGGCAAGGTACACTTGCCTGGGGTCCTGGCTCCAACTGTAGCTCTGGTCTCAATGCGATCTGCAGGTACTACTCCGATTGCTGAAATAAACATCACCGTTAGATTCAGAAAATATCAAATAGCTAGAAACGCCTGTCCTTGAGTCCAATTTGGGCACAAGGGCAAAAACGATATTTCCGGTCAAAGTGGGGTCCACATATGGGCCACTTTGCACCGAAAAGTGTGTCAGGGTCAAAGGTCTCCAAATCTGTCAAACTTAGTGTCAACAGGTCAGGAACGATGATACGAACCCAACAGAACTTCCAGAATTGGATTCCGATGAGCCGATCACAAAATCGCCCGTCAAGTGGAGCCTATGGGGCCCACGATACGCGATTCTGTCAACGTTCTCAGAATCGAACCAAACTTGGGTCACAGGACCAGCGTATTGCTACGAGTCCGATGGCACAAGTTTTGTCTCGATCCGACGTGTGTACACAAAGTTACAGCGTGTTCCAGAACCGACGGATACGGGGCGGTGTCCGCGGATACGCGTTGATTCCGGTGTGCACGCACATCCGAATCAGCTTCTGCGAAATCCCACACGACCGTATCAACGTCGCGCACGTTTCGGTAAAGACCGCGTGCGACCAAGTCGTCCCGTTTGGCGGGGCGCACTCAGTTCCGGGGTGAAATGGGGCGTTGTTTTTCCTGTTTTTGGATCGCGGTGTGCGATCACCACAGGACGCGATGCACCGAGCGAGTTATACGGGCACCGAGAGGGTCATACAGTCTACGCGACGCAACTGACGGAATCAGAAACGAAATTATGAGGTGAGAGGAAATGCTACCTGTACAGGGCTCCGGAAGATGAGGATTCGCTTGTCCGAGTATGTCCTTCGTGTCCTGCGTCGACCGAGTCCTGTACTATTGCTGTATCCGTGTCCACTGCTAGGGCTGTATCGACAGTCGAAGAGACGTATGGGCTCTTGGTCTTCGGGCTCCGCTGGGACGCTGACGAAGGCGGCCGGGCTCTGGCTCGGGTTGGCGCTGCGGGCGGTCGACGGTGGTGGACTCGGCTGAGATGAGGGGCGGAGAAGGCGGAGAGGGGCGGAGGAGTTGAGGGTGCTGTTGAGGGGGCTGCTGCCGAGGGGTTGGTGGTGGTGCTCCAGGCGGCGATGGGCGGAGAGATGCAGGAAGGCGGCGGATCGAGGTCGACTGGTCGGGGGACGGCTCCAGGCGATGAGCGGCTGGGATCAGGCGGTTCAGTAGCGGGTCAGTGGTCTGCTCCGGCGAGTATGGGGGAAGGGTGGAGACGACGGAAAGAAAAGGGAGAAGGGTCTGGGCACGGCTAGGCGGGGCTCTGGGCGTGTAGCGCCCCGTTCTCCCGGTGCGGAGAGCGCGGCTAAGAAACACAAACGGTATCGTTCGATCGGGATAGATTGAATTAAGAACTCGTCCTCGTTATGGATTTGTTTCTTCGGAATCGATTCCCATATTCAGTGGACCGCGCCCCAAGGATCGGCTTAGCGGCAGAGTCAGGAGGGACCTCTCCGCTGCTATCTTTTATTGCCTCGGTTTTTGATGTCGCTTGTTGCTTTCGTACTTTGAGTTGGTTTTGGAATTTCTTGTTTTCCTTGAACGGTTTCGATGGTTTTCATTGTTTTCGTTCATTGAACTTGCACTTCAATTCCGAGATTGGAAAGAGAGGAAGAAGTATTAATCGAGCTGTTCGTGTGCAGGTGAACGAGCAGTAGGCGGCTTGCGAGCGGAGTCGTGAAGCGCCTCTTTCCTTCTCTTTTTCTTCCAACCAAGTGAGTGGCTACCAACCCGATTAGCTAGCTCTGCTTCCAAGCTTCACTCCTTGCCCCGATCAAACGATACCAAGTAATAATAAAAGAAACCAAGATAAAAAGAGAATAGACTTGGTATATTATGCTTGTCAATGTACTTCACGAACGGATACTATTAAACTGCATGCTTGTTCATATGAATGTTCTTTACATGCTTCAAGTCTGCTAGAATACATCTTTTTCCATAAATTGTGCTAAGTATGGAATACACTGGTTATGAAATAAACTATCAGGAAGACTATGCAAAACGAATCATGCAATGTAGCTTATCTCATGTTCATGTGCCTCAACTGCATCAACGTTAACGTGCCACGAACGATTGATCACGGACAACTTGTGCACAAGGTAACGGGTTTCGCGGACGGTCGCTGGGGCACTGGCACCGATCCGGTCCGGGCGGAACTTCACGATAGTCTCACGTGCGAACGGGATGGCGTGCAGCGCCTCACGTGCTTTGTTGCACACCATCCTCGTTCAAAGACTAAACGGTCCATTATGGCTTCTAGCCAGTGATCCCAACGTGTATATTTAAACCTGTTGCATACTAACTTGTGTCTTCGTGGCAGGGAAGGCAAGGTAAGTATTGTGCAGGTAATTCAGACGGGCAGGTAAAAATCCACCAAACGGTGGCATGTTCATTTCAGTAAATTCCATATGCTGTTTACTTGTAAATGAACTAAGGCAAGATAGAAACCCACAAATATGCATGCTTCATTAAAACAACGTGTTGATTGGTATAGTCAGGCTAGCTCGCCTTCACCAGCATGTTTCGATATGCTGACCCTCGTTGAAACAGGTTCTCCGCACCAAGGCGAACCGAGCGAGGAGCCGAAGTCGTCTTCCCGATCCAGTCTAGCTGTTGGCGCATCTTCACCGCACCCCTCGAAGCATTTTGGAGTCAGGAGCCTGCAACTCTTCATACACAAATGCAGCTCCGTGGAAAAGCTATCCTCCAGCCAGGAGGTCCTTATTATTTTGAGTTTATAAAGGGATGTAATGTACAGGACTGCTATCTTATTTTGAGTCATCTCTTTGTAAGCCGTTCGGCATATTAGCTAACTCGTTCAAGAGTTTGTAATAGATGTTCATTATCAATAAAGAGAACTTTTCCATGTTTCAAATCTGTGTTTCAATTTATCTGCGTACTCTGAATATGTGCTTGCTATGCAAATCATTAAAGCCTTGTGCGGGCGCAACTCCAGGCCCGCACGGCGGTCGCGACTCGGGGGACGCCTCGGGGCGTGACATAGTGCTATCAGAGCACAGATTCAAGTTTCTTAGACTTCGTGCTGGAAAAGTCCCTTTAACGATCAAATTCCTGTGCGAACTCTTGAACTCGCTAGGCCAAAATGAGATACGTTCATGCAATAAGTCCATAATACATTATGATTCTAATATAATTTACCTTCTTTTGAAGGAATGACACTAGCGCAATCTGCAGCGCAACCACCGAACGAAACACAGGAAAGTAGTTCGGGTACTTCGGGAAGCTCTCGGAGCCAGCGAGGCATGTCTCAAGTCGACCCGCTAGAGCGGGTGATGCAAATGTTAGAATCGCAACGACAAAGAGACGATGCTCGCCAAGCCAGGTTCGAGAGCAATCTAGAGAACCGATTCTCAGTCCAACAGAAGCAGGTAGATACCCTGCAACAGATAGTTCAGACTTTGGCTGCCAACCATTTCGCCGCAACAGCAACGACTCCGGTGGAACAGCCCGTGCTTGAAGTGGAGACGCTTCAAATCCCAAGGCCGAGGGACGTGACTGCCTTCAACTTGGGCTATTTCAAGAAAGTCTGCAACACCCCATTCAACGGGACTGAGGACCCAGTGGTAGCTCTAGATTGGCTAGCCGAGATTGAAGATCACTTCACTCTGCTAGAGGTCCCCGAAGATAAGCGCATCGCCTACGCGCAACTCCAGCTCTGCCTCAACGCACACGATTGGTGGGATGTGCATCGACGATCTCTCCAATTTGATCACGGAGAGGAGGCGATCTCGTGGACGACCTTTCGTGCCGCGTTTGAAGAGGAGTTTATACCCCCTCCAGTGCAACGTAAGATGGAAAACGATTTCGTACAGCTTCGGCAGGGCAGTATGACAGTTAAGCAGTACTCCGCTGAATTCAACCGACTCTCTAAATTCGCTAGGGCCTATTTACCTGATGCAGCGAGTCAAGCCAGAAGGTTTGAAGGTGGACTACGCCCTGCCATTCATGGGCACGTAGCCAACAATCAGTATGGAACAATACGTGAAGTCATGAATCACGCCCTATCACTAGAACCGCAGTATCCTCACGTTTCCACCGGCGCTGTGCATACCTACAATCACAAACGCCAAGGCAACGATAGAGGAAACATCGCTGCAAAGCGCCCTAACCACGGCGGTCCACAACGAGCAAATCTAGGGCCTTCATGCAATTTCTGTAAGAAACAAGGGCACACGTCCGATAAGTGCCGCAAGAAACTCGGGCAATGTCTCATTTGCGGTGACTCAACCCACCGAATTCGTGATTGCCCAAACTATTCTGTTCATCACCCTTAACGGTAAGCATTGTTCTTAAGTTTCGGGACGAAACTTCCAATTAGTTGGGTAGGATGTAGCGCCCCGTTCTCCCGGTGCGGAGAGCGCGGCTAAGAAACAAAAACGGTATCGTTCGATCGGGATAGATTGAATTAAGAACTCGTCCTCGTTATGGATTTGTTTCTTCGGAATCGATTCCCATATTCAGTGGACCGCGCCCCAAGGATCGGCTTAGCGGCAGAGTCAGGAGGGACCTCTCCGCTGCTATCTTTTATTGCCTCGGTTTTCGATATCGCTTGTTGCTTTCGTGCTTTGAGTTGATTTTGGAATTGCTTGTTTTCCTTGAACGGTTTCGATGGTTTTCATTGTTTTCGTTCATTGAACTTGCACTTCAATTCCGAGATTGGAAAGAGAGGAAGAAGTATTAATCGAGATGTTCGTGTGTAGGTGAACGAGCAGTAGGCGGCTTGCAAGCGGAGTCGTGAAGCGCCTCTTTCCTTCTCTTTTCCTTCCAACCAAGTGAGTGGCTACCAATCCGATTAGCTAGCTCTGCTTCCAAGCTTCACTCCTTGCCCCGATCAAACGATACCAAGTAATAATAAAAGAAACCAAGATAAAAAGAGAATAGACTTGGTATATTATGCTTGTCAATGTACTTCACGAACGGATACTATTAAACTGCATGCTTGTTCATATGAATGTTCTTTACATGCTTCAAGTCTGCTAGAATACATCTTCTTCCATAAATTGTGCTAAGTATGGAATACACTGGTTATGAAATAAACTATCAGGAAGACTATGCAAAACGAATCATGCAATATAGCTTATCTCATGTTCACGTGCCTCAACTGCATCAACGTTAACGTGCCATGAACGATTGATCACGGACAACTTGTGCACAAGGTAACGGGTTCCGCGGACGGTCGCTGGGGCACTGGCACCGATCCGGTCCGGGCGGAACTTCACAATAGTCTCACGTGCGAACGGGATGGCGTGCAGCACCTCACGTGCTTCGTTGCACACCATCCTCGTTCAAAGACTAAACGGTCCATTATGGCTTCTAGCCAGTGATCCCAACGTGTATATTTAAACCTGTTGCATACTAACTTGTGTCTTCGTGGCAGGGAAGGCAAGGTAAGTATTGTGCAGGTAATTCAGACGGGCAGGTAAAAATCCACCGAACGGTGGCACGTTCATTTCAGTAAATTCCATATGCTGTTTACTTGTAAATGAACTAAGGCAAGATAGAAACCCACAAATATGCATGCTTCATTAAAACAACGTGTTGATTGGTATAGTCAGGCTAGCTCGCCTTCACCAGCATGTTTCGATATGCTGACCCTCGTTGAAACAGGTTCTCCGCACCAAGGCGAACCGAGCGAGGAGCCGAAGTCGTCTTCCCGATCCAGTCCAACTGTTGGCGCATCTTCACCGCACCCCTCGAAGCATTTTGGAGTCAGGAGCCTGCAACTCTTCATACACAAATACAGCTCCGTGGAAAAGCTATCCTCCAGCTAGGAGGTCCTTATTATTTTGAGTTTATAAAGGGATGTAATGTACATGACTGCTATCTCATTTTGAGTCATCTCTTTGTAAGCCGTTCGGCATATTAGCTAACTCGTTCAAGAATTTGTAATAGATGTTCATTATCAATAAAGAGAACTTTTCCATGTTTCAAATCTGTGTTTCAATTTATCTGCGTACTCTGAATATGTGCTTGCTATGCAAATTATTAAAGCCTTGTGCGGGCGCAACTCCAGGCCCGCACGGCGGTCGCGACTCGGGGGACGCCTCGGGGCGTGACAGGGCGGAGGAAGATTGTGAGGGTGGTTAGGGTTTCGTCGAGCGGGGACCGGAGGGTGGTGGTCGACGGCTGGGAGATTGGGGGAGAATTCGAGCGGGGCTGCGGGGTGATGGTTCGTCGGGTTAGGGTTCCGGCGAGGTCGTTCAGAGGGTGGTTGATGGTGGTGGTTCTGGGCTGGGCAGGACTTGGCGAGGCGGAGTCGGAGATGGAGGGTGTTAGGTGGAGACGCTGATGACGGGGACGACTAGACGGAGGTGGAGGATCTCGAGGCGAGTTACCGGCGGGAGAGGGGAGAAGACGATGACGAGGGGAGGGGTAGCCGACGGCTAGGTTAGGGTTAGGGTTAGGGTTAATTAGAATTAGGGATTAGGGAAATTTTGGTGAATTTTGGTAATTCTTTTTTTCTTTTTCTTTTGTGGAGAAAAACCTAGGGAATCATGTATTTATACATACAAGAATTGGACTAGGGTTTGTCCTAGGATTTGGGCTGGGACAACGCTCCTTGGGCTTGGCTTCGGCTCTCATGGGGATGTTGGGCGTTTGGCACGGGTTTAATTAGGTTTAATTCTACATCGGTTTCTAGGGCTTTAAACGGGTTTCCGGAGTCCAATAAATCCGCAGAAAATTATCCTGTATCCGGTTTTCCATTTTACACCATAAAATATTATTTCTATAATATTTTAATATGAATTAATCGTAATTAAAAATCATTAAAGTGCCAAAGGCCTAGGTTTTAATTATCAGAAAATTCCTAAAAATCCAGAAAAATCTAAATTAATAATTTCTGAAAATCAGGGGGCTTACAATCTACCCAACTTATAAAAATTTCGTCCTCGAAATTAAAATATGGTAGGGTTCTTTCTATCCAATCTCACTTGATTACAGTCTAAAGGATTCATCTCAAGTGAACATTGCGGTCTCTACCAAACTTAAAATTTATCCATCTATCATCTAAGGCGATACATCTAATAAAGCTATGCCCCAACTTATTTAATCATGTTATTGAATCCTCAAGTCTTTAACACCAACATATCACCTATGGTATTCCCTCAATCACAACTAAAAGGGTTATCAACAATGCGACCGGCCTGAGGGGTATATCTAGTACTGTCTACATATCAAACTTATACCAAGCACGAGGTTTCGTCTTTCCGAAATAAGGGAAGACGGAGATCAATAATAAAGAGTTCAAGGGTGAGGTAATAGAATAGAAGTATCAGGATTAAGACGTTTAATGAATTCAAATGGGATTTGTCAAGACAATTATGGATTGAAATCCTATTCTGGTAATCCTTTGTTCGCATGCTCGTATTAGTACAGTTATGTAACTGATACGATATGCTCAGACATATCTAGAGGGCAAGTATACTAGTCAACTATATATCTCAATCCACGTGAAGTAGTCATGCGAAGGGCGAACCAAAATGCACTAAGGTTGATCAGACCGTAATACACTGATTCTGAATAGACAATTGTATTAGTGTGTCGACCCAATAATACATATGTCATGAACAAGCTCGATAAAAGGATAAGCTTGCAAAAACTAGGCTATATTAGCAGCATAAGTCAAGTTGGTACAACAAATATAAGTACGCTAGATGATGATGAAAGGAGGTACAACTTAATTCAAGTTCACAAAATAACACAAAATAAGCACAATAACAAAAGGCTCTATAATCTCTACAGTTATCAATTATAAGCAAGTTCAAAATTACATAGGTTAAGGCTGAGGTCACGAACCAATAGGCACGAGATAAAACAAATCTATAAACAGGTAACTACGAGAAATTATGCGCATTAGCTACTCCATGGGTCTGTGCGTCTTCCAAAGTCATCGATGGAGCTTGTTCACGTTCTTGCAGTTGATTCCTCTGCTGCTGCTGAGCCTGCTGGAAGAGTGTGGTTTGTGGTGCCAAGGGTGGCCTTGACTGATTCCCTCCTGGGGCTGGTGGTCTGACTCCTTGAACTCTCGTTTGCGGTGCTTCCAATACTGGAAAGGCTGGCCTTGGTGCTGGTAACGCTTGTTTGTTATCCATTGGTGCTCTTTCTCGACGTTCGGGGCATTCCTTTATTAAATGCTGACTGGATCCGCAAGCTAAGCATAATTTCCTTTTTCGTCTGTACTCGTTCTCTATATGTCCTCGCCTGCGACAATACAGACAGACAGGTAGTACTTGCGGAGATGCTTCTAGTGGCTGGTGCATGTGAGAACTCTTTCCAATTTCTTCCTAGGGTGCTCCGGCTGGTGCTGATGTGGCTGGTTGATGAATCATCACTGCTTTCTCTCGATGCTGAGAACAGTCCCTAGCGAAGTGTTGATTGGTTCCGTAAATCAAGCATAATCCTAACTTGCGTCTGCATTCTTTTTCAATATGGCCTATCTTGCCACAATAGTAACAAGTAGGAAGGAATGAGGCTCTGGGTGCTGCTCTTGGTGGTGGATTAATCTGTGGTCGCTTTGCAGCTCTTTCCTGTTATGCTTGGTCTGGTACTGATGCATACGGCCGCTTCTGGCTGGACCCTATCCTTGTGTCGCACTCCATGGGTCTTGCTGTAGTAAGAACATACTCGTCTAAGGTAGTTGCAGCGGGGCTGATTAACTTCCGTAACTCTGAGCTGAATCTATCGATGAACTTCTCCGCTTGGATCTGCTGAGCTTCTTCCTGAACCCTCTGATGGGCTTGCATCATCGCGTAGAACATTCGAAACATTCGTTGTTCGTCCATAGACTGCCCTTGTGGAACGGTAGGCGTCGATGGAGCCAACTACGTCGATGGTGGAACGTCATCTTCCTGGATTCTCGAGGTATGCTAACTTGCTTGCTGCGATGATGGTCCTTCACTAACTGGTGTCACTTCATCTTCGTGGGTAACCACAACACCTTATGGTGTTCCTGGATGAGTCTCTTTGCCGACTTGGGGATTCATTTCTCTACAACCAAAATAAACTATAAGGGCGCTCAGGAATCAAGGCAGGATACGAGTCAAGAGATTAATTTGAATCCGATATAGATATCAAGGACGTTTCAAGCAAGTGGATGAGATCCTAGAAACTTATCATATTCTTATTGCAGGCTTGCTCGGTCCCTAAGTTGAAACCGAACAATTTAGTCGTTGACCTGCATGGGCCACCACAAAAACCATGTCACGCACCAGTCCCAAAATATCGTGGGACCGGACGCGTGATAATGGCCAGCAGCACACACCGATGGACAAACCCAATTTAATGGATCCATCGGGGCATGCTTAAGCTGTAATATAAGAATAAGTAGGTTCAATAATACAAGTCACAGTCTAAGCTAATCTCATCCACAACAGATAATCATAGATCAAATGCAAGAATAATGCAAATAGGAATAACTAAAAAATCTCAATAAAAGTGTCTCGGAGAACAATCCGAGAACAAGTCTGATACATCAATGCAATAGACTGGAAAATAAAGGAACTGGAAATAGAAATAAATGAGTATCTCAAGGCAATACCCAGGATAAGTCCTCTAGCACAATCTCGTCCTCAGGTGTCTGTACAGCTCCTGTATCAGCTCATGTGTCTGCTCCTACTGCAGTCCCGTATACCTCGGGATAGATCTCGTCTGTAAATCCTGGGGACATAATTCGGATCCAGGTCCTCAGGGGACATAGCAAGGTACAAGAAAGCTCATGCCAAAATAAATGCAGTGCAGCAAATAATGAAATAAATAGGGTAAGTATGTAATCATCTGTGTGAAATGCAAGAGAGAACATCAATAGTACTCAGGTTCAAACAACTACAAGCTCTATGTAGGGGAGCCGGTAGCAGTGGTATCATGAGATGGTCTAGCTCAGCGGGAGACTGAGTAGCCGACATAACATAATCAACCTGTAGCATGTGGGTCTCTCCGGCAATAGATGGAACAATAAGGGAACACTAAATAACCAGCTACGTGATATGCAAGCTGAGAGCAGCACTAGAACTCAGGCTGACGCCGCTACAAGCTCTATGTCGGGGAGCCGGTAGCAGCAGTAATAATGAGTAATGGGCCAAGCTCGGGCTTCAGAGTCTTGTGCCTCACAATAATAGGGGTGTATATATATGGTCAGCCTGTAGCCTGTGTGTCTCTCCCCACCCAATGTAACCATACGTCTCATGTCCATGATGCCTCATGTCCATGTCACGCACGATCGTATCTAATGCACAAGTCATATAATGTCTAGGAATATAATATCAATGTCAAGTCCTGTATCCTATACAGAATCACTATGAATATCTCAGGAAGATCCTGTCTCATGGAAAGTGTCAAGTGTCCTGGGTTAGAGTGTACTTGATAAGACAAGTACGAGAATGTAAAGGGGTCACGAATGTCCATCTCTAGATGATAATACACAACACCGCGTACGGTGTTGGCACCCGACTAATAATCGGACGCTAAGTACGTCACCCGGTCCTAGGTCAAGCATGCACCGTAATATAATGAAACAAGGAAAATGCAACAAGAAATATGAAGTTGGCAAGGTATACTTGCCCACTGATGTATAACTAAGTCAAGGAAATAAGTAGCAAAGCTGCAGGGTTTTGGCAAGGTACACTTGCCTGGGGTCCTGGCTCCAACTGTAGCTCTGGTCTCAATGCGATCTGCAGGTACTACTCCGATTGCTGAAATAAACATCACCGTTAGATTCAAAAAATATCAAATAGCTAGAAACGCCTGTCCTTGAGTCCAATTTGGGCACAAGGGCAAAAACGACATTTCCGGTCAAAGTGGGGTCCACATGTGGGCCACTTTGCACCGAAAAGCGTGTTATGGTCAAAGGTCTCCAAATCTGTCAAACTTAGTGTCAACAGGTCAGGAACAATGATACGAACCCAACGGAACTTCCAGAATTGGATTCCGATGAGCCGATCACAAAATCGCCCGTCAAGTGGAGCCTGTGGGGCCCACGATACGCGATTCTGTCAACGTTCTCAGAATCGAACCAAACTTGGGTCACAGGACAAGCGTATTGCTACGAGTCCGATGGCGCAAGTTTCATCTCGATCCGACGTGTGTACACAAAGTTACAGCGTGTTCCAGAACCGACGGAAACGGGGCGGTGTCCGCGGATACGCGTTGATTCCGGTGTGCACGCACATCCGAATCAGCTTCTGCGAAATCCCACACGACCGTATCAACGTCGCGCATATTTCGGAAAAGATCGCGTACGACCAAGTCGTCCCGTTTGGCGGGGCGCACTCAGTTCCCGGGTAAAATGGGGCATTATTTTTCCTGTTTTTGGATCGCGGTGTGCGATCACCACAGGACGCGATGCACCGAGCGAGTTGCACGGGCACCGAGAGGGTCATACAGTCTATGCGACGCAACTGACGAAATCAGAAACGGAATTATGAGGTGAGAGGAAACGCTACCTGTACAGGGCTCCGGAAGATGAGGATTCGCGTGTCTGAGTATGTCCTTCGTGTCCTGCGTCGACCGAGTCCTGTACTATTGCTGTGTCCGTGTCCACTGCTAGGGCTGTGTCGACAATCGAAGAGACGTATGGGCTCTTGGTCTTCGGGCTCCGCTGGGACGCTGACAAAGGCGGCCGGGCTCTGGCTGGGGTTGGCGCTGCGGGCGGTCGACGGTGGTGGACTCGGCTGAGATGAGGGGAGGAGAAGGCGGAGAGGGGCGGAGGAGTTGAGGGTGCTGTTGAGGGGGCTGCTGCCGAGGGGTTGGTGGTGGTGCTCCAGGCGGCGATGGGCGGAGAGATGCAGGAAGGCGGCGGATCGAGGTCGACTGGTCGGGGGACGGCTCCAGGCGATGAGCGGCTGGGATCAGGCGGTTCAGTAGCGGGTCGGTGGTCTGCTCCGGCGAGTATGGGGGAAGGGTGGAGACGACGGAAAGAAAGGGGAGAAGGGTCTGGGCACGGCGAGGCAGGGCTCTGGGCGGAGGAAGATTGTGAGGGTGGTTAGGGTTTCGTCGAGCGGGGACCGGAGGGTGGTGGTCGACGGCTGGGAGATTGGGGGAGAATTCGAGCGGGGCTGCAGGGTGATGGTTCTTCGGGTTAGGGTTCTGGCGAGGTCGTTCAGAGGGTGGTTGATGGTGGTGGTTCTGGGCTGGGCAGGACTTGGCGAGGCAGAGTCGGAGATGGAGGGTGTTAGGTGGAGACGCTGATGACGGGGACGACTAGACGGAGGTGGAGGATCTCGAGGCGAGTCACCGGCGAGAGAGGGGAGAAGACGACGACGAGGGGAGGGGTAGCCGACGGCTAGGTTAGGGTTAGGGTTAGGGTTAATTAGAATTAGGGATTAGGGAAATTTTGGGGAATTTTGGTAATACTTTTTTTCTTTTTCTTTTGTGGAGAAAAACCTAGGGAATCATGTATTTATACATACAGGAATTGGACTAGGGTTTGTCCTAGGATTTGGGCTGGGTCAACGCTCCTTGGGCTTGGCTTCGGCTCTCATGGGGATGTTGGGCGTTTGGTACGGGTTTAATTCGGTTTAATTCTACATCGATTTCTAGGACTTTAAACGGGTTTCCGGAGTCCAATAAATCCGCAAAAAATTATCCTGTGTCCGGTTTTTCATTTTACACCATAAAATATTATTTCCATAATATTTTAATATGAATTAACCATAATTAAAAATCATTAAAGTGCCAAAGGCCTAGGTTTTAATTATCAGAAAATTCCTAAAAATCCAGAAAAATCCAAATTAATAATTTCTGAAAATCAGGGGGCTTACAATCTCACTTCGCTAAATAAATTGTTTGGTCAACTATCACTAGAGCTCTATCAAACTTATTAGTAGTGACTTCTCATAACATTAGAAAAAGTAGTAAAACAAAACTGGATACAATTGGTTCCTCATATTCAAATCAAGCTGAAACTACTAGTCGATTCATATCATACCAATAATATGAAAAGCCCACAACTTTGGCTCTCTTAATAAAGAGAGTTCAATCAATTTCATGTCTACTGAACACTTTTATTGTTACATCTTTGTCAGAGGACATGCACATATTCCTCTCAGATATAATCGAAAAGAAAGAACAAACCCTAACCCTAACCCTAACCCCTGATCAAAAACACTAAACCTAATCCTAACCCTAACCCCAGGTCAAAAAACCTAACCCTAACCCTAGGTGTCGTGTGTGTCTGTCAGTATGTGTGTGTGTGTGTCTGCGTCTGTGTGTGTGTGTCGTATGCGTGTGTGTGTGTGTGTGTCGTGTCTGTCAAGTGTGTGTTGTGTCAGTGTCACATGAGAGAGAGAGTTAGGGTTTACCTAGAGCTCGAGGAGAAGGAGGGGGATACCGGAGTAGCTGCAGCCGTGGAGAGCCGGTCGTCGGTCGCTGGAGAAGGGGGGGTGGGGGAAATCGAAAGGTTACGAAAACTTTTAAAATTTTCGCAGATGGGGGAAAAGAAAACTGAGCCCTAATTAACCAAAATTTAGCGACGTTTAGCGACGTAAAAAAATGTCGCTAAATAAAAATTTAGCGGCGTCAAACACGTCGCTAAATACGTTGCTAAATATTTTTAATACATACGTCACTAATTACGACGCTAAACGTCGCTAAATTATACATATTAGCGACGTTTAGCGACCTTAATCAAACTTATAGCGACTAATATTTTTAAATCTTAATAAAAGTCGCTAAACGTCACTAAATGTCGCCATTCAGCGACGTCTAGCGACGTTTTTAACGGAGTCACTGATTTAGCGATGTTTTTGTTCGGAGTCGCTAAAATGCGTCACTAATCCCGCTTTTTCTAGTAGTGTACCCTATTTGTTTCATTTACTATTTCACTGCATTTATTTTGGCTTGTATTATTTGTACCTTGCTATGTCCCCGGAGGACCTGTATTCCGGATGATGTCCCTAGGTTTAGCAGAGGAGCATTATCCCGAGGTTTACGGGACAGGAGCAGAAGCTGTAGCAGAACCTGATACTGGAGCTGAACCAATCCCCGAGGAAGAGGTGATGGCTGAAGACTTTTCCTGAGTATCTGTTATTTCGTACTCAGCATTTACTTATTTGGACTCTTTTGTTTCTGGTCTATTGAACCAATGTATCAGACTATTATCGAGTTGTTCCCCGAAGTACTTTATTTGAGACTGGTTGTTGATTACATTTCTTATTGCTGTTGATCTTATTTTCTGTAGATGAGATTAGTTGTGACATGTTGTAGTAGACTTTATTTTACAGCTTAAGTACACCCTGATGGATCCATTAAATTGGGTTTGTCCATCAGTGTGTGCTGCTGGCCATTGCCACGTGTCTAGTCCCTTGATATCTTGGGACTGGGGCGTGACATCACGATCCATACCCGAAAATTGGGCATGAGTTGTCGGTACGTCCAGCCTACGCTGCAGCATCGACGGTAGAACGCTGTCTAGGTCTCAAAATATTTAACTCAACTCACAATGATAAAACTTGTCAATGATCTCAATTCCATAAGGGGGACAAGGTGAATATAATATAATGTCTACTCAAATACAATGATATTTATAGCAAGATGAATGGTATGATAAAGATATAAAAATAATATAAAAAAGTGTCACGCCCCAGTCCCAAAATACGTAGGACTAGGACACATAAGCATGCCAGCCGCATGGATATGGCAACTCCAATATATGGAACCAAAATCCATACGTACGCTGTAATATGAATATCAAATCCACAAGTGGTATAAATCTATCACAAGTCACAAGGTACAACCTAAATCTCATCCACGAAAATCAAATATAAATAAATAACCAGTATCTATGAAACTAGATCTCAATACAAAGTATCTAAAGATGATAGTTGGATGGAAACAAATCCACTACCAACTAGAATATCTAAGTACAACACAATAAACACAATATAAGAATACCAGCTCACAATCACGGGCTCGAATAGAAGACCTCCTCGAAACATATGTAACCATCCGAATCTGCGCTCCTGCGAATACTCAAGAACAGATACACTTGGAAGGGGCCAGGTCCTCAGAGGGACATAACAAGATACATAAAAACATGCCAATAAAGTACTGAAATAAATATCCAATGGGTCGTCTAACCGTCTAAGTGAATACAGTTTAAGAACAACTTTCCCCACAAGTGGGCTATCTGGCTGAAAACTGGGATTGGCATGGTTCTCTTGGAGATCCAGGGGCCTAAAAAGCATGTCGTATTTTGAACGCCAGAGGCCGCCTGATAATATATAATATATAGTGGTCATCACCACCCGTATCTCCGGCGGAGAATCCGGGCGCACAATAGAAAAAGTGCAAAGGAGCCCAAATGTGGTACTTGTTGTTCTCCCTACCCCATGCTCTAAGCATGGCACATCTATGACACAATTTGGTTCATAGCCTATCTTTAGTACCCTAGCCCAATCCTGCAACCAAACAAGAACAAGGATTGGACCACCGTACTACAATAGGCTATGTCCATGGACCTCTAATAACTGCTAAGTCTTCTAGCATACAAAGTTTCTATCAGCAGTCATCCCTAACGCACGGCCCATACGTACAGGAGGCCAGACCTGTCATGCAGTCCGTGATCTATATGACACTCACACTCGTGTAACAACTGTGTCACGGCCAATAAACCTAATAATGCAACATGATAATGGGGTAGTCTCATAAACAAGGTTAATACAAATACATAAATAAAAATATATCGCGACAACACTGTCGCGCGCATTTTATATAACAGTTAAAATATATAAACTAAAGATAGAAAATAAAGATGCATGCAACATATGTAATATGAATAACAGTATAATGGCAAGGTATACTTGCCTGGCAAGAAGCTGC
The DNA here is from genome assembly GCA_036927795.1 of Iris macrosiphon. NCBI lineage: Eukaryota > Viridiplantae > Streptophyta > Magnoliopsida > Asparagales > Iridaceae > Iris > Iris macrosiphon. The sequence goes on along the minus strand of JAYESA010000017.1, from coordinate 15,575,729 downwards.
AAAAGTGTAACGTCCAGATGTCAAACACACAGGATCAGAAGCTATGGCCTCAGAACAAATATCTCCGGATGCTGAAATAGACATCACCAACGTTCCCATAATAAGAAAAATAGCTAAAAATTACTTCCCTTTCGTCCAATTTGAACACAGGGGCAAAACGGTAATTTCAGATCAAAGTGGGGTCCACGTGTGGCCCACTTTGCACCGAAAAGCATGTCAAAGGTAAAGGTCTCTAAATGGGACAAATTATAAATCAAACAAACTCTAAATATTAGCACGAACTCAACAGTATGTCCAAATATGGATTCCAATGAGCCGAACACAATTTCGCCCAAAAAGTCAACTATAGGGCCCACCAATTGGCAACTTGGTCAACTGTCTCAGAATTACGTAAAATTTGGGTCATAGGACCAGCGCGTTACCATGAGTCCAGTGGCGTAAGTTTCGTCGCATTCTGACGAGCGTTCACAAAATGCGCAGGATTTTTGCAAAAGTTACGATACAAAAAATTTGCTGCTGATACGGGCTGATTCCGACGAGCACACGCATCCAAATCAGTTTTCGAAAAATCTCACACGTCCGGGTACACTGCGTGCACCTTTTGGTACACTTGGTACACGACGGGGCGGTCCCGTTTGGCGGGGCGCGCTCCGTTTCACAATTTTTGGAAATCTGAAAAAAGTAGATTTTCGAGATTTTCTAACTGGTTTAACTCTACGTACAATAGTTGATAAAATTAATGTTAATAATAGAAATTAAACTAGGTCAAGCGGTCCCCTTATACCAAAAAGAAAAATTGAATTCGGATCTCTGTGGTGGGAGATACGAATCCGGGAATATAGGTCATCGCAACGGAATTTCTGGAATTTAAAAATTCATAATTTTTCATCGACTTGGCTTCAATTTTTGCCTAGGTTTACGCGTTGTTCGAGATTAACTATCATACAGATATTGAAGGGGGTTAAGTGGTGAACGTACCGGTGAAGATGGGGTCGAGTTTGGTCAAGCGAGGGCACGGGAAACAGAGCCTGAACAGGGCTTTGCTGTAGTTAATTTCTGCTGCGCGCGGGGTGCGTGGTGCCTCTCGGGGTCGACCGGGGTTGGTCGCGGCGGCGACCGGAGGAGGCGGCGGCCGGCGGGGAGAGGGAGGATGAGAGATTGAGGGTTAGGGTTTGCTAACGAGGATATACATTTATATATATAGGGTAGAGAGAGAACGGAAGAGGGGTCGGGTTTCGTATTGAATGCGCGGGGCTAGGTTGAATGCTACTGCCGCTATTAATTTGGTTTGGGGCCTCACGGGTGGGTTCTAAGGTAAATGGGTAGTAGATCTATTAGGGAATTTTCTTTTTCTTTTCTTTTTTTCTTATTCTTTCTTCTTTCTTCTTTTTTTTCCTTTTTTCTTTTTCATTTTTTTTCATATTTCTATTTAATATATATATATATATATATATATATATATAATTTTTCTATGTAAATATATATATATATATATATATATATATATATATATATCCACATATATTTACATATAAAAATTCCAGAATTTATATTATTGCATACCATTAAGCTAGCAACTGTCCAAAGGTCTCCTACATGAAATAAATTAGGAAAAATTTATACCGGCTCCATAAATCTCCTAAATTCACAAACACCTAAAATAAAAATTAAATAAAATATATTTCTCCTAATTAGCTCATTATTACTACAATTAAATTAATAATTAATTAAAAAGGAAATTATGGTTTTTAGGATTAGGGGTTTTACATTCTACGCAACTTATAAAAATTTCGTCCTCGAAATTAAAACTAAACCACGGTAGAAAGATCAAGGATGGTATAAGATAGAGATTTGCAGCTTATTCTGTACCTTCCTCCATCCTATAACCTCCATGATTTTTCTATTGTCATGGGGATGTTTGGAGGGCTATAATTTGCATTGTCTAAAATGCAAGGCTAGGTTTAAAGGAGTGAGCGATGTTTCGTATTGCACATTCCGAAAATACTGGAAAAAATCTACATGAACAAAAAATAGGTTTCTTCATGTGTCATGTCCAATAGTGTGGACACCTCAATGCACCTTTTCATAAAAGTGCCTAACAATTGAAAAATTGCATAAAGATAGAAATTGGATTATTTAATCAAAATTAATGCGCATGGTGTTCGGGAATTAATTAGAAGTACATGGGGCTAAAATTAGGTGGACGCAAGTGTCATGGACATAGAGGGCCCAGGCTAGGATATTGTCATAGATTGGGTTGTACGAAACGGGTCAAAATTGTGTCTCCAATTTCAATTGGAACGCATAAGGATACAAGTTGAAATTATTTTAGGATTAAGAAATAACGTCCGCGACGAATATTGTACGACTAAATTATAGCACAAGAGAGCATAATTATAAGTTACACAATGGTCAGAATGGAAGACGGACATGTCTAGGACAATGATGTAAAATTTGTAGGAAGGCAATGGCTAGTATAGTGCTCCAATTATCGAAGCAACGGTATGGTGCTCTATGCGTTATAAATTTTGTATAATTAACAAAATATCATGTTCTATTTCTAATTGGATTCGAGCTAGCCTCAGTCTCACTATTTAAGCCAAGTAGGTCTAATTTTGGATGAGGGGTTTACAATCCAGCCAACTTAAAATAATTTTATCCCCAAAATTAAAATAAGGCATAATTTGTTAATTCTTCACGTACGTAAGGCAAGTCAATCGCAATCTCTTTGCGATAATTAAAATCCTAATCATATCCATCGCAATCACTTCAAGGTTAAGATAATCACTGTTCCAATCAAAATTTAACCTATTGTAATCTCTTCTCACTTTTTTGAATTATCAATATCCAAATTTAAATTAAATCCATATAACATCTTCTAGAATTTAAATACGCATATAAATTTTGCATTACGATCTCCAACTATCATAATCTCCTCTAGAAAATAATTCTAGTCCAATATTATTCTTATTTTCTCTTATGAATTTTTTTTTGTATTCTTTAAATTTTTAAATTTAATTCACATCTTCAATATTTTAAATACGTAATCCAACAATCAAATTTTAACTCTTAATTCAAATCATTAAATTGTAAAAAAAAAATTAACTTCAATCCACCAATGTTCATGTTTTAGAGTTCTATTTATTTTTTTCAAGATTTAAATCGATGATTCAACCTTCAATATTCAAAAATTTAAATCATGTAGTATAAATATTTGGTCCGACATATCAAGATTTCAAAATTCATTAATCCTCATCATCTTAGTCATTCTTTTAAAATTCTCAAAATTAAAATGGCTTGAACCTCTCCCAATCTAATCTTACTCGATCACAATCTATAAGAAATTCCTTTCAAGTTGACAATGCACAGCTACCCAACTTAGAATTTATCCATCTATCATATAAGGCTTTACATCTAAGAAAACTATTCCTCAAATCATTTAATCATGTTATTCAATCCTCCGAAGTTTTTAACACCCAAATATATCATATGTGATAGGCCGTTAATCAATTATAAAAGACAGTCACCAAATAATGCAATTGGCCTATGGGTACCTCTAGTACTATCTGTATATCAAACTTATACCAAGCATGAGGTTTCGTCTTTCCGAAATAAGGGAAGACGGAAAACAATGATAAAGAGTTCATGTAAACCCCCTCGACCAATTCAAGATTTATTAGAATTAAATTAAGACGCTAGGATTTATTTGGCATTAATTAGGATTAATGTGTGTCTAATATACGTCTTAATACACCTCGCCCTTGCATCTCACCTTAGCTACGCAGTAGTTCTTGAGAGAGCGCCTTGCATTTTTTTAATTTAATTATATTTGAGGTCAACTTCACCTCAAACAAACCCGACCAAGCCCACCTTGCATACTGCTACGTGGACCAGCCCCCAACAAGGCAGGACAGGCCCACACGCAAAGCCAGCCCATAATCTCCATCACCAACTATAAATACAACCCCCTCATACAAAACCCTAATAAACCCACAATTCATCATCCCCTACAAAACCCTAGCCGACCTCCCCATCCAAACCGAGCTCCCCAACCGGCCGCACACCCCAACGCCGACTGCTCCCCAACCGGCCGGATACCCCAACGCCAACTGCTCCCCAACCGTACAGACACCCCAACCCCGACTGCTCCCGACCGGTGCACTGCCCAACCCCGACTGCTCCCGACCGAAGCACTGCCCAGCCCCGACTGCTCCCCAACCCACCGGTATACACCCCAACCCCGACTGCTCCCAACCGGAGCACTGCCCAGCCCCGACTGCTCCCCAACAGACCGGTGCATACCCCAACCCCGACTGCTCCCGACCGGTGCACTGCCCCAACGTCGACTGTTCCCGACCGGAGCACTGCCCCGATCCCGACTGCCCCACCACCCGCTAGACGGATCCGTCCACTCTACCGGAGCCACCCTCGTCGAAGGAAACAGCCGACCAGCGAGCGTACCCCCTCGCTCGGTTGATCAGGTACTCGTTTGTGGAACCCGTCTCTCTTGTGTCCTAGTATTCTCCTTCGTGTCGCCGTGTCGATATAGAAGTTTATTAATAACTCATAAAACTAATTAATATTTTATGCTTGGAAATAAGTTTAGTTAGATATTAAATTAATAATTAATTATTCTAAACCAGCGACCAGTTACTAAGGACAGGTAATTAGGTAGAAACCCCCAGATATAAATCCTAGTATGTACAAACATGGAGAATAGAGACATGTCCGCATAGAACAAAAATCATGGACGACCCGTAACTAGATAAATATTGCCTCGAGACTCCTGCTAACCGAAGACAGAACACGTGTACACCCTAGCTAAGTGCGTACGTGATGCTATACTCGAGCAACAGTGAACTCGCGACAGTATTCAAGAATAGCGTATTAACCGTATGTAGATAATGCGTAGTACCTGATGCCTGTATTATTGTGTTATATTGTTTGTCTAGGGTCTTTGGATCAGCCAGGAGACGCTACCAGAGTAGGCTTTTGGCATTCATCTCTTGAAGACTTAGGCAAGATACCTTGCTATATTTTGCTGTCTAATTTAAATTATGCAAATGCTGTATTGTATGCTTGTTGTTTTGCTTTATACAACTGTGCGCGTCCGAGATTGTCTCTGGTGAATTTCGATGGACACGTCGATGATTAGTATACATGGACTTAGTCATTAGCAGACTTACCTCATTGGATGATACCCTGTTATCTTCTAAGACCTGACACTTTTACACGTAGTTGTAGTGACAAATCTCATATTGGGATGCGAGTTCGCGTGATCGACTAGCTATCGCCGCGTGTGATGTGCATCATGGTTAGCAAGCAATCTAGGACTATCTCAGTATAGAGACTTGGCATTTAGATAAGGGATATGCGCGTTGATTATTTGACTGGTATATCTACATTGGAAGGGAAGGACGACTGGTAGGCATATGGGATACCCTACTCCTTTATACTGATACCGTACTCGACGGAGTGATACAGATGTATTTATATATTACTGATACCACATTCTAGAGTGTTGGGCGTTACTTGTTGACATTGCAGATACCACACTCTATAGAATGTCGGACGTTATTGTATTCCTGCGCCCGTGTTATAGGGGGCATGTGTGGCATATACTAGCTGGTTGCCACGACTGGTGAATTACGTCAGCATATGTCTAGCCTACACCTTCCCATATACTCACAGTTGTTCTCACATTGCATTCACTTAGATGGCTAGCACACCCTTTATTACATTTATCTTATTCAGTATTTATATATGGCATGCTTCTATGTATCTTGTTACGTCCCTCTGAGGACCTGGTACCTTTCCAGATTTGGACGAGGCTTTCTACCCCACAGTATACGGCCCCGGATAGGAGACGAGATTTGCTACAGCTGAGGAGTTAGAGGTGCAGCCGTCAGAGTTCCCGTGACCAGTTGGTAGGCCTTCAGCCTAGATTGGGTGCATCATTATCTAGAGCCGATGCCCTAGTCATTATCTTTTATATCTCATTTCAGTACTTTATTTCGTCATAGTAGTGGGTTTGTTCCCACCAGACATCTTGGTTTGTACTATGATATTTTATACTGGTGTTTATCTTCCAGCAGTTTATGTAGTACTTCTTGCTCTTTATTTTGTGGATGAGATTTGATTACCTGTTATTGACTGATATTGGACATGTTAGTATTTTAGGACAGCGTAGCACTCTTCGTGGATCTATTAAATTGGGATATCCTCAGAGACGTGTCAGCTGGCTATTGCCACGTGGCCTGGTCCCGTATATTTTGGAACTGGGGTGTGACATGGTTTTAGTGGTGGTCCATGCAGGTCTTCTTTTCGCTTGTGGTATGGTAACATGCCTAGCGAGCCTGCAATAGGATAGAAATTACTAGGTCTCATCCACTTTTTGATTCGTCCTTGAACTTCCTTGATACTGCTTCTAAATATCTGCATCCTGTTTGTTTGATTCGTACTCTTTTAATAAAGTCCTATCTCTTGCAGTAAGATAAATTTGTACAGTGGACGAGGAGCTCCCCGTGCCGCAGTGCCAGATAACACCACTCAAGGAGATGAAGTACCCCAAGGGCAACCCCCGCTACAGACCCCGCTGAAGACATCGCAGGGCGATCCTACACCGCAGCCTGAGGGACAGACTTCCCAGACAATCCCTACACAACATTGTGAGGGCCAGACTTCAGGAGCTACACCGATGCCACAGACTAAGAGGCCAACATCTGAGGAGACGCCTACTGCATAGCCGGAGATTCCACTACCACCGCCTCCACCTTATCAACCCCAGATGCCACAGTTAGATGGCCAGCCACAGATGCTCCAGTTCTTCCAAACAATAATGCAAGCGCAGTGGCAGTAGAAAGAGACATTGAGACAGAGTCTGATGACAGTACTAGAGAGGACACCTGTCGCAACACCAGTACCAGCACCTCTACCAGCCCAGATAGGTGGCACTGTTAGATGGTTCCGACAGATGGGACCAGATACTTTATCGGGCAATGAGACTGCCGAGCAGATCTCCGACTGGGTCGCCAACACGGAAATATTACTAGAGGCTTCACAACTGTAACCAGATCTTTGGATGACCACAGTGAGGGCCCAACTAAAAGGCAACGCCCATCACTAGTGGGATTCCATTGAGCGCAGTGTAGGGAAGAACCGGACTTAGGAACAGTTCATAGAATACTTCAACGTGAAGTATTTCCCAGCTACAGTCAGAAATGCCTTGTACTCCCAATTCCTACATCTAAAACAGGAGAATATGACTGTTGACGCATATGACGCGGAATTCAGCCGCCTTAGTAGATTTGGTGTCGTCCTGATACCCAATGATCTCGAGAAAGCCCAGAGATTTCACCATGGACTCAATTTCGAGCTACAGAGGTATACCACTACACGGGCGAGGATTTCTCATGAAGAGGTTCTTGCAGAGGCGAGGATCCAGGAGGCCATCGTCAGAGGAGCTAGACGATCCAGCACGACTACACCAGCCAGAGCACAACCCGGAACAGGAGGACCGATTCGTCGTCTCGGAGCACAGACACAGCAGAGGGCAGCGCCATACCCACAGCAGGAGCTTCCGACTTGTCACCATTGTGGCAAGAAGGGACATGTCGTTAAAGATTGCCGAAAGAAGTTAGGATTATGCATGATATACGGGTCCAGTCAGCACCTTGTCCGAGATTGCCCGCAGCGCAGAGAGGGAGCACAACAGACAGGACCGAGGCCAGCAGCACCAGCCCCGAGGATGCTACCCCCACCAGGAGGTCAGCGACCACCAGCACCCGGAGGATTTTAAAGGGGACCACCCTTGGCCCCACAGGAAGTACAGTTCAACCAGAATCGACAGCAGACAGGAGGACAAAGGCAGGGACAAGCCTTTGCTTTAGCAGTTACTAAGGAGGAAATAGAAGGGGAAGCTATCACAGGTACCATCTTAGTTGCATCATTACCTGCAACTATATTGTTTGATTCTGGAGCCACATTATCATTTATATCTAGTAGATTCGTAGCAATGCATAGAGTAGCGACTTTCTCCTTACCTAAGAGTTGGAAGATTCTTACCGGAGGAGGTATCGTGTCGGTTACCAGCACTATCAGAACATGCTCGATAGTTGTATGTGGTAGAGAGATGAGAGCGCGATTCTTGGTATTGCCTATGCCGTACTTTGATGTTGTGTTAGGCATGGACTGGTTAAGCCAGTATAATGCTGTACTGAACTGCCGAAAGGGTAGCGTCATCCTTAGACCACCAGATCAACCGGAGTTCGAGTACATGTGAGGGACCGTCGAACAAGGAGTAGGACAGATAGCAAAAACTTGCATGGCTATAGAGATTGCACCCCCACCAATAGTTGCAAAATTTGAGGATGTATTTCCCGAAGAACTGCCAGGCTTACCACCAGATAGAGACGTGGAGTTCACAATCGAGCTAGTACCCGGAGCAGCGCTGGTATCTTCTAATGTATACCGATTAGCGAAGAAGGAGTTAGATGAGCTAAAGCTACAATTAGAGGAGTTACAGAGCAAGGTATTTATCCGTCCTAGTGCATCACCATGGGGAGCACCAGTGTTGTTCGTACCCAAGAAGGATGGAACAGTACGCATGTGCATTGATTACAGAGCCCTTAATGCTTTGACTATCAAGAACAAGTATCCCCTGCCGCGAATCGATGATTTATTCGACCAGTTGACAGGAGTAGTAGTGTTCACCATGATTGACTTAAGATTGGGTTATCATCAAGTGAAGGTGCGAAGAGAGGACATTCAGAAGACAGCATTCAGGACTCGTTATGGTCACTACGAGTTTTTAGTAATGCCATTTGGGCTGACGAATGCGCCAGTTGTATTCATGAACTTGATGAACAAAGTATTCCAGCAATACTTAGACCAGTTCGTGGTAGTCTTCATCGACGATATTTTGGTGTATTCAAAGAACCACGAGGAGCACGAAGAGCATCTGAGACTAGTGTTAGAGACTCTACGGAGCGAGAAACTTTATGCTAAACTGAGCAAATATAAGTTTCTTCTGGATCGTGTCGCTTTCCTTGGACACGTCATCTCAGGAGATGGAATCTCAGGAGATGGAATCTCAGTAGATCCGGCAAAGATTTTATCTGTAGAGACATGGCCAACCCCTACCAATGTTTCGGAAGTGAGGAGCTTTCGGATATTACCGGAGGTTCGTAGAGAACTTCGCGAAGATTGTAGAGCCAATGACCCGCTTGACCCGTAAGGAGCAGGAGTTCACTTGGACAGAGGAGTGCCAGAAGGCATTCGATGAACTAAAGAAGCGTTTAACTACTGCACCTATCTTGACCATACCATCTGGACCCGGAGGATTCGTGATCTATAGCGATGCGTCCGAAAAAGGATTAGGATGTGTCTTGATGCAGTATGGAAATGTTGTAGCTTATGCTTCTAGACAATTGAGGACACATGAGAAAAACTATCCCACTCACGACTTGGAGCTTCTAGCAGTAATCTTTGCCTTGAAGCTTTGGAAGCACTATCTATATGGAGAGAGAGTGGAGATATTTACTGATCATAAGAGCCTAAAGTACGTCTACACTCAGAAGGACCTTAATCAGAGGCAGAGATGTTGGCTCGAGATGATGACAGACTTCGAGATCGAGCTACAGTACCATCCGGAAAAGGCCAACATAGTAGCCGACGCGTTGAGCAGGAGACCCATGGCATTCTTTATGACCACCCAACAACATCTGTTGAGAGAGCTAGAGCAGATGGGTATAGAGGTCGTTATGCCCAGAATAGATGGACAATTGTCGAGTTTCCAATTGCAATCGACATTAATGGAGAGAATCAAGGCTGCTTTGCCGACAGACGCCAGATTTTAGAGACTTAGACGGAGGACGGAGGCTGGAATGCAGACAGGACTGCGAATACACAAAGACGGAACTTTGAGATGCGGAGATCGTCTCTATGTTCCAAATGGAGAACTTCGTCAGGAGTTGATGGCAGAGGCACACAGTTCAACCTATTCTATTCATCCGGGAGGCACTAAGATGTACAGGGACTTGAGACAGTACTATTGATGGCACGGAATAAAGAGAGAGATAGCACGCTTTGTGGCCAAGTGCCTGGTGTGTCAGCAAGTCAAGGCTGAGCATCAGAGATCTGCAGGATTGCTTCAACCACTACCTATACCGGAGTGGAAATGGAAGCACATTACCATAGACTTTATTACGGGCTTCCCGAGAAGTCCTAGTGGGCGCAATGCAGTATGGATAATTATGGATAGACTCACCAAGTCCGCACACTTTTTATCCTTCAGAGTTGGACAATCGACGGAGGCCTTAGCAAATATGTACATGAGAGAGATTGTGCGCCTACATGGAGTGCCAGTTAGCATCGTGTCTGACAGGGATACGAGGTTCACGTCTTACTTTTGGCAGAGTATACAAGAGAGTCTCGGTACTCGCCTGAAGTTTAGCACAGCGTATCACCCACAAACAGATGGCCAGTCGGAGCGCACCATTCAGACGCTAGAAGACATGTTGAAAGCGTGCATGCTTGACTTCGGAGGATCATGGGAGGACCATTTGCATCTGGTCGAGTTTTTCTACAACAACAGCTATCAGGCGAGCATCCAGATGACTCCCTATGAAGCGTTGTATGGAAGAAAATATCGTTCCCCAGTATGCTGGAGTGATATAGGCGAGCGACCGATTCTCAGACCAGAGTTGGTTGTTCGTACAGTAGAAAAAGTGAAGAAGATCCAAGGGCACCTTCGAGCAGCACAAGACAGACAGAAGCATTGGACAAATGCGCATCGTCGACCCTTAGAATTTCAGGTTGGAGACCATATATTTCTAAAGATCTTGCCTACTCGAGGGACTATCAGATTTGGAGGCAGAGGGAAGCTGAGTCCGAGGTACATCAGACCATTCGATATATTAGAACTCGTTGGAGAGGTTGCTTACAGATTAGCCTTGTCACAGATCTTGGAAGGAGTTCATGACGTCTTCCATGTATCTCAGCTGAGGAGGTACATACTGGATCCGAGTCACATACTTGACCACTCAGAGGTCACAGTTGGCCCGAGCTTATCATACCAAGAGAAGCCCGTCGAGATTCTGGACAGGAGTTAGAAAGTACTGCGAGGACAGACCATTCCCTTAGTTCGCGTCGCGTGGAGACATCATGCACCAGGCGAGTCGACTTGGGAACACGAGGAGGACATTAGACAACGCTATCCCCATCTTTTCGAAGGACTAGATATGTGTTAGCATTTTTTTATTATTATTCAGTCGAAACTTCTTACCATGCGTAGTTTTAATTTCGAGGACGAAATACTCTAAGGAGGGTAAATTGTAAACCCCTTCGACCAATTCAAGATTTATTAGAATTAAATCGAGATGCTAGGATTTATTTGGCATTAATTAGGATTAATGTGCGTCTAATATACGTCTTAATGCACCTCGCCCTTGCATCTCACCTTAGCTATACCGCAGTTCTTAAGAGAGCGCCTTGCATTTATTTAATTTAATTATATTTGAGGTCAACTTCACCTCAAACAAACCCGACCAAGCCCACCTTGCACACTGCTACGTGGACCAGCCCCCAACAAGGCAGGACAGGCCCACACGCAAGGCCAGCCCATAATCTCCATCACCAACTATAAATACAAACCCCCTCATACAAAACCCTAATAAACCCACTATTTATCATCCCCTACAAAACCCTAGCCGACCTCCCAATCCAAACCGAGCTCCCCAAAGGGCCGCACACCCCAACGCCGACTGCTCTCCAACCGGCCGGACACCCCAACGCCTACTGCTCCCCAACCGGACGGACACCCCAATCCCGACTGCTCCCGACCGGTGCACTACCCAACCCCGACTGCTCCCGACCGGAGCACTGCCCTGCCCCGACTGCTGCCCAACCGACCGGTGCACTGCCCAACCCCGACTGCTCCCGACCGGAGCACTGCCCAGCCCTGACTGCTCCCCAACAGACAGGTGCACACCCCAACCCCGACTGCTCCCGACCGGAGCACTGCCCAGCCCCGACTGCTCCCCAACCGACCGGTGCATACCCCAACCCCGACTGCTCCCGACCGGTGCACTGCCCCAGCACCGACTGCTCCCGACCGGAGCACTGCCCCGATCCCGACTGCCCCACTACCTGCTAGACGGATCCGTCTACGCTACTGGAGCCACCCTCGTCGAAGGAAACAACCGACCAGCGAGCGTACCACCTCGCTCGGTTGATCAGGTACTCGTTCGTGGAACCTGTCTCTCTTGTGTCCTAGTATTCTCCTTCGTGTCGCCGTGTCGATATGAAAGTTTATTAATAACTCATAAAACTAATTAATATTTTATGCATGAAAATGAGTTTAGTTAGATATTAAATTAATAATTAATTGTTCTAAACCAGCGACTAGTTACCAAGGACAGGTAATTCTGTAGAAACCCCCGGATATAAATCCTAGTATATACAAACATGGAGAATAGAGACATGTCCGCATAGAACAGAAATCATGGACGACCCGTAACTAGATAAATATTGCCTCGAGACTCCTGCTAACCGAAGACAGAACACGTGTACACCCTAGCTAAGTGCGCACGTGATGCTGTACTCGAGCAACAGTGAACTCGCGACAGTATTCAAGAATAACGTATTAACCGTATGTAGATAATGCGTAGTATCTGATGCCTATATTATTGTGTTATATTGTTTGTCTAGGGTCTTTGGATCAACCAGGAGATGCTACCAGAGCAGGCTTTTGGCATTCATCTCTTGAAGACTCAGGCAAGATACCTTGCTATATTTTGCTGTCTAATTTAAATTTTGCAAATGGTGTATTGTATGCTTGTTGTTTTGCTTTATACAACTGTGCGCGTCCGAGATTGTCTCGGGTGCATTTCGACGGACACGTCGATGATTAGTATACATGGACTTAGTCATTAGCAGACTTACCTCATTGGATGATACCCTGTTATCTTCCAAGACCTGACACTTTTACACGTAGTCGTAGTGACAAATCTCATGTTGGGATGCGAGTTCGCGTGATCGACTAGCTATCGCCGTGTGTAACGTATATCACGATTAGCAAGTAATCTAGGACTATCTCAGTATAGAGACTTGGCATTTAGATAAGGGATATGCGCATCGATTATTTGACTGGTATATCTACATTGGGAGGGGAGGACGACTGGTAGGCATATGGGACACCCCACTCCATTATACTGATACCGCACTTGACGGAGTGATATGGACATATTTATATATTACTGATACCACGTTCTGTAGAGTGTTGGGCGTTACTTGATGACATTGTAGATACCAAACTCTATAGAATGTCGGACGTTATTGTATTCATGCGCCCGTGTTATAGGGGGCATGTGTGGCATATACTAGCCGGTTGCCACGACTGGTGAATTACGTCCGCATATGTCTAGCCTACACCTTTCCATATACTCACAGTTGTTCTCACATTACATTCACTTAGATGGCTAGCACACCCTTTATTGCATTTATCTTATTCAGTATTTATATATGGCATGCTTCTATGTATATTGGTATGTCCCTCTGAGGACCTGGTACCTTTCTAGATTTGGACGAGGCTTTCTACCCCACAGTATACGGCCCCGGACAAGAGACGAGATTTGCTACAACTGAGGAGTTAGAGGTACAGCCGTCAGAGTTCCCGTGACCAGTTGGTAGGCCTTCAGCCTAGATTGGGTGCATTATTATCTAGAGCCGATGCCTAGTCATTATCTTTTATATCTCATTTCAGTACTTAATTTTGTCATAGTAGTGGGTTTGTTCCCACCAGACATCTTGGTTTGTACTATGATATTTCAGACTAGTGTTTATCTTCCAGCAGTTTATGTAGTACTTCTTGCTCTTTATTTTGTGAATAAGATTAGATTACCTGTTATTGACTGATATTGGACATGTTAGTATTTTAGGACAGCGTAGCACTCTTCGTGGATCCATTAAATTGAGATATCCTCGGAGACGTGTCAGCTGGCTATTGCCACGTAGCCTGGTCCCATGTATTTTGGGACTGAGGCATGACAGTTCAAGGGAAAGGTAGTAGAATAGAAGTATGGAGATCAAGGCGATTAGAGAGTTCAAATGGGAATTGTCAAGGCAATTGTGGATTAAAATTCTATTTTGGTAATTCTTTGTTCGCATGCTCGTATTAGTACAGTTATGTAACCAATACGATACCCTCAGACATGTCTAGAGGGCAAGTACATTCGTCTACTAATCACTATATATCTCAATCCACGTAAAGTAGTTATGCGAAGGGTGAACCAAGCGCACTAAGGTTAGCTAGACCCTAATACACTGATTCTGAAATATATTATTGTAGTGCTCCAATAATACATATGTCATAAGCAAGCTCGATAAAAGAATAAGCTTGCAAAAACTAGGCTATAATAGCGGCATAAGTCAAGGTAGTGCAAAAATTATAAATTCGCTAGATTATGATGAGAGATGTTACAAAATAATTCAAGTTCACAGAAGAGATAAGACTCAACAATCTCTACAGTTGTCGTATTAACTCCTTGTCTAGGTTGCTAGTCGACCAAATAGGGGTATGGGCCTCTAACTTCTACAGTCTGAAATGTTATCTTATGCTAGCATACATGTAATATCATTCAGTTACACTTTAATAATAGGTCAAAAGACTAGGTGATACTATGTTGTGAGGTATACTACCCAACTTATAACAATTGAACTAATATTGTAATTGCCTTGAGGGGATTCTTCAGAATAACCTGGTCCTTGTAAATAAAGTATAAACTATTATTAGGGTATACGAGGGAAAGATCTTGGTACTTATTAGGGTATCCTATTATATTTTATAGGTGTTACCTTAAGTCTTAGTCGTAGTGCTCATAGAACAAGTGTCAATAGCAAGAATGGAAAGGTTACTAGCCTCAAGGGAAAGGGAATACAACTCGTATCGAGGTAGGGGTACAATTTACGCAATTTAAAACTAAGGGATAATCATCGGTCACAATCTACAGGAATAACTCAAAACTATCGAGTTCTAATTACCAAACACGGAAAATTAAAATTCAAGACTACAACTATAACCTTAGCAAACTATATATCCTAACATAGAATAAAATTACTCGGTCTACAATCAGGAGTGTCAGGTGGCACGAGTTGAAAGATGGAGAAAAGAAGAACATAATTTAGTCATCGCACAATTTGTGAACGTTAAGGTCGCAGAGGAACAATATATAAAATTAAAATAGAGGGCTCTAGATAGCATCATAGTTTCTTAAGAAAATGGGGTATGCTAGTCACTATGTCCGAGGTATGATCAAGGAAGATATTATATTTATTCCTCTTGGCTTCCTAAGGTACTGTTCTGGTAATATCAAGACAAGAATCTAAATTTATAGTTGTCCAATACTATCTAACTATGAAGGTTAGGTTCAGTCCTAATATTCAATTTTGGTTTTCTATTGGTTCCTCAATACTAGGGTCAAACACTATGGCCAAATTTCTAACGGACTCTAATAGTGTTTATACTACTCTCAAATCCTCATAATACATCAAGGGGTAATGGTAAACCAATCTATAGATAAAGAATTCTAGGGTTTACTAGATATTCTAAACTTAGTGGTGTGTCAATACTCTAGTTGTACTATGAATAGGAAGGTTACCCTACTTATCATCCTAATAATAGGGGTTCCTATATTCTAGCAGAAGGCTATACTCAAAGAACTATTAGGGAAGTACAGGAATCAAGCAGGATACAATTATTCATATAGAATGGATTGGAGAAAAAGTGAATTATAGTCAATTGTGGATGAGATCCTATACTTTATTCCTAGGTGCAGGCTTGCTCGGTATAGTAACGTAACCGAGACAATATGCTCTTGACCTGCATGGGCCACCAATAAAAATATGTCATATCCCAGTCCCAAAATACGTAGGACTAGGACACGTAAGCATGTCAACCGTATGGATATGGCAAATCCAATATATGGAAACCAAAACCTATACGTACACTGTAATATGAATATCAAATCCACAAGTGGTATAAATCTATCACAAGTCACAAGGTACAACCTAAATCTCATCCACGAAAATCAAATATAAATAAATAACCAGTATATATGAAATTAGATTTCAATACAAAGTATCTAAAGATGATAGTTGGATGGAAACAAATCCACTACCAACTAGAATATCTAAGTACAACAAATAAACACAATATAAGAATACCAGCTCACAATCACGGGCTCGAATAGAAGACCTCCTCGAAACATATGTAACCATCCAAATCTGCGCTTCTGCGAATACTCAAGAACAGATACACCTGGAAGGGGCCAGGTCCTCAGAGGGACATAACAAGATACATAAAAGCATGCCAATAAAGTACTAAAATAAATATCCAATGAGTTGCCTAACCGTCTAAGTGAATGCAGTTTAAGAACAACTTTCCCCACAAGTGGGCTATCTGGCTGAAAACTGGGATTGGCATGGTTCTCTTGGAGATCCAGGGGCCTAAAAAGCATGTCGTCTTTTGTACGCCAGAGGCCGCCTGATAATATATAATATATAGTGGTCATCACCACCGGTATCTCCGGCGGAAAATCCGAGCGCACAATAGAAAAAGTACAAAGGAGCCCAAATACGGTACTTGTTGTTCTTCCTGCCCCATGCGCTAAGCATGTCACATCCATGACACAATTTGGTTCATAACCTATCTTTAGTACCCTAGCCCAATCCTGCAACCAAATAAGGACAAGGATTGGACCACCGTACTACAATAGGCTATGTCCATGGACCTCTAATAACTGCTAAGTCTTCTAGCATACAAAGTTTCTATCAGCAGTCATCCCTAACGTACGGCCCATACGTACATGAGGCCAGACCTGTCACGTAGTCTGTGATCTATATGAGACTCACACTCGTGTAACAACTCTGTCACGGCCAATGAACCTAATGATGCTACATAATAATGAGGTAGTCTCATAAACAAGGTCAATGTAAATACATAAATAAAAATATATTACGACGACACCGTCGTGCGCATTTTATATAACAGTTAAAATATATGAACTAAAGACAAAAAATAAAGATGCATGAAACATATGGAATATGAATAACAGTACAATGGCAAGGTATACTTGCCTGGCAAGAAGCTGCAAAAGTGTAACGTCTAGATGTCAAACACACAGGATCAAAAGCTATGGCCTCAGAACAAATGTCTCCGGATGCTGAAATAGACATCACCAACGTTCCCAGAATAAAAAAACTAGCTAGAAATTACTTCCCTTTCGTCCAATTTGGACACAGGGCCAAAACGTTAATTTCGGATCAAAGTGGGGTCCACGTGTGGCCCACTTTGTACCAAAAAGTGTGCCAAGAGTAAAGGTCTCTAAATAGGATAAATTATAGGTCAAACAAACTCTAAATGTCAGCACGAACTCAACGGTATATCCAAATATGGATTCCAATGAGCCGAACACAATTTCGTCCAAAAAGTCAACCGTAGGGCCCGCCAATTGGCGACTTGGTCAACAGTCTCAGAATTGTGTGAAAATTGGGTCACAGGACCAGCGCGTTACCACGAGTCCAGTGGCACAAGTTTCGTCATATTCTGACGAGCGTGCACAAAATGCGCAGGGATTTTGCAAAAGTTGTGATAGAGGAGATTTGCTGCGGATACGGACTGATTTCGACGCGCATACGCGTCTAAATCATTTTTTGCAAAATTTTACATGTCCGGGTATACTACGCACACCTTTTGGTACACTTGGTACACGACAGGACGGTCCAGTTTGGTGGGGCGCGCTCCGTTTGAAAATTTTTGGAAATCTAGAAAAGTAGATTTTTGGGATTTTCTAACTGGTTTAACTCTACGTACAATAGTTAATAAAATTAATTTTAATAACAAAAATTAAACTAGGTCAAGTGGTCTCCTCATACAAAAAAGAAAATTTTAATTCGGATCTTTGTGGTGGGAGATACGAATCCGGAAACATAGGTCATCACAACGGAATTTCTGGAATTTAATAAGTCGTGGTTTTTCATCGACTTGGCGTCAATTTTTGCCTAGGTTTACGCATTGTTCGAGATCAACTATCATACAGATATTGAAGGGGGTTAAGTGGTGAACGTACCATTGAAGACGGGGTCGAGTTTGGTCAAGTGAGGGCACGGAAAACAGAGCCTGAACAGGGCTTCGCTGCAGTTAATTTCTGCTGTGCGCGGGGTACACGGTGCTCACGGGGTCGGTCGGGGTTGGTCGCGGCGGCGGCCGAAGGAGGCGGGGGCCGGCGGGGAGAGGGAGGATGAGAGATTGAGGGTTAGGGTTTGCTAACGAGGATATATATATATATATATATATATATATATATATATATATATATATATATATATATATATATATATATATATATAGGGTAGAGAGAGAACGGAAGAGGGGTCGGGTTACCTATTGAACGCGCGGGGCTAGGCTGAATGATACTGCCGCTGTTAATTTGGTTTGGGGCCTCACGGTGGGTTCTAATGTAAATGGGTAGTAGATCCATTAGGGAATTTTCTTTTTCTTTTTCTTTTTCCTTTTTTCTTTTCTTTTTTTCTTATTCTTTTTTTTTCCTTTTTTATTTCTTTTTCTTTCTTTTCCTATTTATATTTAATATATGTGTGTATATATATATATATATATATATATATATATATATATATATATATATATATATATTTATATAGAAAAATTCTAGAATTTATATTATTGCATACCATTAAGCTTAGCAACTGTCCAAAGGGTCTCCTACATGAAATAAATTAGGAAAAATTTATACCGGCTCCATAAATCTCCTAAATTCACAAATACCTAAAATAAAAATTAAATAAATCTATTTCTCCTAATTAGCTCATAATTACTACAATTAAATTAATAATTAATTAAAAAGGAAATTATGGTTTTTAAGATTAGGAGTTTTATAAAAAGTTTCGACGTAAGTCTAGAAAAATATCTCAAATAATAACAATAAGTCTTAGAGTCTAGCTATCTCAACACAAATAAGGTCTCAACATAATACAACTCAAGTCTCAAAGTTTGAAATAATCCAATATGTCACTCTCACATTTCACTCAAGGGTAGTTTGGTAATTGACATGGATAATTTAATTCTAGGATTAATTGTATTTAATATTGTGCATGCATGACTTATTCAATTATTGTATTAATTATTGTTTGCTAGTTATAGATTTATTTTAGACTTGTGTAGTGGACCTAACCCATTTATTAGAATGCATGAACCCAACTTTTAGTTTGAGTTAGATTGAGCCCATTGAATTAGGCCCATGGATTAGGAGGTTGGATTAATTAGAGAAACCATTAGACTAGAATCTTTCCTCCCTAATTAAATTTTTCATGAGAGGCCCCAAGGGGTATTTGTGACTTTTTACATTGCTTGGAGAGGGGGTTACATGGCCGGCCACAAGGAGGAGAGAGAGTGCTTATTTCATTTCACCAATTTCCAAATTCTAGATCTACATTTTTTCTCTTCCAAATTCCCTCCATTTTCTCATCAATTCTTCACCAATTCTTCACCAATTACTTTCCTAATTTTTTATTGAGACTTCTACATCAAGGATCTACAAGAAGGAAGCAAGAAGCAAGGAGGAGGAGGCCAAGATCTACAAGGAGAGGAGCTACTTGGCAATTTGAGACTTTTTATTGGGAATCCATCTCCTAATAGGTAAATTTTAGTTTTTTCCCTTCTAATAGACTCTAGATCTGAGATTTAACTATGAGAAACCAACCCACATGCATAGCCTACCCATAGGAAGTGGTTTTAGGTTTATCGAAGACCTACGGTGGAAGTTATGTCCAATTTCGTGCCAATTTTTTGGGAGAATTCCGAGATTGGCACATATAGTGCTTGTCATTGGGTCTAATAGATCTAATTAACATTTGTGTGACTAGTGTCGTGTCCACAATTGGATACGTGTAGTCCGTATCTCGTCAATTTGACAAAACGGGTTAATTTTGGGGGTTTTTCTCCGATACGAGGCCTTGTGCATATCATATTATGATACGAACACATAGATACTCTAATTACTATACGTATTGTTCATAATTAGTGTATTAGACTTGCTCGTGTTCTCTGGGATATGTTTGGTTATGTGTTGGAGCCGTATCGCAAGTGTATCATAGAGAAAGTGTGATACGGGTGCGGTGCACTCCACGTGTTTATTGTTTGGTCCCTTTTGCTATATGTACATGTATAATTATATATAATTATGATATTTGGGTGATATATGTATGCATATAATAGTATATTTGAGTTTATGTATATGTGTGTGTCTATGTGTGTGTGTGTGTGTGTGTGTATATATATATATATATATATATATATACATACTAGTGTTTATATGCATATATGTGTGGGTGTGTTTGTGTCTTTGTGTGAGAGTATATATATGTCTATACATATATAGATTGAAGAACCTTGATTGATATATATATATATATATATATATATATATATATATATATATATATATATTATAAAACCCCTAATTTTGAAAAGTATATTAATTTTATTATTATTAATTATTTAATTTATTTATAGTAGTTATGAGATAAAATAGAGGAAATAGATTTTATTTAATTTTTATTTGAGGTGTTTGTGCAATTAGGAGATTTATGGAGCCATTATAAATTTTTTCTAATTTATTCTGTGTAGGAGACCCTTTGGACAGTTGCTAGCTTAATGGTATGCACCCATATATTTTTTAGAATTTTCTATGTATATATATATATATATAATTAATTAAAAAATAATTTCCTATTTGGATCTCTACCCGAAACCCTATTCTAACCCAAACCCTCTATCCTAAATCCACTACCCATTCCCTACCTGGACCCGTTAGGAGAAGAAAATATCAACAACAGCAGTAGCAAAAACCAACCTTTTTTTTCCCTTCTCCGCGCGTGTGAGCCTTCTCATTCCACCGCCTCTTAACTCTATTATTACTAAACTCTTCTCAACCGAAACCAAAACCAAAGGAAGAAAGAAAGAAACAGCAGCAGCAGTGGCTTTTGAGACCACTATAATTACCCCACAGCCTCTTATCTCTATATATATTACAACTCTTCCAAACCCTAATCCCATTTCTTCTTCTACCATAAACTTAACACCGTTTTGAACGCTTGCACTATTCAAAATTCTTGCTTAGCAAGTATACCTTGCTATCGTACTATTATTTACATTCCATATGATGTCTGCATAATTTATTTCTGCGTATTTAGTTTATTTACTGCTATATAAAGTGTGTGTCCAAGGGAACTTGGGTGCAACGACGATGTCGTCGTGTCATATTTAATTATGTATATTTTTGGACCTACTTTATGAGACCACCCTATCATTATGGAGCATCATTAGGTTCATAGGCCGTGACACAGTTGTTACACGAGTTGTGAGTCTCATATAGATCACGGACTGCGTGACAGGTCTGGCCTCCTGTACGTATTGGACGTGCGTTAGGGATGACTGCTGATAGAAACTTTGTATGCTATTAGACCTGGCAGTTATTTAGAGATTTTATCATGTCATGGATATGGCATGCTTAGAGCATGGGTGGAAAGAATAACAAGTAAGATATTTGGGCTCCTTTGCACTTTTCTTTTATGTAACCCGTACGCTCTATCGGAGATACGCGGTCGTGATGACCCCTATACTTGGTGGCCTCTGCCGTTCAAAAGATGACCTGCTTTGTAGGCCCTTGATTCTCCGAGAGAATCATGCCAATCCCACTATATGGCTAGATAGCCCACTTGGTGGAAAGTTGTTCTCAAACTGTATTCACTTAGACGGTTAGATGACCCATTGGATGTTTACTTTTCAGTACTTATTGGCATATTATTATGTATCTTGTTACATCCCTCTGAGGACCTGGTCCCTTTCCAGATATGGACGAGCAGGAGTTTCCACAGGAGTACGGACCTGGACCTGACACTACTTACCAGACTGAGGAGGTCTTACCTTTGGAGTATCTGTGATTTATTACCACTGTTTAGAGATCCTTGTTGCTACTTCAGTATAGTCATTTTATAGTAGATTTGTTTCCATCCGACTATCAGACTTGATACTCATCTTTGATATTCAGATATTATTCAGCTCTTTATTCCTACTTATTATTTGTGCTGTGGATGAGATATAGATTGTGTGTGACTTGTTGTGACAGTATATTACCACTGGTGGATTGGATATTCATGTACATCATACGTGTGTATATGGTTTCCATATATTGGAGTTCGTATACATATGGTTGGGCATGTTACGTATTCCTAGTCCTACGTATTTTGGGACTGGGGCGTGACATATTTTTGGTGGTGGCCCATGCAGGTCAAGAATATATTATCTCGGTTACGTAACTGTACCGAACAAGCTTGCGTATAGGAATAGAGTATAAGGATCTCATCCATGCTTGACTGAAATCTCATTCTTCCTTTCAACCATCCTATGTTTGGATAAACAAAGTTTTACGCCAAAAACCCTTACCCTTGTTAGCGTAAAAGGCCAAACTATGAAGTAGATTACCTCCTTTACGCTGCGGTTATGACAACTGCTACCCACGTTCAATCTTCGTATGACACAATCCTTTTATAAGATCATGGCATGTAAGCTACGTAGGTAACTACCCCTGCGTAAACTTGATGATTCCTGAATAATAGATAACCAGCGTAAAATAGATTGGCGTAAAATGCAATGATGGTGATGTAAGCGTATTTAGCACAGCTTTAGCTTTCTCAGTCAAGAATAAATCTCGTACATTAAATGCAGAGATATGCCTCTAGCCCTGTGCAAGAAACAACTTTTGACGTGGCGTCTGATTTTTTCTTATCTTGAGCGTAAAAACTCATTTCTCTAGGCAGCGTATTCAGAAAACTCAAATTTTTCTTCCTTTGAGTGGTGTATCAAATATGTCACTAAACGACAACCTGGGTCTCTGTGCAAAATTATCATCACAGCCGTCCTCTCGATCACCGTGCAAGCACTTTTGTCAGATGTCAGGTTCACTGATTTGTCAAACAAATTCATCCGAGGAATACGAAGAGTTCCTCGTATAACTTTACGCTGCAACATATTTTAGACTTTACGCAGGCAGATTTTACGTACAGAATTTTTACGCAGACTTTACGCAGGCAGATTTTACGAGCAGAATTTTTACGTAAACTTTACGCAGGCAGACTTTTACGTGCAGACTTTTTACGCGGACAGCTCTGAAGCCATGTTTTACGCCGACAGTTTTGAATCTCTGTTTT
The DNA here is from genome assembly GCA_036927795.1 of Iris macrosiphon. Classification (NCBI taxonomy): domain Eukaryota; kingdom Viridiplantae; phylum Streptophyta; class Magnoliopsida; order Asparagales; family Iridaceae; genus Iris; species Iris macrosiphon. Next base: position 15,552,446 of record JAYESA010000017.1, on the reverse strand, counting down.
ACGCGGACAGTTCTGAAACCCTACTTTACGCTTCTCGCGGACAACTCTGAAGCTTTACTTTACGCCAAACTTCCTTGAATCTCTGTTTTACGCGGACAACTTAGCAACCTGTTTTACGCCAACTACTTTGAGTCCCTAATTTACGCAGGGAGGGACTTCATGTATGTTGGGGGGTTTTGACTGTAAATACGCGGACAATTCCTCAGCATATTTTATTCTTCCATATTCTATTTAATGCTTGTATACTATTTGATTCCTGTACTTCGTCTAATCGTTGTGTACATCACCTGTAGAGAGATGGATATGCAGAAAGGATGTATTGTCGTGGATAGCGACATAACTCCTGGAGTCAATGGTCAGACTCAAGGAGGGACCTCAACAATTCCTAGACTTCCAGGACAAGATGGACAGATTCACAATCCAGTTCCATCTGATCTTTCCGTTCCACCTAATAGGAATCTTCCAGTCTCATCGACACCGCAGGATGGCCAGACACAACTGTTTCAATTCTTCAAGATGATAATGCAGGAACAGAGACAACAGGCCGCCACACTAGCTACAGAGTAGAGGCAACAAGCAGCAGAACAGAGACAAGAGTTTCTAGCAACACTTGAAAGGATGGCTGCAAAGACTGTTGTACCAGCTCAATCACTAGCTCCAGTACCTCGAGCTAGAGTTGGTTCAGTAAAAAACTTTGTACAGATAGGTCTGAAGCCATACAAAGGCATTGAGAGCCTAGAGGAAACTACCAACTAGATCACTCACACTCGGAAGTTACTAGAAGCATCGCAACTACCTGCAGACCTATGGATGACAAGTATAAGGACACTTCTAGATGATAATGCTCATCACTGGTGGGAATCCATGGAGCACCAGTTGGGTACATACCAAACTTGGGAGCAGTTCTTGGAGTGATTTGAAAGGAAGTACTTCCCGGACACCGTCAGAGATGCATTGTACAATCAGTTTCTCCACCTGGAGCAGGGGAATAGAACAGTGGACGAGTATGATGCTGAGTTTAGTCGCCTTAGTAAATATGGTGCTGCTCTGATACCAGATGACTTGGCCAAGGCTAAGAGGTTTCATTGCGGACTGACTCAGGAGCTCCAACATTACACAAGCTCACAGTCCCGGATCTCTTATGCTGAGTTACTGATAGAAGCCAGATTGCAAGAAACCATCAGCAGAGAAAAATGAGGTCAGCTGAGGAAGCAGCAAGGACCAGTAAGAACACAATAAGGAGGACCTACCAAACGTCCTTTAGCTCAGCAACAGCAGTACCGACATAGAGCAGGACCGTACCAGATCCCAGAGAAGCCCCACTGCCATTATTGTGGGAAATGCGAACATATTATGAGGGACCGTCGAACTCACCTAGGATAATGTATGAGATATGATTTCGGACAACATATGATGAAAGACTGTCCTATGCAACAAGCATTGACACTTCCACCGCCAGCACAGAGGCTAGCACTTCCAGCACCCAAGCCAGCTCAGAAAATGATGAGACCAGGATCACCTCGACCTCCAATAACAGGGGGATTTCAGCGAAGACTACCGCTACCTGCACAGGAGGATCAATTCGCGAGGGCCAGACAAGGACAACCACAGAGGAATGGACAAGCTTTTGCAATAGAAGTGGATGACATGAATCAGAAGATTGATGTCATAGCAGGTATCACTCTTGCTTTTACTTTTTCTGCTGTGACATTGTTTGATACGGGATCCACCCACTCATTCATATCATCTCGATTTTAACATTGCCTCAACATCTTTGCCTAGTTGTATTAGAATTCTTACCGGAGGAAAAGTTGTACCTGTTAGTAGAATTTGTAGATTGTGTCCTATAGTGATACGTGGCAGAGAGATGAATGCCCGACTCTTAGTCCTTCCTATGCCAACTTTTGATATTGTGCTTAGAATGGACTGGCTAAGCAAGTACCACGCTTTCTTCGATTGCTTTGGAGGAATCATTCTTTTCAAAATACCAGGCCAGCCTGAACTTGAGTTTGCACGAAGATCCACCGAAATCCTTGATGATATGCATCTCGCAATGGACGATGTTATCTATTATCCCGTTATTTCAGAATTCTAAGACGTCTTTCCAGAAGAATTGCTAGGACTACCCCAGATAGAGACGTAGAATTCTTAGTTGAATTGACACCGAAAGCAGCACCCATAGCATCACATGTTTATAGAGTGGCGAAGAAGGAAATAGATGAACTAAAGACACAGTTGAAAGAACTAGAAAAGAAAGGTTTCATCCGACCAAGTGCATCACCCTGGGGAGCACCAGTATTGTTTGTACCGAAGAAGGATGTGTCAGTGCGTATGTGCATTGACTATAGAGCCTTGAATGCAGTGACAGTGAAGAATAAATATCCACTGCCATACATTGATGACCTATTTGATCAGCTTAGTGGAGCCAAGATGTTCTCAAAGATAGATTTTAGATCAGGATATCATCAGGTGAAGGTACGGAAGGAGGACATTCCGAAGACCGTATTTCGGACAAGATATGGACACTACGAGTTTCTGGTCATGCCATTTGGATTGACCAATGCTCCAACTATCTTTATGGACTTAATGAATCGAGTCTTCCATTAGTATTTGGACCAGTTCGTGGTCGTCTTCATAGATGATATACTTGTCTATTCAAAGAGCCACGAGGAGCACGAGAAGCACTTGCAGATTATTCTAGAGACCTTGAGAAGAGAGCAGTTATATGCAAAGCTCGGTAAATGTGAGTTCTTCTTGGACAGAGTCTCATTTCTTGGGCATGTTGTTACAGGAGATGGTATTTCGGTTGATCCAGAAAAGATCTCGACAGTCGAGACATGGCATGTTCCTAAATCAGCAGCTGAGGTAAGAAGTTTTCTTGAACTTGCGGGATATTACCGACGGTTCATGGAAAATTTCTTAAGGATAGCAACACCTATGACTCGGTTGAATTGCAAAGATCAAGAGTTCATATGGACCAACGAGTGTCAAGCCGCTTTCGAGGAATTGAAGAAGCGACTGACTACAGCACTAGTATTAACTATTCTATCAGGATCAGGAGGCTATGTGATCTACAGTGACGCATCAGGAAAAGGCTTGGGATGCGTATTGATGCAGCATATGCATCTAGACAGTTACGAGTACATGAGAAGAATTATCCAACTCATGACTTGGAACTTGCAGCCATTGTATTTGCTCTGAAATTATGGAGACATTACTTATATGGGGAGCGAGTGGAAATATATACAGACCACAAAAGCCTCATGTATGTCTTCACGCAGAAGGAGTTAAATATGAGGCAACGTCGATGGCTCGAATTGATAAAAGATTTCGAGATAGAGCTATATTATCACCCAGGCAAGGCTAACGTTGTAGCAGATGCGTCAAGCCGAAAACCAGTAGCTTACTTCTTGACAACACAGAAAAAATTATTGAAGGACTTACAAGGTCTTGGCATTGAAGTAATATTTCCTGGAGCAGACAGGACACCAGCCAACTTGCCAGTAAAATTATCACTAGTAGAAAGAATTAAGGCAACTTTGCCTACAGACGCCAGATTTCAAAGATTAAAAGAAAGGACAGAGGTCGGAGAGCAGACAGGACTGCGCATTCATGAAGATGGGATATTACGATGTGGTGATCGTCTATATGTTCCCAATGGAGAGATTCGACAAGAGCTGATGGCAGAAGCTCATAGTTCGATATATTCTATTCATCCTGGAGGCACCAAGATGTATCATGATTTACGACAGCAATTTTGGTGACATAGAATAAAAAAAGAGATAGCTCGCTTTGTAGCTAAATGTTTGGTATGTTAGCAAGTAAAAGCGGAGCACCAAAGAACAACAGGGTTATTGCAACCACTCCCGATTACAGGGTGGAAGTGGGAGCACATCACTATGGACTTCGTCACGGGTTTTCCCAAGAGTCCAAGTGGTAAAGATGCAGTATGGGTAATAGTGGGCCGACTCACCAAGTCAGCCCATTTCTTGCCTTTTAGAGTTGGCCAATCTATAGAAGCTTTGGCCGACTTATATATGAGGCAGATCGTGAGATTGCACGGCATACCAGTCAGCATTGTATCAGACAGGGATTCGCGCTTTATATCACACTTTTGGAAGAGCATGCAAGTGAATCTTGAAACTTATCTGAAGTTCAGTACATCTTATCACCCGCAGACAGATGGGCAGTTAGAGCGTACTATTCAGACATTGGAAGATATATTGAGGGCTTGTATGTTAGACTTTGGAGGATCATGGGAGGACCACCTACATCTTGTGGAGTTTTCTTACAACAATAGCTATCAGGCGAGCATCTAGATGGCTCCGTTTGAAGCATTATATGAAAGAAAGTGTAGGTCTCCTGTGTGTTGGAGTGACATAGAAGAATGTCAGATTCTGGGACCAGAGTTAGTGATCAACATCGTTGAGACAGTTAAGAAAATACAAGGATACTTGCAAGCAGCGCAAGACAGACAGAAATAATGGGCAGACCTTCATCGTCTCCCCTTGGAGTTTAAAGTGGGAGATCATGTCTTCTTAAGGATATCACCTACCAGAGGCACCATTCGATTCGGAGGGCGCGGCAAGTTGAGTCCAAGGTATATTGGACCATTTGACGTGCTAGAGAGAGTGGGAGAAGTGGCATATCGACTTGTGCTACCATCTTCACTTGAGGGAGTACATGACGTATTCCATGTGTCGTAGCTCAGGCGATATGTGGCATACAGCAATCATGTTCTCGACCATTCAGAGATCACCATTGAGCCAAGCTTGTCATATCAAGAGCAACCCGTGGGAATCTTTGATCATCGAAAAAAAGTATTGAGGAACCAGTCTATTCCCTTGGTCCGCGTGGCTTGAAAGCATGGTGCGCCAGGAGAATCTACTTGGGAGCGCGATGATGACATGCACAAACATTTTTCGAACCTATTCACAGACCAAGGTATGAATTTACTTTATAAATTTATATCTTATACCATCCTTGACTTTCTATAGTGGCTTAGTTTTAATTTCGAGGACAAAATTTTTATAAGTTGGGTAGAATATAAAACCCCTAATTTTGAAAACCATATTAATTTTATTATTATTAATTATTTAATTTATTTATAGTAGTTATGAGATAAAATAGAGAAAATAGATTTTATTTAATTTTTATTTGAGGTATTTGTGCAATTAGGAGATTTATGGAGCCATTATAAATTTTTCCTAATTTATTCCATGTAGGAGACCCTTTGGACAGTTGCTAGCTTAATGGTATGCACCCATATATTTTTTAGAATTTTCTATGTATAGATATATATATATAATTAATTAGAAAAGAATTTTCTATTTGGATCTCTACCCGAAACCCTATTCTAACCCAAACCCTCTATCCTAAATCCACTACCCGTTCCCTACCCGGACCCGTTAGGAGAAGAAAATATCAACAACAACAGTAGCAAAAACCAACTTTTCTTTTTCTTCTCCATGCGTGTGAGCCTTCTCATTCCACCGCCTCTTAACTCTATTATTACTAAACTCTCCTCAACCGAAACCAAAACCAAAGAAAGAAAGAAAGAAATAGCAGCAGCAGTGGATTTTGAGACCACTATAATTACCTCACCACCTCTTAACTCTATATATATTACAACTCTTCCAAACCCTAGTCCTACTTCTTCTTCCACCAAAAACTTAACACCGTTTTGAACGCTTACACTATTCAAAATTCTTGCTTGGCAAGTATACCTTGCCATCGTACTGTTATTTACATTACATATGATGTCTGCATAATTTATTTCTGCTTATTTAGTTTATTTACTGCTATATAAAGTGTGTGTCCAAGGGAACTTGGGTGCAACGACGATGTCGTCGTATCATGTTTAATTATGTATATTTTTGGACCTACTTTATGAGACCACCCTATCATTATGGAGCATCATTAGGTTCATTAGCCATGACACAGTTGTTACACGAGTTGTGAGTCTCATATAGATCACGGACTGCGTGACAGGTCTGGCCTCCTGTACGTATTGGACGTGCGTTAGGGATGACTTCTGATAGAAATTTTGTATGCTAGTAGACCTGGCAGTTATTTAGAGGTTTTATCGTGTCATGGATATGGCATGCTTAGAGCATGGGATGGAGAGAACAACAAGTAAGACATTTGGGCTCCTTTGCACTTTTCTTTTATGTAACCCGTACGCTCCATCGGAGATACGCGATCGTGATGACCCCTATACTACTTGGCGGACTTTGCCGTTCAAAAGACGACATGCTTTGTAGGCCCCTAATTCTCCGAGAGAATTATGCCAATCCCACTATATGGCCAGATAGACCACTTGGTGGAAAGTTGTTCTCAAACTGCATTCACTTAGACGGTTAGGCGACCCATTGGATGTTTACTTTTCAGTACTTATTGGCATGTTATTATGTATCTTATTACGTCCCTCTGAGGACCTGGTCCCTTTCCAGATATGGACGAGCAGGAGTTTCCGCAGAAGTACGGACCTGGACCTGACACTACTTACCAGACTGAGGAGGTCTTACCTTCGGAGTATCTGTGATTTATTACCATATATTTAGAGATCCTTGTTGCTACTTCAGTATAGTCATTTTATAGTGGATTTATTTCCATCCGACTATCAGACTTGATACTCATCTTTGATATTCAGATATTATTCAGCTCTTTATTCCTACTTATTATTTGTGCTGTGGATGAGATATAGATTGTGTGTGACTTGTTATGACAGTATATTACCCTGGTGGATTGGATATTAATGTACAGCGTACGTGTATATATGGTTTCCATATATTGGAGTTCGTATACATACGACTGGGCGTGTTACGTATTCCTAGTCCTACGTATTTTAGGACTGTGGCGTGACATATATATATATATATATATATATATATATATATATATATATATATATATATATATATATATATATATATATATATATATATATATATATATAGTGATATACATGATACATGAAGGTGGTTGTATAGGGGGGGGTGTGTGTGGATGTGTTTGAGAGCAGCTTGGGCAGGTCACAGCAAGAAATGAAGAAGTGCACTGCAGCAACATTGTGGAGGTATATTACAGCACAGTGGCAGTGCAAGGAGAGGCACTGTGCAGTGGCTCATGCACATGGAGATGGATGAACTAGGATACTGCAGTTCACTGCAGTAAGGGAACATCGATATCAACTCTGCATTAACAGTTCAGTAGGGAGCTCGTATAAAGAAGGGACAGCAATAGCAGCTCCAAGGCTCGAGTCCACTGTGCAATAGGGAGATTCTCGAGTATCAGTGCAAGGTTGCATCAGTATCAGTTTTACACTAGGAGAAGTGCTCACAGTGGAAGTTGCAGCCTACCTCGAGCTGCAGCAGCACTGCAGTCGAGCAAGAAGCCAGAGCATCGAGTGCATCAGTACACTCAGGGAGCAGCACTGCAATCGAGCAAGGAGCCACAGCATCGAGTGCATCAGTGCACACAGGAAGCAACACTGCAGGCAACAAGGTACAGTAATTGAAGAACAACAGCAATGCAGCCAGGCACTGTAAACTCCCTCACCCAAAATAGGTATTTTGTGTATATTTTATATTATTATATTTATTATAGATGTTGAATTTATTTAGAGTATTCTCTTAGTTAATAAGAAAATAAATTTTTTAGTCTATTTACTTATATAAATATTTATTTAGAATTATTTTTAGGCTATTTTAGATTATTGGGATTTTTCCATAATTTTTAATTAATTAAAAACTAGTAACACTAATTTTCTAAGATTTTGAAGAATTTATTTTATGTTCAAACTTAATTAAAAATATCCCAAACTTTTATTTTAGGTTCTAAATAATAAAATATATTTTTTAGAATTTTTTGGGAATTTTTTGATTATTTTTAGCATTTATTTTGAGTTAATTATCAAAAACTGAATTAAAAACTAATTTCTGAAAAAGAAAACCCAAAAAGTAATTAATTCTGCCCAGTCAGCAAACATGGGGCCCACCTGTCAGCCTCCAGCAGTGAACAGTGTCGGGCCCGCCTGTCAGTGACCGCGGGGTGGGTGCGAGCTGAGCCGAGCCGAGCCGACCTCGAGCCGAGCCGAGACCGAGTTCGACTCGGACTCAGCTGAGCCGAGCCGCATCAAACTGCGACCGTTCGATCTGGGCAGGGCTGCACGGATCGCTGCCATGTGGCGTTCTCCGAGCCGCGGCTGCACTCTCTCTCCTCTATATATATATTAGTTTAGTTATTAATTTTTAGGGTTTTCTTTGAGCCGATTTTTGGAGAATTGCCATCTAGGGTTCCTTCATCTTCCAGAAGTCATTGCGCATAGCTCCGGACTCCAAATGAGGCCTAGTTTTTTTTGTTAGAACGATATTGAGGTTAGATTTCTGTTTATATAAATTTTTTTACGAAATTATTAGTATTAAATTCTGAAAAATTCGTAGAGCACAGCATGTCCAAAAATAGACGTATTTCGATGTTTTCGCAATTCTGGGAGAACCAGGAATCAGAATCATGAACCGTTTAAAGTTTCGGAAAGCTAATGTCGAGATCATCGATATATATTTTTCCCCGAATTTAATTCGAAGTATTTACGTACTGTTAATTCTGTAGAACTTCTAGGTTAGAATTTAACCATCGGTGCACAATACAAAATTTGTATGTGCCATAATTCCCAAACGAATTTGAATTCGGACGAGCCGTAAATTCCAGTATATTTTTAATACTGAAATCTACAGGAAATCATGCATAAAAGTCGAGTTTGTGTCGGTTGACTTTTCGGTCAACAGATCGCCTCGATTTGCGTGCCATGAGTCTCGAGTTGATAAATTTCAGTTTCTTTGGAAAAATTTTTAGGAATTAACATAAAAATCAGAATAATAAGATTAAAATAGGATTTTAGAGTAATTATTCCAGAATTAAATAAATTAAAATAAATTGATGGTTATATTATTATATAGTTATATGAATATATATGTAAGTAAATGCTAATTGATAATTATGACTAAATATTCAGACTGTACGACCCTAGGACACCGTGGACTATCCCATACTTACCTTGACCATGTTGACCCTAAGAACTTGTGAATTTGTCCGCCTTGCGTACATTAACGTACTGGCATAGACACCTGTCAGTTGACTGACTGATTTCGTACAGTACTTGAAGACGCGACACCCGCGTAATTCAACGCATAAATTGACCGTGTTAGATAAATAGTGTTACCCCTAGTATACCCCCTGAGTCCAGTGTAAATGTGGTTGAGTATGTGCTAGTGTAATGACTAATGATTCTATTGTATTATATTTATGTGTACATAGGATATTGGATTTGTTCTGCGTGATTTCTGGAGCAGGTTATTGGTACATTGCAGCTTCCTTGCCAGGCAAGTATACCTTGCCATTGTACTGTTATTTATATTCCATATGTTGCATGCATCTTTATTTTCTGTCTTTAGTTCATATATTTTAACTATTATATAAAATGCGCGTGACGGTGTCATCGCGATATGTTTTATTTATGTATTTGCATTGACCTTGTTCATGAGACTACCCCATTATCATGTAGTATCATTAGGTTCATTAGCCGTGACACAGTTGTTACACGAGTGTGAGTCTCATATAGATCACGGACTGCGTAACAGGTCTGGCCTCCTGTACGTATGGGCCGTACGTTAGGGATAACTGCTGTTAGAAACTTTGCATGCTAGTGGACTTGGCAGTTATTAGAGGTATTATCGTGTCATGGATGTGACATACTTAGAGCATGGGGTGGGGAGAACAACAAGTAAGGCGTGTGGGCTCCGTTGCACTTTCCTTGTGTAACCCGTACGCTCCGCCGGAGATGCGCGGTCATGATGACCACTATATATTATATTATTATCAGGCGGGCCTCCGGCGTTCGAAAGTCGTCGTGCCTTTGTAGGCCCGTGGATCTCCAAGAGAACTATGCCAATCCCATTTCAGCCAGATATCCCACACGTTGGGAAAGTTGTTCTTAACTGCATACACTTAGACGGTTAGGCGACCCCTTTGGATATTTATTTCAGTACTTTATTGGCATGTGTTTAAGTATCTTGTTATGTCCCTCTGAGGACCTGGTCCCCTGCCAGGTGTATTTGTTCTTGAGTATTCGCAGGAGCGCAGATTCGGATGGTTACCTATGATTCGAGGATGTCTTCTCTTCGAGCCGTGATTGCTAGCTGGTATACTTATATTTTGTTTGATTGTGTTGTACTTATATTGTATTTACTTTTCCCATTCGAGTTGGTAGTGGATTTGTTTCCATCCAACTATCATCCTTAGATACTTTTTATTGAGATCTAGTTTCATAGATACTGGTTATTTATTTCTATATGATTTTGGTGGATGAGATTTAGATTTTACCCTGTGACTTGTATTACATTTATACCACTTATGGATTTGATATTCATATTACAGCGTACGTGTGGATTTGGTTTCCATATATTGGAGTTGCCATATCCATGTGGCTGGCATACTTACGTGTCCTAGTCCTACGTATTTTTGGGACTGGGGCGTGACAGGCACAGTAGCAGTTGCAGCGATAAGGGATGCAGTTCAGCAAAGAGCAACCTCTTGGCACAGCACAGTGAAGTCAATAGCAAGTATCGGTGTTTCAGGTATTAGAGTTAGCTATTAGTTGTTACTTGGATTGAGTTAGCAAGGTTTTTGGTTTAAGTAGTTAATGGATTGTTATTTGTTATGAGATAGATAGATAGTTAGTTAGTATCTAATATTCGTATAGGTTATGTATATATTGTATTAGTTGTTATTTATAGTAGTTAGATATTGTAGTATGGTTTTTATGTAGTAGTTAGATATATTATAGTGTAGTTATATAGTTAGTATTTAGCTTGGTTATATATGTATTAGTTATGTTAGTGTTGAGTTGCCTTGGGATACCAAGGTATCACCAAGGTATTGGGTCGATACCCAAGGTATTGAGTTTAGGTATCGAGATAGGTGCGATACGCATTGGTGTAAGGCCAAGATATCCTATTTCAATTGATTTGTTGTAGTATTATAAATATTGACTTGAATATATATATATAACACTATTTAATATATTAAACTTGCGTATCTTAGGATATGGCTCTTTGAGTACCTTGTTGTAAAATCCCTAATTCTGAAAATAATATTAATTATTTTTATTATTTAATTATGATAGTTATGAGCTAAATAGAGGGAATAGATTTTTATTTAATTTTTATTCGAGATGTTTGTGCATTTAGGGGATTTATGGAGCCATTATAAATTTTTTCTAATTTATTCCATATAGGAGACCCTTTTGACTGTTGCTAGCATGATGGTATGCACAAATATAATTTTTAGAATTTTCTGTGTGTGTGGGTATATATATATATATATATATATATATATATATATATATATATATATATATATATATATATATACTTTCTATTGGATCTAACCCAAACCCCTTAGCTTACCCTACCAACTTGAACCCACAACCCGTTAGGAGAAGCAAAAATATCAACAACAACAGTAGCAAAGACCAACTTTGCTTTCCCTTCTCCGCGCATGTGAAGAAAAATATCAGCAGCCATTCCACCGCCTCTTTAACTCTAGTATTACTAAACTCTCCCCAACCGAAATTAAAAAACAAAGAAAGAAAGAAAGAAAGAAAGAAAGAAAGAAAGAAAGAAACAGCAACAGCAGTGGCTTTTGAGACCACTAAAATTACTCCACCGCCTCTTATCTCTATATATATTACAACTCTCCCAAACCCTAATCACACTTCTTACACAAAACTTAACACTGTATTGGACGCTTGCACTATACAGAATTCTTGCCCGACAAGTATACCTTGCCATCGTACTATTATTTATATTCCACATGATGCCTGCATAATTTATTTCTGCTTATTTAGTTCATTTATTGCTAAAATAAATTGGGCGTCCAAGGAAACTTGAGTGCAACGACGATGTCGTCGTACCATGTTTTATTTATGTATATTTTTGGACCTACTTTATGAGACCACCCCAGTATTATGGAGCATCGTTAGGTTCATTGGCCGTGACACAATTGTTACACGAGTTAAGAGTCTCATATAGATCACGGACTGCGTGACAAGTCTGGCCTCCTGTACGTATGGGCCGTGCGTTAGGGATGACTGCTGATAGAAACTTTGTATGCTAGTAGACCTGGCAGTTATTTAGAGGTTTATCGTGTCATGGATGTGGCATGCTTAGAGCATTGGGTGGGGAGAACAACAAGTAAGGCATTTGGGTTCCTTTGTAATTTTTCCTTCTGTAACCTGGAAGCTCCACTGGAGATACGGGCGGTGATGACCCTATTTACTACATGGCGGCCTCTGCTGTTCAAAAGACGACATGCTTTGAGGCCCCTGATTTTTCGAGAAAGTCACGCCAATCCCATTTTTAGCCAGATAGCCCACTTGGCGGAAAGTTATTCTCAAACTGCATTTACTTAGACGGTTAGACAACCCATTGGATGTTTACTTTTCAGTACTTATTGGCATATTATTATGTAACTTGTTACGTCCCTCTGAGGACCTTGTCCCTTTCTAGATATGGTCGAGCAGGAGTATCCGCAGGAGTACGGACCTGGACCTAACTCTACTTACCAGACTGAGGAGGTCTTACCTTCAGAGTATCTGTGATTTTATTACTGTTGTTTAGAGATCATTGTTGATACTTCAGTATAGTCGTTTTGTAGTAGATTTATTTCCATCTGACTATTAGACTTGATACTCATCTTTGATATCCAGTTATTATTCAGCTCTTTATTCCTACTGATTATTTGTGCTATGGATGAGATATAGATTTTGTGTGACTTGTTGTGACAATATATTACCACTGGTGGATTGGATATTCATGTACAACGTACGTATGTATATGGTTTCCATATATTGAAGTTCGTATACATACGACTGGGTGAGTTACATATTCCTAGTCCTACGTATTTTGGGACTGGGGCGTGACACTTGTTGTCTCATAGATTAGCTTGTATAGCATAGCTTCATAGTGTATATACTTAGTGACTTAGCATTAGACTCTTGCAACCTAGATTTCATGGGTTTGACTTAGAAATGGCGTATCGACCTAGAATTGCATCAACTTAGCTCATTTATATTATTGAACCTTGTATTGATGCGACATACCATATATAGGTTGTATGACACCGGCTTGGGCATCGAGAGACACACCTTGCTCAGGACTTCTGGCGAGTATATTTCTCTGATAGTTTACAATTCATAATATTATATATATGCATATTCTAGAATTGTATACATTGATCCCGACACAGTAATTTCACGGACTGGTACTATATGAATCCTGTCAGGAGATGTTATCCCCTACCATGTTCAGCGGGTACTCGTGTACGTTGTATCTCATCGTGTATATTGGGTATTGATTATATTTCGTGTTCACACACTGCTCGTATTCAGTGTGCTCATTTGTGTACACCCACCGCTCATGTTCGGTGGTTATGATATCCGTGTACACCCACTGCTCGTGTTCAGTGGTTATATTTTATGTTTGTAGCGTATCGTGATTGGATCCAACAGTATTAGTTGGGATGGGAGAGTAGGAGTTGATTATGTGATCAAAGCCATTGTTACATCGTGTACATTCTAGTTACATACCTCACTTGTAATTTGTCTTACCTGATCATGTTCACCTAACCCGATCACATAATGAACTTATATTTTGAGGCACATTAATTTAGTTTAGATTGCAGTTATTTTATCATATTGTTGTTCTATATCCTCGTACATTATATGTATATCTATTGTTTATTCATTCATATGTTAGTGATCTTGTATTTCATTTCTATATCTATTTATATGCTCGATTATGCTATTAAAACTGCTTTCAGAAGTATGTACTTCGCTCCAATCCTGACTGGATATATTTTTCCAAATGACTAGCTTTTAGAGCAATGTCCCACATTTTACGGGTCGCAGGACGACGTACCTATAGAGAATACTCTTTTTGACCAGAAGGACTTAGTTGTAGAGCCTGAGGAGGTCTAGATTATATTTGCATTGGATTATATTAGACTATTCTTTTGGTGGATTCACAGTTTGTATTATTATTTCAGATTGTTGATTGTATCTTATTTCTTTTCTTTGCTATTCCATTCGTTCATTATTCTTTCTTAGTTTGTTTTGTGATTGAGATTAGTTATACTTGTGAGATACCATTTGCCCCTCCGTTTGGAGTTGAGATAATTGACAAATACCATATTATATTGTTGAGATGTTAGATAGTCAGAAATGACCCAGATAGCGTTCTACCGTCGATTATGCGGCGTAGGCTGGGCGTAACTACGTACTAGTGTCCAAATATCCGGGTGTGGGTCGTGACATATTTTTAGTGGTGGCCCATACAGGTCTAGATTTTTATTGTAGTTGTGTTCATCTAGAGTACTGCTACGAGCCTGCTTTAGAAAACAGGATTTAGGCTGAGAGTTTACTCAATCACACCTAAAAAAATTCTAATTTGCAAATCCTTGTCTATTGAATATTATTTTACTTTGAATAAGTTCTATCCTTCTTTGATGGTATCATATCATATTCAATATTGATTCTATATTTCAATCTATCTTCAGGATGCCGCCGAAGACGCGTTTCCAGCGATCAGGTGCCGCGACAGAGCGATCAGTCACTTCATCACCCATGAGGGCAGCACCCTCAGACGATGGTCCAGCACCTACTTTTAGGAGGTCAGCTTCACCGGTCCAGGTGGGCGTATCGGCAGCAGCTTTCGGAGGTGCTCTACCTCCAGTACCGAGGAGAGGACAAACAGTTTTCGAGGATCTTCCGCCTCCACCACCAGCAGTCGATCAGACGCAGATGTTTGCGCTCTTCCAGCAGATGATGCAGACACAGCAGCGACAGTCAGAGATCCTGCGATAGAGCATGAAGACCGCTCACCAGATCGCACTTACAGTAGTTGAGAGAGCTACTCCAGCCCAGCCACAGACGGCACCAGCTCAGTTTATTCTGCATCAGCCGAGGTCGGGTACCATCATTGACTTCAAGAGGATGGGCCTGAAGGACTTCAGGGGTACAGAGGGGATTATCTATGCAAACGAGTGGATCGAGGACATCAAGCGAAACCTGCGGCTGGCGCAGATTCCAGAGGTGCTACAGATAGAGGCAGCGGGTTGTATGATGTTCGACTTTGCTTTGACATAGTTCTGGATAGACCCAAGGATTGCAGTACCAGGACTCTCTTTGGAAGCCTTCAAAAAGATTTTCAAGGAGAAGTTTCTCCCAGACGTGGCTCTTACATCTTTGGAGAGTCTGTCACTACCACAATTTCTAGGAAAGGATATTTTAGTAATTCATAATTAATTAAATATTATGCATGTTAAATAATTATTTATTATATTATTTAGTTATTGTTAGATATTAGTTATTTAGTTTGGACTTGTGTTAGTGGATCAACTAGTTTCGTTTAGACTCATGGACCAACATGTATTAATTGTTAGAATTGAGCCCAACTAGAAGTCCATTGATTAAGAGGATGATTAATTTAATTAAACCATTAGACTAGAACCTTTACTCCTTAATTATTTCTTTATAATAGGCCCAAGGGGTATAATGGATATTATATAGTGACTTGAGGAAGGGGTAAGAGGAGGCCGGCCTATTAAAGAAGAGGGAAAAAGTTTATCTCTCCTCTTTTCATTTGAAAACTAGATCTAGAATTTTCCTCAACCAAATTTCTTCATTCCCACATCATTTTCCTACCAAATTTTATCCCAATTCCTTTCCAAATAACTATTGGAGACTAGTAGAGCAAGGACCTAGAAGGAGAAAGTGAGGATCTACAAAGAGGAGCAAGAATCTACAAGTTGGAGGCCAATTTTATCACATTTGGAGGTTGCATTGGGAATACATCTTCTAATAGGTATAACTTAGTTTTTTCCCTTAATTTAGGTTCTAAATCTGAGAATTAACTATGAGAAATCAATCCATATGTATAGGCTACCCATAGGATTTGGTTTTAAGTTCATAGGAGGCCTATTGAGAAAGTTATGGTACTTTTTGTATCAATTTTAGGAGAATTCCGAGATTGACACTTGTTGTGTTTGTCAATTGGTCCTATAGATCAATTTGGTATGTGCTTGTATGTTTAGGGCTAGTGTTGTATCCACAATTGGGTACGTGTAGGTCGTATCCCAACAATTTGGTGATACGTGTTGATTTGGGAGTTTTTTCTCCGACACGGGACTTTGTGCATGTCACATTTTGACACAAATACGTAGATTTATGTTTGACTCTTTGTATTGTTTATAAATAATATATTAGACTTGCTCGTGTCCTTCGGGATACATTTGGATGTGTGGTGGACTCATGTCGCAAGCGTATCCTAGATCTAGTGGGATACGGGTGTGATGCACTCCATGTGTTTGTGCATTTTATTTCTAGATCTATTTTTTCATTGTTCTTAGTCATCATAATATATATATATATATATATATATATATAACATATACATATATACACTACTATATTTAATAGCTATTACATATGTAGAAGTATAGCTACATATATACATAACATATAGGTAAATAAATATATGACACACTAACATATATATATATATATATATATATATATATATATATATACGTGTATGTAAATGTGATGATATGAATATATATATATATATATATATATATATATATAGCTAACTATGTATGTATGTTATACTATATGTAGTAGATTGTGGATATGTGTATATGTATATAGATGAGCATGTATATATATATATATATATATATATATATATATATATATATATGTGTGTGTGTGTGTGTGTGTGTGTGTGTGTGTGTGTGTGTGTGTGTGTGCATTAGTGTATAAGAGAGAGAGAGGGGCTCAATGCTTATAGCGACAGCAGCAGCCGCATTAGCTACACCAGCAGCGGTTTCAACAACGGCAGCAGTAGCCGCATTAGCAACAACAGCGGCTATAGCAACACTAGCAGCGGCTTCAGCGACAGCAGTAGCATCATTAGCGACAACAACAGCATATAGCAACAGCAACCGCATCCTTCAGCGACAGCAGCAGCAGCAATATTAGCAAGAGCAACAGTTACCGCAACAGCAGCAGTAATTGCAACAGCAACAGCGACATTAGCGACGGGCAGCAGCAGTTTACAGTGACAATTTGTGTGTTTAGATATAACTATGTATCATTTATAGCTAATAGGTATATATATGGAATTGGTAAATATATATATAATTCATAGTTGGTATCTATGCATTAGTATACTATATTTTTAGTAGTTGGTTGTTAGCATATAGTTATTAGTAGATAGTTAGTATATAGATGAGGTTTTGACAATTACCTTGAGATACCAAGGTAAGTATCAAGGTATTTGGGGATACCCAAGGTATTGGGTTTGGGTATCAAGATGAGGTTTAGTGGTGCGATACCAAATTGGTTCGAAACCAAGGTATCCATTTAGTATTTGTAATTATAATTTATATATTTATTATTGCTTGAATGTACATATGTGATATTCATCTCTTTTATTGCGTATCCTGAGATACAGTATCCTAGTATCCTAAGATGCAGCTTGTATGACCTAGTTTCATAATGTATGAACCCAACATATTTGAGATAGACTCATACAACCTAGAAATAGGTAGTTTGACCAAGTTTGACTTAGAGTTGACCTAATTTGACTTAGAAATGGCTCTTTGACCTAGATGTTGACTAGTTTAACTTATTTTCATTCTGAAATCTTGCATTGATATTGTATTCCATATCTAGGTCTTCAAGGTACCGTATCAGACATCTGTGAGACTATTCACTAGACTTCAGACGAGTACATTCTCTGATAGTTTCTTATTTATGATATCCTTTATGTTCATTATATCTAATATAGATATCCTTGTTCTCTTGACACGATGGTTACACGGATTGGTATATCCAGATCTCGTCATAAGATATTATTTCTTGGTATATGGTGTATCTTGTGCAAGTCTTGTTTTATTGATTATCTTGTACATGTACAGACACTGATTCTTGGGAAGACTAGCTATCTTTATGGGGAATCTCGTGCCATGGCGTACTATGGTTTGATCTACTATACCAGTCGAGGGTGGAAAGTATTTTAGTGTAGATATGTGATCATATCCATCTTGTATCTTATTCTTGTATAGTGTTAATCATACACCGTACGTATGATTAGCCAGGCCATAAATCTTCTATCAAGTTCCCAAGCCGATCACATGTTAAAGCTAGTACTCACACACTTAGTCATTAGTATTCTTGTTCATTGTCATATTGTTCATTATTGTATTTATTCCAGTATTTCCTTATTATATATCTCTTGTATCTATTGTGCATCTTGTATATTCACATCTATTTACTATTACATAGTTTTTATCATTGATTAGAACTGCTGTTAGAGATGTACTCTGCTCCTTTCCTGACTGGCTATATTTTTTGTAGATGACACTGAGGAGTGGTACCCTACACATTATGGCCCTCGGGATATTGTGGGCTTAGAGTCAGAGACCCTGGCTCAGGAGGGACTTATCCCGACTGAGACAGATGACCCGGGACTTGTAGCTTCTTAGTATTCTTTTGTACTGGATTTGTCTCCAACTTATTTATTAGTATTCTTTCAGACTCAGTGATATTATTATTTGACTCATGAGTTATATGTGACTATTCTATTCTTTATCATATTCATGCTCATTTTCATCTTAGATCTGCGATTGAGTATATTGATATTGTTGGTGCCTCATTATATTGCTAGATAGATTACCTAAACAGTATTCTATCGCTGATTCTACGGCATAGGCTGGACGTTATTCCCGACTTGCATCCCTACATCGGGTGCGGGTCGTGACACATTTTTAGTGGTGGCCCATGCATGTCTCTTTGAGGTCGCAATTAGTGCGATGCGTAGTGGTGCTCTTATTTGAGTGCTATTACGAGCCTGTGTCAGGATATAGGATATAAGCTATAGGCTAAGAATACTCAATCACATCTAGAAAAAATTCTTTTGATTTATTCAACTATTCTTCCTTGATATTGATACTTGATCTTTTAACTGTCCTTTCTTGAGTGTCTTATATCATGTGCCATATTGATTCTATTCTATCTTTAGCTTTGTTTGATAGTGGTGCTTCCCATAGTTTTGTATTTATTTCTTTTGCTCTAAAGTATGGTTTGGTAGCTGAGTCTTTGCTTAGGACTTGCAAGATCATGGCCGGGGGAGGTATTATCCTGATTAATGATATTTGCAAGGATCGAAGAGTTACTCTGGGAGGCTGAGAGTTAAGTGCGTGTCTACTTGTAATGCCACTTCCGAGCTACGATATTATACTCGGGATTGATTGGTTGAGTAGGCACCGTACTAGTATAGATTGTAGAGGAGGTAGAGTTTTGTTTGGTCCGTCGGGAGACCCAGAATTCGAGTTTGCTAGAGGAGATACAGAGCAGGGAGAAGGCATTATTGGTGGAGCTATGGTGGAAGACAAGGAGTTGCCACATCTGTTGATAGCAGAGTTCTTGGATGTATTTTATGAGAAATTGCCAGAATTGCCGCCAGATCGAGATATTAAATTCTCTATAGACTTGGTGCTAGGTACAGAACCAATTTCGTAACATGTCTATAGAGTAAACAACAGCGAGCTGATCGAGCTGAAGAAGCAGGTGGACGAATTATAATATAAGGGGTTTATCAGATCGAGCATAGGGAGCCCCGGTATTGGTTATACCGAAGAAGGATGGATCGGTGCGCATGTGCATTGATTACAGGGCATTGAATAATCTTACTATCAAGAATAAGTACCGTTTGCCACAGATTGATGATCTGTTCGATCAGTTGAGTGGTGCCAAGGTGTTTTCTAAGATAGATTTGAGATCAGGCTACCACCAGGTGAAAGTAAAGCCGGAGGACATATCGAAGACTGCTTTTAGAACTCGGTATGGTCAGTATGAGTTTATGGTGATGCCGCTTGGGTTGACTAATGCACCGGCAGTATTTATGAACTTGATGAACAATGTATTCCATCAGTACCTTGACAAGTTCGTGGTGGTATTCATTGACGACATACTCATATACTCAAAGACACCGGAGGAGCACGAGAAGCATTTACGGATTGTGTTAGAGGTGTTGAGGAAGGAGAAGCTATATGGGAAGCTGTCCAAGTGTGAGTTCTTCCTGGACAAGGTAGAGTTCTTGGGGCATATTGTGACTGGTGATGGTATTTCAGTGGATTCGAAGAAGATCGCAGCAGTGGAGTCTTGGAATACCCCGAGTTTGGTAGCAGAGATCAGGAGTTTCTCGTGATTGGCAGGCTACTACAGGAAGTTTGTGCAAGATTTTTTGAGGATTGCTGAACCGATGACCAGACTCACCAGGAAAGATATAGAGTTTGTTTGGACGGAGGATTGCCAGATTACTTTTGAGGAATTGAAGAAGAGGTTGACGTATGCTCCTATTTTGACATTGCCATCAGGGTTTGGAGGTTTCACTATTTATAGTGATGCATCGGAGAAATGTTTGGGTTGTGTTGTTCATCAGAATGGGAAAGTGATTGCCTATGCATCCAGGCAATTACGTCCTCATGAGAAGAACTATCCTACCCATGATTTGGAGTTGGTAGCAGTCATCTTCACCCTGAAGTTGTGAAAATACTATTTATATATAGAGCATGTGAAGATCTTCACGGACCACAAGAGCTTGAAGTACATTTTCACGCAGAAGGAGTTAAACATCAGATAGTGTCTGTAACACCCCGTTCTGTTCAAGCGGACTGCCGACTCAAACGGCAAAAGTGCAACTGTTCCGACCCGCTTTGCCTTAAACGAGAAGCAAAGGATATCTAGACTTGTCCCTACAAGAATCCGGCTTAGGCTTTCAGAGGCTCGCTTGGCGTATCGCTCTACCGAGGCGAATCATCGCTAAGTTGGGTGGCTACGGTGAACTTGTCTTTGCTTAGCCAGCACACATAAAATCTGGAATGATACATGCTAGTCGCTAGGTGATTCACCCCCTACATGCTAATACGAATCTAACACACCTAGCTAAGGGAATAATCCCAACTCGTATTTCTTATGCTAGAACATGGAAATGAAACATTACTTATATGTTTGTTCAGACCCTCGTATGTTACCTTAGAACGTGTTGCTCGGGAAGTCCCCTAACGGTTTTACCTCTCGGCTTACCTTCGGGCCCGAGCCAACGTGATTGCTTATGTTTATACAAATGCATGCTTGTCTGCTTGAATGTTGCCTTATTTTTATCCAAACCCCGGGAGACTACTAAGTAGTCGTTCTG
Organism: Iris macrosiphon; assembly: GCA_036927795.1. NCBI lineage: Eukaryota > Viridiplantae > Streptophyta > Magnoliopsida > Asparagales > Iridaceae > Iris > Iris macrosiphon. The sequence goes on along the minus strand of JAYESA010000017.1, from coordinate 15,531,123 downwards.
TGCATGATTGATCCTGCAAGTATCCGGGACCGTTAGGTCACCCAAGGCAGCCCCGAACCAGGGGAATGTATCAAGGAAAAGTCATTCACTGAACAAAGAATCAAGATTCAAGTATCCCGTGTACTCGTGTACTCGTGTACTCGTGTTCCCGTGTTCTCGTGTATCCTGTGATAATTAAAAGACCCAATGATTGTATGTTGCGGACAACTCAGACCCGAGGCATTGTTTCACGGACGGTCACCGGAGCACTGGGGCTGATCTGATCCGGATCGAGCTCGTGTGCAGTCATCGTGTTCAGGTGAGGATAGCTTGTAGCGCATCGTGTACTCTTGTAGCATGCTATCCTTGTCCTTGACTACGTCCAAAATAGCTATGCTAGCGACTCGTGTTCATATAGATAAGTCATCCTCGCTTAGCAGCTATCCGTGTGCGAGTCATTACATCGCATCAAGAAAAAACTGAAAACCTGAACGATCATGTTATAACGACTCTCGTGTTGCATATGCTATTGCCTTGGTTTTCATTATGAATGCCCCTGAATGTTTATACGTGCTCGTGCTTGAATTAACAATGTTTGCCTTGGACTGGGAAGGCCAAATGGTAAGTTGGTAAGTCTCGCCGTGTTTTCTCTCATGTCGCACGGCGCACTGCCACACGAGTTAGGCTATTCAATGTTTGCATAAAACTGATCCTAAGGCAACTAGAAAGACAACTTAATAGTTGGTGCACGAAACTTATATTACGTATTTGGATTTGTCGAGCGGGCGAGTAGCTTCCCCACCAGTGCATTCAATGTACTGATAATCCACCAGTTTGTATGCAGGGTGCGGGAGAACCTCGTTCGGTGTGGATGTCTCCTTCGTGCGTGCTAAGGCGTGGAGATCACTCCGAAGCAGCGGTGCATCCGGAACTGAAGCACATATATAAGACATAATGTTGGAACTTGCATGAACATCGCCTGTACAATCATTCCATAATTGTAGCCACTTGGCACGCTTTTACTGTTTCAGAGAGAGAGGCTTGAGCGACTTGTAATCTCGGCTATACGCTGCCTGTAACACATGTTTATATCAATAAAAGAGTTGCCTTACTTTAACTTGTGTTTTACAATGCTTTCGCTATATTGTCGACTCAGTGAACTTGTTACCAAATTGCTATGCGTTTATGACTCCGCTGCTCTTGGATAATCGGTGCGACTCTGTGGCTTAGAACCGCCAGCCAATGAACCACGGCCTTGCACGGGCGTGGCTCACGCTCGTGCGGCATCACGTCCGGATGGGTCATAAAGCGATCGTTCCGCGGGAGCGCTGGCGCGGTGATTCTCGCCTAGCGGGAACGGCCGATTTAGCCTGCGGGAGATCGGGGCATGACATGTTGGTATCAAAGCCTGGCTTCTACGCCTTTGGACTTCATTTCGTTTATCTCAGTTTCGAAAGCTCGTTCGTGGGTTATGTGCACGCTCTCTCTCAATACCTCGATGGGATATTCCAACAATAAGTCTAAATACTTTCAAAATGCATTTTGAATGATATGATTGCTTGTATAAATTTGTGCTGCGAGTGGCCTTTGTGCCAACTTGTGCGAACCCTTGAGAGTATCGCTAGTAGTTTGTCCAATTTTACTAACTCTAAGTTTGGTTGAATGCATCTATTCGAGGGACGCCTTGAACTTGTGCACGATCCAAGACTTAAGAAATTGTGAAACTCGAGTGCTAAGACTTCGCTATCGCTAAGTCGGTTGACGTGTTCACGCTAGAAGTGCACTTCAAATGTGCGTACGATCCAGACTAAGCGATATGCTGATCTCGATGCTTGTGCAAGTGAATATCCAAATGAAACAAGTACAACGACTTATATAGGTTTGTCTCAGCCTTGTATCATTAAATCAAAATTGATTAAAATGTACTGCTTGTCCTCAGTAAGTCTCGAGGATGAGACTTTTTTTGAGTTGGGTAGGATGTAACACCCCGTTCCGTTCAAGCGGACTGCCAACTCAAACGGCAAATATGCAACTGTCCCGACCCGCTTTGCCTCAAACGAGAAGCAAAGGATATCCAGACTTGTCCCTACAGGAATCCGGCTTAGGCTTTCAGAGGCTCGCTTGGCGTATCGCTCTACCGAGGTGAATCATCGCTAAGGTGGGTGGCTACGGTGAACTTGTCTTTGCTTAGCCAGCGCACATAAAATTTGGAATGATACATGCTAGTCGCTAGGTGATTCACCCCCTGCATGCTAATACGAATCTAATGCACCTAGCTAAGGGAATAATCCCAACTTGTATTGCTTATGCTAGAACATGGAAATAAAATATTGCTTATATATTTGTTCAGACCCACGCATGTTACCTTAGAACATGTTGCTCGGGAAGTCCCCTAACGGTTTCACCTCTCGGCTTACCTTCGGGCCCGAGCCAACGTGATTGCTTATGTTTATACAAATGCGTGCTTGTCTGCTTGAATGTTGCCTTGTTTTCATCCAAACCCCGGGAGACTACTAAGTATTCATTCCGTGCATGATTGATCCTGCAAGTATCCGGGACCGTTAGGTCACCCAAGGCAGCCCCGAACCAGGGGAATGCATCAAGGCAAAGTCATTCACTGAACAAAGAATCAAGATTCAAGTATCCGGTGTACTCGTGTACTTGTGTTCCCGTGCACTCGTGTTCTCATGTATCTCGTGATAATTAAAAGACCCAATGATTGCATGTCGCGGATAACTCGGACCCGAGGCATTGTTCCACGGACGGTCACCGGGGCACTGGGGCCGATCCCATCCGGATGGAGCTCGTATGTAGTCATCGTGTTCAGGAGAGGATAGCTTGCAGTGCATCGTGTACTCTTATAGCATGCTATCCTTGTCCTTGACTACGTCCAAAATGGCTATGCCAGCGACTAGTGTTCATATAGATAAGTCATCCTCGCTTAGCGGCTATCCGCGTGTGAGTCATTACATCGCATCAAGAAATAACTGAATATCTAAACGATCATGTTATAACGACTCTCGTGTTGCATATGATATTGCCTTGGTTTTCATTATGAATGCCCCTGAATGTTTATACGTGCTCGTGCTTGAATTAACAATATTTGCCTTGGACAGGGAAGGCTAAATGGTAAGTTGGTAAGTCTCATCGTGTTTCCTCTCATGTCGTATGACGCACTGCCACACGAGTTAGGCTATTCAATGTTTGCATAAAACTGATCCTAAGGCAACTAGAAAGACAACTTAATAGTTGGTGCACGAAACTTATATTACGTATTTGGATTTGTCGAGCGAGCGAGTAGCTTCCCCACCAGTGCATTCAATGTACTGATAATCCACCAGTTTGTATGCAGGGTGCGGGAGAACCTCGTTTGGTACAGATGCCTCCTTCGTGCGTGCTAAGGTGTGGAGATCACTCCGAAGTAGTGGTGCATCCGGAACTGAAGCACATATATAAGACATAATGTTGGAACTTGCCTGAACATCGCATGTACAATCATTCCACAATTGTAGCCACTTGGCACATTTTTACTGTTTCAGAGAGAGAGGCTTGAGCGACTTGTAATCTTGGCTATACGCCGCCTGTAACACATGTTTATATCAATAAAAGAGTTGCCTTACTTTAACTTGTGTTATGCAATGCTTCCGCTATATTGTCGACTCAGTGAACTTGTTACCAAATCTCTATGCGTTTATGACTCCGCTGCTCTCGGACAATCGGTGCGACTCTATGGCTTAGAACTCTTACCGCTAGCTAATGAACCACGGCCTTGCACGGGCGTGGCTCACGCTCGTGCGGCATCACGTCCGGATGGGTCATAAAGCGATAGTTCCGCGGGAGCGCTGGCGCAGTGATTCTCGCCTAGCGGGAATGGCCGATTTAGCCTACGGGAGATCGGGGCGTGACAGTGTCGGTGGTTGGAACTGATAAAGAATTTTGATATATCTTTGCAGTATCATCTTGGGAAAGCCAATGTAGTTGCCGATGCCTTGAGCAGGTATCTGGTAGCTATGTTCTTGACGCAGGATCGATATTTGTTGGAGGACTTGGAGAGCTTGGGCATTAAGGTGATACTTCCTGGTGGTGCGATACAGATATAGAGATTGCAGATACATTCAGATTTGATGTACATGATCAAGGCAGCCGATAATGAGGATGTATCTCTGAGGAGCATCAAAGCTCAGGTGAAAGCAGGATTGGAGGATAATTTCACCATTGCCGAGGATGGATCTTTGCAGCATGGAGTTAGATTGTGTGTGCCTAGTGGGGAGCTGCGTGAGGAGGTATTATAGGAAGCGCATTGCTCTCAGTATTCCATACATCCATGTGCTAACAAGATGTATCGGGATATGCGAGAGAGTGTGTGGTGGTATGGCATGAAGAGGAAAGTGGCACACTTTGTATCCAGATGCTTAGTGTGCCAACAGATGAAAGCTGAAAGGCAAAGGCTAGGAGGTTTACTTCAGCCATTACCTATTTCAGAGTGGAAGTGGTAGCATATTACTATAAATTTTGTGTCCAGACTTCAACGATCTCCAGGAGGAAAAGACGCAATTTGGGTCATCGTTGATAGGTTGACCAAGTCGGCCCACTTTTTGCCTTTCAAGGTGGGTTTGTCTAAGAAGAAGCTGGCAGAGATATATGTGAGGTAGATCGTCAGGATATATGGAGTTTCCGTCAGCATAATATCGGATCGGGATAGTCATTTCACTTCTCATTTCTGGAGGAGTTTGCAGGCGAGTTTGGGTACTCAGCTCAAGTTTAGTACTGCATATCATCCCCAAACAGATGGGCAGTCGGAGTGGACTATTTAGACTCTCGAGGATATATTGCGCACTTGTGTACTAGATTTTGGGGGTTCTTGGGAGGACCATCTCCATTTGGTAGAGTTTGCTTATAATAACAGCTACCAGGCTAGTATAGAGATATCACCATTTGAAGCTCTGTACGGTCGGAGATGTCATACTCCCTTGTCATGGGACAATGTTGGAGAGAGAGTTTTTCTTGGGCTAGAGATAGTTGTGGATGCAGCGGAGAAGGTTCAGTTGATCAGAGACAGACTTCGAGTGGCGCAGGACAGACAGCGGCATTGGGCCGATAGCCACCGGAGACCTTTGGAGTTGAAGGTATAGTTTTAGATTTTTGTTGTTGTTGTGCTTATTATTGGTTGTTTGTTATAGATTAAGTTCTTAAGGTGGTATTTTATTCTAGGTGGGTGGTTTGGTATTTCTGAGGATTTCTCCGACACGAGGCATGATTCGCTTTGGTGGAGGTGGAAATCTTAGTCCACGATTCATCGGATATTTCACTATTCTAGAGAGGGTCGGTGCAGTTGTTTATAGACTAGACTTGTCACCTGCATTGGAGGGAGTGCACAACGTGTTTCACGTGTCACGGTTGAGATGGTACGTTGCAGATCCTAGTCATGTGTTGGATCACTCAGAGATATAGGTGGGCCCTACTCTTAGCTATCCAGAGCAGTCAGTTGAGATTTTGGATCAGAGAGAGAAGGTGCTAAGGAACCAGACTATTCCTTTGGTATGCGTCGCATGGAGGTATCACTCTCCAGGGGAGTCTACTTGGGAGAGAGAGGATGAAATGCGAGAGTGTTATCCATATTTGTTTGTGCCTTGAGGTATGTTCTTTCTATAGTTAAGTTATGTTCTTTTGTTATGTTCTATTATTTTCTGAGGGTAGTTTTCATCTTTTAATTTCTAGGACGAAATTATTTTAAGGAGGGTAGACTTGTCACTACCAAAATTTTTAGAAAATAATATTTTAGTAATTCATAATTAATTAAATATTATATATATTAAATAATTATTTGTTATATTATTTAATTATTGTTAGATGTTAGTTATTTATTTTGGACTTGTGTTAGTGAACCTAATTTAGTTTAGACTCATGGACCAACATGTATTAATTGTTAGAATTGAGCCCAACTAGAAGCCCATTAATTAGGAGGATGATTAAATTAATTAAACTATTAGACTAGAACCTTCCCTCCTTAATTATTTCTTTATGAGAGGCCCCAAGGGGTATAATAGACATTACATATTGACTTGAGGAAGGGGTAAGAGGAGGCCGGCATATTAAAGAAGAGGGGAAAAGTTTCTCTCTCCTCTTTTTATTTGAGAACTAGATCTAGAATTTATCTCAACCAAATTCCTTCATCCCCACATCATTTCTCTCCCAAATTTTATTCTAATTCCTTCCCAAATCACCATTGGAGACTAGTGGAGCAAGGATCTAGAAGGAGGAAGCAAGGATCTATAAAGAGGAGCAAGGATCTACAAGTTGGAGGCCAATTTTATTACATTTGGAGGTTACATTGGGAATCCATCTCCCAATAAGTATAATTCAATTTTTTCCCTTAATTTAGGTTCTAAATATGAGAATTAACCTTGGAAAATTAACCCATATGCATAGGCTACCCATAGGATTTGATTTTGAGTTCATAGGAGGCCTATTGAGAAAGTTATTCCCTTAGCTAATTAAGGTGGATTAGAACTAATTTGCATTAGTTTAGAGCATTTCCAATATAGCTCTCCCTAATTATTCTTCATAACCAACTAGTAGGGGAATAATATACATTTGTTGTTGCTTGGGAAGGGGAAAAGAGAGGGGCCGGCTATATAAGGGGTTTTCCTTCTCTCTCTCTTCATTTTATTTCATTCATTATAGATCCACAATTGTGTTCATCCCTAATTTATTTTATTCCTCTACCAAATTGATCTCAATTCACTCCCATTCCCTCTCATTTCCATTAATTGAAGAGCATTGGAGCTTGGATTTGCAAGGAGTACTTAGAGAAGAATCTTGTGGCAAGGAGATCGTGTCCGGATCGTATTTAATAGAACAATTCATTGAAAATTCATCTTTTAATTGGTATATATATGAATTCCCCTTCATTTTAGGTTCTAAATTATCCATTTGACCATTAGGAATCTTTTTATGGGATAGGACTACATATGGGAAGTAGATCTAGGCTCTATTTATCTGAATTGACACTTCTACATAGTTTTTTGTGCATAATTAGGGTGAATTACGAGATTAATACATCAAGTGTGTGTCATGAGACTAATTTAGTCTAATTAGACTTATATCGGGATTGGAAAACTAGCTATGTGTCCATAATTGAACACGAATAGGCCGTATCGCGATACGGTGTGATACTTTGTGATACATGGCTCAATTTTGGGTAATTTGTACTAATTCTCTTCAATTTTTAGTGTAGCAAGTTATATTAGTTGTATAAAGGGGGTATTTGATATGAATACATGTTTATTATGGATAATTGAGGAATTTGGCACTTGGTTGGATACGTACCATAGCATATCATATATATTGCATGCTTGGTGTTTGGTTTAATATCTAGTGTGTGTGTTGTTTATATATAAATATAAGTATATAATTTATATGTGTATATGTATATGGATGATATGTATATCTATATATAATTAAGTATTTGAGTGAGTGTATGATGAGTTGTTATGGTGTAGTGGATATGTGAGTCGTGTATCATGGAGGTTGTTGCTTCCATGTGTTGAGTGTATTCCTATGGTATTTGTGCGGGTTTGAGTGATAAGGGGTGCATTGGTATGGACACTTGAGGTATCCATGTGTGAGAGGAAATTGCATGCTGAAGAACAATAACTGCAGCTATAACAGTTAGGGGGATTATATCAGTTAATGATACCAATATGTATCTAACCTTGAGGAGTGTCATACTTATTTGTGGGTAACTGATAACAGTGAAAGGTATCTGGTTGGAGGTTCAAATTTGTGTGATGTAGCAGCAGCACCAGTGCCAAAGCAATGCAGTGCATTCTTTGTATTGGAAGGGGGGACTCGAGCACAGACATTATACCTAGGCAGTAGGGTTAAAATGAGACAGTGGAATGTGTGCATTGTCTAAATAGGAAGGAACCAACTGTAGTAGCAGTAGTGAGGTGTATTATTGGTGTTCAGTGTGTTGGAGTGTGCTCGAGAGTGTGGGTATATTATACTCATTGGTGTTCAGTGTGTTGGAGTATGCTCGAGAGTGTGGGTGTATTATACTCATGTGTGTGAGTGTTTGAGTGAAGGTGAATATGTTATATACTTATGTATGAGTGAGTGTGTGTTTGCTCGGTGTTGGTGTGTGTTGTGCTTATAGTATGGGGGTTTAGAGAGTATTGGTGGAACATATATCAGTGATACATGTTAGTATAACTGAATTGGTGATAAGTTGGGGTGTCGGGGACTGGCAGTGAATTGAGGAAGTTGTATTAAAGGGAATGATACTGCAGCAGTAGGTAATATATCTTGTGCTAAGGTGGAGGTAAGGGGAATTTGATCCCTAGTTAGTTGTGAGAGTGTCAGTACCTGACTTGGGGGCTTGGGGTTATTGGTATCAGTTGGAGATCCTAGCAGTAGGTGTGAAGTGTGAACGTTAGACAGTTGAAGGTGTGAAGAGTTGAGGGAGATAAGGGAACCCAATGTCTAATATAGGTTCGAGTAGTTAGAGTAGGGTAGTGATAAAGAAAGAGTGTCAGATATGTGGAGTATCAAGTGCATATGTATTTTGTCAAAGTTGATAGGTGCAAGTGCAGGAAATAGAGTATCGGATTCAATGTGCAATTTTCGCAAAAAAATGAATTGTTTAGTGCGGATGCCATGTTATCAATGAATCTCTAAACCCTGACACTAAAGTACCAGAAATAGTTATGAGTTGAGGGAGAACTACAAGAGATTAGGGGACTAGAGGAGAGTTAGTATTTTGGGTATTGAGTTTTAGGTATCACTTAGATACTAAAGAGACTAGGTAAGATTTGATGGTTAAGTACATTGTTTAGTTAGAAAGGAAGGTCAAGTATCAGAGGCTAGGGGATTAGTAATAATAAAGTATGAGTTCCTGGTGAGGATGGGTATGACCCATATACCTAGGGTATTGGTTAAGTGGTATCCTTATACTAGTTATGATAGTATAGAGTGTGGTATAGATTATATTATATTATATTAATTAATATAAGGTAATATGTTTATCACCTAGTCCATGTTTAATAGGCTATCTAAGGATATTAGTAGATAAGATATCCTAGAACTTAGTACTAGCTAGTATAGCTAATATCTTCTAGATGTTGACCTCGAATTTTAGGTATGACCTAGTTTGACTTGTGTGGCCTAGCCTTGACCTAGAAAATCATACTTTAGTTCATTTTAACATATTTATCACTTTATTACACCCAATTGATATAAAATTTCATGTATAGGCATGTGTAACACTAGCTCGAAGACTAGCTCGGACACCGAGTTACATCTTTTGCTCTGGACCATAGGCTAGTACATTCTCTAATAGTTTCTATTTATTGATAATCACTATAATACAAGAATTTATAAATATTTTAATTGACTCTTGATATATTGGTACACGGACTAGTATACACATGGATCTTCAGTCATGGAATATTATTTATTATTTTATTGTTCCTCGTGTTCTCATATGGTTAATAGACAATGTATAATATTAGACAATGTTCAAAATTTAATTTTTAAAGTTCAATGTTTAATATTTTACAATGTCTTGAGTACCTGCTAGTGTAAAGTGTCATGGTTGGATCCATTGTACTAGTCGGGAAAAGGAAAAGTGTTAGCTAGATATGTGATCAAATCATAAACAATGTTCAACATTCAATGTTTAAGTTAGACAATATTTATCCAATATTTAAGTAGACAATGTTCAACCCAAGCTGATCACATATCTAACTAGTATTTCAAACACTTAGTATCGTTGCAGTTCTTCACCATATTTTTTTTCGTTGTCTATATTCTATTTCATCGTGATCAGTTTATACTATATTGCTCTAGTTTACATGTTTCTTCCTACCATATATGACATATTATTTTATTATTTCTTGTCTTGTATTATATTCTCTATATTTGTTTATAGTCATTATCAATTAATTGGAACTGCTATTGGGTTGTACTTTACTCCAATCCTTAGTGGATATATTTTTCAGATGATTGATTAGAAGAGATATGTCCCACCTTTTACGGCCACAAGATGGCGAGCCGACAGAGGATTAGTGCCAGCTATTGAGGTGACTTAGATTTCCATTAGCATTTAGTATATATTCCAGTTTTAGACATTGGCCTGTATATATTATTTGATATTTTGTTGTAGCTAGACTATTAGTATTTGGTGGATTATAATAAAATTTTGTGACTATTTCTTCTATTCCATATCGTACCTTTGTCTTTCTTTAGCTTTATATTATGATTGAATATCGATTATAATTGAACCATTATATTATACTCCAAATTGGAGTTGAGATATTATTGGCATGTACCTTATATATTGTGCGAGATATTTAGATAGTACGGTTGACCTAGACAATGTTCTACCATCGATGTTGTGGCATAGGATGGACGTACTCACGTACTCGTTCCCCTATACTGAGTGCGGGTTGTGACACATTCATGCAGGTCACTCTTCGTAACTAGTGCAAAGTTGTGGTAGTGCAATAGCTTAGTTGTACTACTGCGAGCCTGTGATAGGATATAGGATATAGAAAACTAGGATGAGAGCTAATACTCAATCACAACTAGGAAACAATTCTCCCATATTAATTCTTGCTATCTTTATCATTCTGAATATTATTTTCTTCTAATATTACTGTCCTTCTCTGATAATATCGTATCTTGCATAATATTGATTCCTTGTTTGAATGTGTCTTCAGGATGCCGCTTCAGTGAGGTCGATTACTTTTCCGACTCCAGCTCAGAGGGTCGCCTCACCAGTCCAGGTGAGAATTTTAGCAGCAGCTTTTGGGGGTGCTCCACCTCCAGTTCAGAGGACAGTGCCAGCAGTTTTCGAGGAGCTTCCACCACCCACAGCACCAGTTGATGTCGTGTAGATATTTGCACTTTTCCGGGAGATGATGGAGGCCTAGATAGCCCAGGCGAAGGCTCAGCACCGCCAGTCAGATGTGATGAGGCAAGGAATAGAGAACGCCTATCAGTTAGCACTAGCAGCCGTGGAGAGAGTAGCGCTTACTCAATAGCAGATTGTTCTACCCCAGGTCGATCCGCAGCCAAGGTCGGACACTATTGTGGATTTCAAGAGGATGGGGCCCAAAGACTTTAAGGGTAAAGAGGGGATCTTGTACACAGACGACTGGATAGAGGACATCGAGAGGAACTTATGATTGGCGCAGATCCTGGAGAGTCTACGGGTAGAGGCAGTTGACAACCAGATTTTTGACATAGCACTGACATGGTTTCGCATAGATCCGAGGATTGCGGCACCTGGATTGACTTGGAAAACTTTCAAAAAGATCTTCAAAGAGAAGTTATTTTCGGATGTGGCTCTAAGTGCATTGGAGAGCCAGTTTTAGGATCTCATCCAAGGAAGTATGATGGTGCACGACTACGCCAAAAAGTTTTGTAGACTGGGCAGATTTGTGGAGGGGCAAAATCTCCTAGGAATAGTAGAAAAGTTTCAAAAGGGTTTGAACAGGGAGATCAAATCCCATACTAGGGGTCATCGCTCTACTACCTTCGAGGAGATATTGATGGATGCACAGAGGGCGGATGATGACTTGGAAATCACGTCCAAGAGGATAAAAGATATATCATGATGAGTTAGCAGCAGTGTGGGTCCAACTAAGCCACCCTATTTTTAGCAGCCGACAGCATACCAGCATCATCAGTTTCCTATGACAGACAGGGCACCAGCTCAGCAGACACATCAGTTTCAGTGGCTATTTCATCAGGCATTGCAGCAGCCTCAGAGGCAAGCTCAGCAGACTTTTTTGTATGCCTATTGTGTGAGGCATGGGCATGATTGGGAGAACTGTCGTAAGAGGCTCAGACTATGCTTGTATTATGGTTCCCTTGATCATCAAGTGAAGGAGTATTCCAAAAACCATATGGTCCATATCGTGGTGCAGTTCCACATCAGAGAGGTGGAGTTAGGCCACCTGTAGCCCACAGATTGCCCAGAACCCGTGGAGGGAGCCACCACAATAGGGTGGAGCATTTACGATGACGGTTGAGGAAGTCGACACTACATGTGATGGGTTAGCTTGTCTTCATTCTTTTTTATTATTTTCCTTTCCATCTGTTGTTTGTGTGCTTTATTAGTACCTTATAGATTGCTTGTGTGTTATAGTATAGTTATTAGTATACCTCAGCAGAGACTTCAATACCATGATGTACAGAGACCATAATATTGCATATGACCATAGTTAGTAGTTTTCTTTAAATTGCATGCTTGTATGATTTTAGACTGGTTGTGTCACGACCCCCACCCAAAAAAATTGGGCATGAGCCGTGGGTACGTCCAGCCTACGCCGCAGAATCGGCGGTAGAACGCTGTAAAGGTCCGTTCTAGGTCAACCAAATCTATATATCTCACAAAAATCTGACAATATCCTCTCCAAAAGGAGGGCAACCACGCAATATATATAAGCTCTCAATCACAATAACTAGGGGAAGAATAAAAGCACGATATGATATGAACAAAGAAACAGAACCAAAGAGAGCAAGATAATATCCAAATACAGTCCAAGTCTATAATAGTCTACAATATCTCACAGTATCAAAAGAATAAGTACAATCATCCAAATAACAACTGGGAACAACCCAGGAAATCCACCTAGCTAACTAGGGCGCTAAAGGCGTCTCCTCGCAGGGCTCCTCCTCAGTCTCGGGGTCACAGCACTCGTCAACACCCGGCCCATAGAACGTCGGGCAATAATCCTCAGGATCCTCTGGAAAAAAATATGCCCAGTCAGGACTGGAGCGAAGTACATCACTCTGAAAGAAACTCCAAATACATGGTAAGGTGTATATGACGAGCAATAGAAAAGTATACAAGATGCACATGAAATAAATACATGATGGAGCAGAATAAGTAGCTGCAAGTAAACTGGAGAACAATACAAGTAGAGAAGTAACTGCATGTGAGAAAACATGAATACTAGCTAAGTGCCTTGAGCACAAGTTCGTTATGTGATCGGCTTAGGTTGTACATGAAAAATACTATGATAACTCCGTTATGCGTGAGTTGCATAACCGACATACACATAAATATTATTTGGCTTTGATCACATAACCAACTCTTACTCCCCTCCCCCACTAATACTCTTGGATCCAACCACAACACGCTACGTACATGATAATAGCTCGCGCATACGAAGGCAAGAGCACAAGAAGCACATGATAGCACATGAGAATCAATACCCGAAGCACATGATGAAATACACGTGATAGAGTACCCGCTGAACACGGTAAGGGGGATAGCATCTCATGACGAGATCCACTAGTACCAGCTCATGTAACAATGTGTCAGAATCAAGTATCACAGTTCTAGAACAGGTGATATAAATGCTATCATGAAATGAAAACTATCAGAGGTAGGTACTCGCTTGATGTCCTGAACAACTGATGAGGATCAAGATCCGGACCGGTGTCGCAAGAACATATTACGAAAAGCAAAATTAAACAGGGTTCTAAGGAGTTAAACTGATATAAAATAATTAAAAACAGGCTTCTAGGGATACTCTAGGTCGAACGGGTCAAACCGGTAAAATTTGGGTCAAAAAGTCAATCTAGGGTCCAAAAAGTCAACTCTAGGTCAAAACTAGGTCAAACGTTGACTTTTTACGGTCAACGGAGACAATTATGGTCAAAGCTAGGTCAAACTAGGGTGCCCCTGAAATTCTAGGTCAAACTGAGCTCATTAAGCTAGTAAACTCTCAAACTCGCCTCCTCGAGATACCGGGATACCCTCGGTATCCAATACCTCGCCCTAGGCCACGTACCCCGCCTAAACCCGCTAAAACCTATGCTAGCATGCGTAAATATATACACATATACATATAAAAATCACTCCAATACTATTCCTAGGCTATTGCTCAAAAATCTCGCTCGAAACTCAATACCTTGGTGAGATACCTTGATATCTCAAGGTATTGGGATACTCTCCAATACCCCTCTAACTACCCCTCTAGTTAGCTATCTAGGTATGTAGATATATTCCTAGTTATTAATCTAGGCTAGAATATCTATAACTATCATATATAATACATATCTAAGTATCTATATATATATATATATATACACATAGCACATACACA